>JACBKR010000002.1:0-95288 GCA_014218235.1 Colocasia esculenta | reverse complement strand
TCCTTCTTAGGCCGGAGCCAAGCGGGCCTACACTTGAAGAAGGGAGGAAGGACGCCGGTAGCGGATGAACGCCTGCAAAACCAGAAGCGGATTAGGGGGCCCGGTGGAAGAACCGGAGAGAACCCTCCAATGCCTAAGTTAGCGATGGATTAGAAGGTGCAGAAGAGGAAGGTCAGTATTGTGCAAGAGAGGTGTGCCTTGGGTTATGTACCTCTGCAAGGAGGCTTACTGGAGCCTTTTATAGGAAGAAGTGCTGAGGGAGAGGGACGAAACGTCCCTGATCAATGCCGCAAAGGGCGCGCCTGTTAGCGTCCTCCACGGGGGGTTACGCGTTGAGGCGCCCGTTGAGGAGCTCGACAGTTAATGCACCACTTGGTCATGGGGCGCGCGTGGTGTAGCCGTTATAACTTCCACGAGGGAATGAAGGGCCGCTCGGATTCTCCTGGGAGGAAGGTACCGAGCAGGTAGTTTGCTCGGTGAGTCAGACCTACTGTTCGGTAGTCAAGCCCGCTGTTCGGTGCCGGTGCCTGGTGCCGGAGGGCATGGCTTGCTGCCGGATGTCTGATACAAGGAAGTGTTGTTCGTGCCGAAGAGGTTTCGGCATGCGTCGAGCAGACCCTGCTCGGAAGGGAGGTCCTTGGCCGAACAGGCTATAAGGTATCCGGAGGCGGCTCTTGGGTCCCGCTGGTACCCGAATGCAGGGATCGGCCTCGGGACCTTGAAGCTGTTCTTGAAAAGACGTGGTGCCTTGCGGGAGGGCCACATTTTCTGCTGAATTGGCTGGGCCATGATGGGCCTAATGCACGATGGTGGCTAGAAATAGCCACCACAGCCACCTTTAACACTATTTGTCATCCCTTAGTGCTACTGGTGACAAATAGTATGGTCAATATGACAAATAATTTTAACATATAAAAATTTATTTTGTCACCCCTAGTAACAATTTACCACTTTTAATATTATGGGTGACAAATAACCAACTAAAGAAGACAAATAACTTTTTACACGGGAAAAGTCGATCTGTATTTAAAAAAAAGAAAAAAGATGTGGGACCCATGTGTGGCCTAATTAATGACATTAGAATAGGGGCTCCAGCCACCAGAGTAATAAGTATTTCTACTTTTGTTAAGTTGGAAAGGAGATAAGCTCTCCATTATTACACTGAAGAAACAAATTACATACATTCGCCTATAATATATCCTATTCGAGATTATACTCTTAAATCTACATATTATATTATTCCTAAAATCTAAAAAAATATTAGTCATTTATGCTTCTATGTTAACTGGCCATCAAAATGGCAGGAATGCTCTATTGTCATCCTAACAGAGCTATTAAATAAGGGGAAAATTTACTGAAAGGGAACAATACATACATATCCCTATAAATATTATATTTGTTTCTATGTCCCCAAATTTACAATATGTTCTCTATACCTCTATAATCAAAAAATTTTCATTAGTTATTTTTTTGTGGTTTTTAGCCATTAGAATTTGACAAATATTCACTATCATCTAATGATCATTGTTAGAAAATAAGTTAATTTACTAAATATCCCTATTAAAGTGAGAGAGAGACAACTAGAGAGAGAAATGATGATAGAATGAAGAGGGAGATTTAGAGAGAATATAGACAAAAGAAAGAAAATGAACATAGAGAGAGAGAGAGAGAGAGAGAGAAGAGAGAGAGAGGAGAGAGAGAGAGAGAGAGAGAGAGAGAGAGAGAGAGGAGGAGAGAGAGAGAGAGCGGAGGTGATTGGGGCTTGGGCGCCGAAGTGGGGGGGGGGGGAGAGAGGAGGAGGAGGCAGTGCTGGAGGAGGGTCATCACTTCTGCTTCTGGTTGGGGGAGGAAGAGAGATAGGAGAAAAAGGTTCCAAAGAGGGGGTGGATGACTATCTAGGTGAGAGAAGCCGTATTAGACAACTCTTATCCAATTCTCTATTATCGTCGCGTCATCTACCTTATATATGTGACTCTTTAGACCTAATACCAAGCTGGCTATTGTTGAACCACTCATATTTTATCCTTTATTTTGGTGATAACAAAACTCATGATAACTTAAATATCATGAATATATTAATATCATATTTTCCTCATAAATACAATATACTATGGCACTATCGTTTCATGATTTGCACTGGAAAGCTAAATCGATTGTTTTTCAATACATATCGATTACTAACTAAGTGCCACATCGATTACGGTCCTTAAAGTCCACATCGATTACTGTTTTTAAAGTCACATCGATTATGCTTTCACATCGACTATGTTCAAACATCGATACTATTTCACTAAATATCGATTATCCTTAGACATTGATTACCCTTAAACATTGATTACGAACATATCGATTTGCTTAAACATCGATACGTTCATATCAATTATAATTAAACATCGATTACTTTCACATCGACTATCTTAGAACATCGATTATGCTTAAACATCGATTACGTTCATATCGATTACATTTAAACATAGATTACATTGAAAGATAGATGACACTTAAACATTGATTGTCTTAAACATCGATTGTCTATTTATAGATCGATTACCTCATAACATCGACTACTTCACTTAACATCGATTACTGTTATAAATCAAACATCGATTACTCTTTGAATATCGATTGTGTCTTAACATCGATTACATGAACATCAATTGGACTTTCACATCGATTGCATAAACATAGGTTGCACTCAAACATCGATTATCTTAAGACATTGATTGCCTTTACATTTCAAATATTTCAGAATGTATTTGATGCCCATTGAAATGACTTTCTAACTCCTATCTTGTCATTTCTCTGACAGATAAAAAGCACCTACATTCCATTTTTAGCTATATGCAGGAAATACAGACAGAATGCAAAAGAGATATGAGCCACTTAACAAAACACTTCACGAGTCTAATCGTCTACCTTGCATTTAATGTCTGTAGGTTCACTTCTACTCTTAGTCAGCATCTTGCACCAGTTGTTGGCATCTTTGGAAGTGCGCACCATTGGAACATTTTCCACCATTCCAAGTAGCCAGTATGCACAAGAAGGAAGCTGTTAGACTCAAAGGAAGAAGAAGACAGCCAGAAACTCCAACGGCCATCTATCAATGGATCTGTTCAAGTTGCTCTATAAAAGGAAAAGCAAAAGAAAAAGAAACAAGAGAGCGAACCTGAAGATCATTCAAGAAGTGTACATCTAGTGAGCATCCAACTCCATACACACTCAAGCAAGCAAGAAGAGAGAACTCGAGCCTATTCAAGCCGAAGCATTCAAGCCGTCTTCCTTCTTCCTCTTTCTCTCTCTGTGTATCTTTGTGTATTTGAAAGAGAGAGAGAGAGATGGGGGTTTAGCCTAAGGAGAGTCTTGTCCTGTAAACTCTTTCCTTCTTAGGCTTAGTCTTAAATCAAACATTTTATTGTTTATCTTAAGCTTGATCTAGGGGCTTCAGGTCCTTACTTTTATGTTCAGAACTGTTCCTCTTCAGTTGGAAGAGAAGGCTTGTTGTGCAAGCATTCCCCTTAATTAGAAGGGAAGACCAGCTTGTGTCTGGTGGTGACCATCTGGGGTCTGTACCAGTGTTTCCCTTATTTGAAGGGAGGACTTGCTAGGGTGTGTACTAGTGAGTTGCTTCTGAGCTCATAAAAGAAGCGCATGGATGAGGTGAAACAGTGAGCTGCCTTCTTGCCGGGAAAGAGAAGAAGACCAGTGGGGGCTAGGTGTTGTATGCCCTTAAGGGGACTATACCCTTGGTTAGTGAAATCTCAAGAGTTGCTTGGGGACTGGATGTAGGACTTCTATTTGGAAGGGCCGAACCATGATAAATATTTGAGTATCTTGTGTGCTTGCTTCCGCGCCTTTAACTTCCTTACACACATTTATTTATACTAACCAAATATTTTCAAGTGGTGATTTTTGTTTCAGTTTTCAGATTTCCTATTCACCCCCTCTAGGTTAGTCTTGCTGCCAACCGTAAGTGGGCTAATAGCTATGAGTTGCACTTGTCGAAATATCTTCTAACTCAGAACTCCTTTTGACTTAGTGAATTTTTTCTCCATAATAATTCATCCAACTCATCGACTATGGATGTACTAGGCCACTACGCCATAGTCCCCAGATGGTACATGGAGATCTAATTCATTAGACTTTCTGACTTCAGCTAATGTATATCAATAGTCCATCATCCATCTAATATCTCATGGGGATTGTCTATATTAGACAAGGTACAGTCAGCCTTATACGGAATCCATTAGAGTCTCACTCTTAGCGATTCTCTCGGAGAACTCCTTTTCTCTCAATCTGATTGACCTTGGCCAGAGAATTTTTTGAGTAAAAATACACGGGATATTCCTCTCATGATACCGAGAGTGGATGATCTTTTATTGGCACACAATTGGCTTCACAAGGTTGGCTACCATTCCCAATAACCGGCTATACCAGATCTGGAACTGCCAGACCTAGAAGTCTGACATCAAAGAATGGAATACTTAAATAAGATATCCTTGGTGTCTCAAGTCGAAGGACCAGTTACATAACCTGGACCACCGAATTGATGTCTGACAATTAGGTATCATCAACCATTCAGCATTCCGAGAGCAGATCATTCAGTGAACTTATTATCCAATGAGCACCAATAGTATACCCTAGCCCTAGTATCTCTACACAAGCAACTATGAGACCAGCTGCTCCATCATATGGAGGAGTATATAGCACACCAATTGTCTGATTATCTCGATATCCTTCTCGAGTAACCTATGACCATGCAGGAATATTAAGATTTATGTTTAAAGAGGATATGTCTCATTATCATGATCTCATCATGATTCTAATCTTCATTGCACAGACCCATAGATATCACAATATATAAGCATCATCCTATACACGTCATATAGAGTGAGAAAATACCATTAATATCATTATCGAAAGAGATTAATACAATATTACAAGTGTCATCACTAATGTGAGTTGATTTGTACGACACTCATAACTAGAAATTACTTCAATGGCTATCTATGCTCCAACGTTCATCAAAGCACAAAGCAATTATAAATATACGACTGAAGCCTTCAAAGGAAAAAAAAAACACGTATTAGAAATTGAAAAAGAGATAAAGATACACAACGAGCTACATTTAAAGAAGACTGAGTGTTCATTCCATTCCAACAACTCTTATCATCTTGAGAAAGAGCTTGCTCTCCTCAATTGTTTCCACACTTTCAATCTAGAAGAGAGAGCTACTTGGCGCTACTTTGATCTTCTCTGCAAGCTTCAGCCGTTGATATCGAGCATTTTTTTTTATCATTTTGAGTCATATCGGCTTGTGATTACTGTTTCTATACTTGTCTTTCTAAGAAGATGTTTTTGGGCATTCACTTCTATGTGAAGTGTATGCTTGTTTGCTTTGAGTATTCCCTCTTATGTAGAGAAAGACTGGTGGTATCCAAGTGCATTTCTTTTCATGGTGAGGAAGATATGTGAGTTGTGGCTATAGTGTTAGTTCACCCATGTTGAGGAAGATCGGTGTATTCAGGTGTTGTTCCCTCGTGTTGAGAATGACTAGTGCATTTGGGTGTTGTTCTCTCATGTTGAGAAAACTTGAGTGTTATGGTGTTTTTCCCCTTGTGGAGGGAAGACATAGGTGTGGGTTGTTCACCATGGTTGCATGATGACAGTTAGTGAAATCCTCACATTGTTGCTAAAGGGACTAATGTAGGAGGGTTAAGAATGTTTGATAGCTAACTTAAATAATATTTGAAGAGATGAGATACACCAGTGACTAGAGGCAACATTTGGTTGCAGCAAGGGAGAGCGGTCGATGATCAACACCTTGACTGGTGACTGGAGATAGTAAACAACAATAATGGTCGACGCGATTGCCAGCCAACAACATTGGCGGTAGCATTCGGCGATTGGCGGCCAATGCACGGTGCTCGGAGGTCGATGGTCGACGATCAGTGCCTGATGCCCGACGGATGTTAACGAAGGCCCAACCGCCGATGTTAAATGCCTGGGGGCGATGGTCGACATTGGCGGTCGACGATTGACGTCCAACAGGGGCTTCCGACAATCAGAATGCAAATTGTATGTCTCCTTTCTGTGTTTGCTTTCATGCTTGCATGCGGTTTTATTAACATCTACTAACTTTGATTAACATTAGTTTACGTCTCCCTGATGTCCGAAGGGGTTAGAGAGACTGGCCTTGATGTGCCGAGCCCACTTTCTAATTACTTCAACATGGGCTGGCACCACGAGGAGGGATGATGGTTGGAGAATGTCTCCATTCTCTTGCTTTGATGGGCCAAACGAGCGATCTTATAGTGGGTCTGGCTGGCTCTACCCATTTAACTAATTAAGTGATTGAATACTCTAAGTAAGACAAGCATATGATATCATGCATCATATCATTCTTCAATAAAAATAGGGTCAATTATACATATACCCCTAAAATATGTCAAAATAACATGTATATCCTTCAAATATCATGACCTCTTTTTGGGCATGAAAGAAAAGGTCAGATTTGAAGAAATATATAACATGTCAAAATCTTGACCTGATTAAGTATATCCCATATACAATTAGAATGTATTATATTATCCGTCAACTATAGTTGAGTTAGTGTGATAAGAAATGACTAACTTACTCAAATGACTCACCCACCACCCTCTCTCTCCCCACAGTGGACCCCACCCGCACCTCTCTCTCTCTCTCTCTCATGCTAGACCCACCTCACACTTCTCTCTCACACACATATTGGACCCACATCACCTCTCTCTCTCTCTCTCATGCAGAGCACCGAACTTTCTCTCTTAATCATGTTGATATCAAAATACATCGAGAATAGAGTGAGATTATCTTCAAAATTTTAAGACTATCTTAATTTATTTTCGATTAGATCTTAATACCAAATAACCCCTTAGAATGCACATTTTCGCTCCCCATTACCATCTCTCTCTCACATGTGTGTGTCGTGTGACACCAGCATTGGAGGTAGAGGCCCCCCTCGGCCCCTCCCCACCGCACCGCTCGTTGTGTATACATGCACTTCTTTTAATAATGAGTTTTATTCACAAGTGCAGATATAATTTACTTTTGGAGAACTAATCAACTAGAGTTGGAATATTCTTTCGTAAGGGCCATCTAGTCGTCACTCGACACAAAAGATTCGAAAACAGGATCATGGAACTGTCGTATCACATAGAGATAATAGTGCGGCAAACAACACCTTGGGGGATCACATCCCTGGTGCATGAGACACTGGGCGCTCCTGTCTCACTTACCGACACAAAATAATGGAGGGGCTCATCATTACTGTCTGTGTGGTAGGGTTGCAAATAGAATTCTACATACAGATATTATTATCCATTTAGAATTCAAAAAATATATCGATACTGATGCCGATCGTCAACCTCGGTAAATGATGACAACTTTATCGTCAAGGCTCGGCGATCTGACGACCCGACGTCAAAGTTCTCGGCCGACCGTTAGCCTCGGAACCGAAGGAAACTTAGACGATAAATAGGGCAGGCCTGTCCCACTCAGCGCCCATGATCTCCGCACGCTCGATATGGCAAGGTCCCAGAATACCGGGAACATGGCATGGCAATCTCCATTTATAGCTAGCAATCACCAGCTATGATCCCCTGTGATCACGCCCTCTGCCCAGAAAAAACCTCCCTCCATCATAATAAGGGAACTCTCAACAAGGGCAACGATAGACTAATAGGACTCCATTATAAAAAGGGAGGAACACAGCCGGACAAAGGTATGCTACTCGTGGCATTAAAACTCCTTTCTCCCCTTCTTCTCCTCTATTCTGACTTGAGCGTTGGAGGCCCTACCCATCGAGGCAACTCAGTGGTTTTTTCTTGCAAGTAGAAGTCCTATTGGAGCACCTCCGAAGACAACACGCCGTCGCGCCTTTGGGGCCCCCTAGGTCGACTCCGACTGACCCCCCTTTTTGCTCACTCAGCAACATTGGCGCCGTCTGTGGGAATTTTTGCTTCGAGCAAAAGCCACTCTCATGGCACCCAAGGCGAAGGCAGTCGTTCGTCCGTCCGGCGACGATACCACCATAATAGAGGAAGTAGCAGGTGACAATTCAGAAGCAGGAGAACAAGATCAACTACGTCATCGCGCCTGGACCAAGTCAGCAAATACTGGCGAACGTCCAGCAAGTGCTGCTGAGGATGGAGCATATCGGCAACCGCCACCGGAGCACCGGGAACCAGTAACCCAAGCGGCGGATGACCGGCAGGGGAATATCGACCCAAGGCAAGCCCTTCCTGCTGTGTCGGTCAGCCGCGCCGACGATCAGCGACTCCCCTCTGTCCCTGTAGCACAGGGACCCATGCAGATCGACGCAGCACCACCGACCATCCCAGCAGTTCAAGCGGAGCTCTCCGCAAGAACTTGATGCTATCGCCGATCATTTCTCAGCAGAATCAACCCTGCAGTAGACCCTCGATGGAAAGATGATCTGCAGGAAATGAACAGGAAAATCAAAGCGCTGCATTGAGGAACGCGCGCCCCTTCGGTGGCCACACTCTTGGCACCTCTCCCTTCGTCGAGGAGATCACGTCGGTAACTGTACCAGACAATTACAACTACCAAAATTCAGGCGCTATAATGGAACGACGAACCCCGTTCATCACCTAGATCATTTCAAGGGCAAATAGAAATGGTAAATATCAATGACGCCCTAAAATGTCGCGTCTTTATGTCCACTTGGGATGATGCAGCTTTGTAGTGGTTCAAGTCGCTCCCCCCCGATCCGTAGCTGACTTCGCCGACCTGGCGCAACGATTCGTAGACCACTTCTACAACACAGTGCCATCGCTGTGCCGATGACCTTTGGTTCGTCTCGCAAAAGGAGGGGGAGATGTTCCGGGATTTCGCAAAAAGATTTCAGCTGGAAATCATGAAGGTGGTAGATTTGGACCTGAGGACCGCGGTCAATATTTTGATGAGGGTGTGTTCAAACCCCCATTCGTAGCCTCCATCGCCAAAAAACCCCCGGGTGAGCCTATCCGACATGCTTTCTAGAATGCAGAAGTACGTAAGGCGGTGGAGCGACGCTTGGAGCAGTGGGATGCCTCAGCTGATCATCCGAGCAAGGAGCTGCAGGCTCAGAACATAGTTTAAAGAAACCAAAAAGAGAGGAAGCGCGCGGCGGAGAAGCACTGAGATGTGGATCGACGAGAAGGGGACCGACGCGCAGAGGCAGATTGTCGCCCCGACGATTACCAACACGTCAGGGACCTTCCACGCTTCTGGAGACTGCCTTCGAGATCCTTCAAATCATCAAAAAGTTGCCGAAGACGATCGAGAGGCACAGAAAGGCAAAGGGGCCGTCTTGGTCCTATCCGGAGGCCGGCTGGTGGCGGTGATAGCGGAAGAAAGAGGAAGGCCTACGCTGCAGCCGCTGATGGTACAACAAGCAAGCCCTGACTTAAAGAAGGAGGCGTCATCACCTTCTCCGACGTAGACATGGTCGGAATCAGCTTCCCCATGACGACGCGTTGGTAATACATGCCGACGTCGATGGATATGATATACACCGTATCCTTATTGATAATGGAGCAGCCAGACGTCTTATTTATGAGCTTTGTCAAAATGACTAATCTGAGCACCGACCTCAAAATGGTCGCAAACCCCCCTTTCGGTTTTAACGGGACACCCGTCAATGCCGAAGGGTCAAAAACTAAAAGTCACCCTGGGTACCCGACCTCGGCATGTAACCGTTGAGGCCGACTTCCTGGTGGTAAAGGTAAAGTCGGCGTACAACGCTATCTTTGGCCGGGGCCTTTTGGGAAAGTTGGGAGGCGTCCCGTCGACCTACCACAAAAAATTAAAATTCCCGACCCCGGGAGGGATAGGCGAGGTCGTGGGAACCATACCGAGGCCAGACGATGTTATGTCAATTCAATAAAGCAAAAGCACTAGCAGATTCTGAGTACTACCTTCTTCTGATGAAAATGTTGCAAGGCACGAACCAGCTGAAACAACCAAGCTAATAGCCGTCGCCAGCGGGAACCTGGTGGTAGGTGTAATCACGGGATTGACTCCCCTCGACACACGATAGTGTACTAAAACTAGTAGTGTGGAAATATGTGTGATCGCCATCTAGCAAGTTGCCTAATAAAGAAAGGAGATGATGGCTAACTTAAAACTAGGAAAAGGAAAGAGAACAAAAACGGACCTGTTGTCGCGGTCGTCATGGTCACCGCGGGTGACTGATATCGCGTCAGCGTTCGTCGACGCGTCTATAGTCGCGTCAACCTTAGCCGTCGCGTTCTCTGAATGCGGGAGAATGGGGTAGAGAAAAGAAAAATATCCATTGAACATGTTAAGCATAGTACCTATTCTAAAGATGAAAGAAGAGGGGATCATGGTGGGGACGCACCTATGGTGGTTTTAAAACCCCTATGGGTGTGGAAAACGTGGGTGGATAGCAAATGCGCTCTATCTAAAAATAACATGAAAATGCTGTAGAAATAGGAGGGAGGAAGGAGGAAGAGGATGAGCCCATTAGGGTGACTCCCTGGTGAGGATGTAGTTCCAAAAATGTGCAAGCACTCCAGAAGATTGTTGGGGTCGCCCTCTTCACGTTCCGTGCTCCATTGATGGTGAAGGGAGTAGCTTTGTGGAGTGGAATATGAAGGGAATGAAGGGAATGGAAGGCCGCGAGGCTAAGTATGATCAAGAGGAAATTTCGGCAGCCCTTCGGGATGGCAAATGAGGCCCCACGTCCTTAAGGAGGGGCCTTGTTTATATAGAGCTTGGGATGAGAGTAAGTGACATTATCTTCTTAAAATGGTTTAAAAATTAAAACTGGGAGATAAAGCTCTATTAAAACCGGATGGAGAGTCCTTAGAGAACCTTAGGAGAGTTCCTAGGGCTAGAATCTCGCCCCAAGGGGTGGAGATAATCCTTAGGATTAAGTCAAGTTCATAGGAGGATAAATAGGGGTAGTTATGGGGGCCAGAGGGTTCGGTCATTGTCGCGTCATATCGTAGGGTCGCGACTTAGAAACGCGACAGTGCGGGGGGACACGACAGCATTGTCCACGTGCATGTAACATGCATGGGCTGTCGCGGCAGCAAAAACCGTCGCGATTAGAGTCGCGGCGCCACGATGCGTCGCGACAATAAATCCGAATTATCTTGAATTATCAAGCCACCACATGATAAGATGAGAGTTATAATGTTCCAAGACTCTCTCAAGTGATAAATTGCGGGATTTCAAGGCATTTTAATGGCTTAATGGGCTCAAAACAAGGCAAATGATGGGCTCAAGATGAGTGACTAATTAGGGGCCACTAAGATAACAAGAAATGTGGTTCAACCCAATAGTCATAACGGGTGTCTACAGATTTCCCCTCTTGTGCTCCACTTTGCAGGGAGCGAAGCGGAAGTGGAGTGGAGATGTCATGAAGTGACGACGGAAGAGAGAGTAATGCTGAGTGGACTGAAAAGTGGAAGCCAAGATAATGAGACACCCGGCCGTAACCAATGAGAATTGGAATCTACCTGAAAGTCCCAAGTAGGTTGCTCAAGCAGAATGCAAAGAAGAGCATAAGTCTGGACGAGAAGGGAAGAAAAAAAGAAGAGGATGATCTACCCCTCGATTGAGAGGTACCCTAGTCGATTGGCCGGCAGGTTTCGCTTTGGAGGGACATGTGCGTGCCAGGCAGGTAACTCATGACTCTGTCCTGGGAGCATTCGCAACCAAAACGGATCAAAGGAGTAGGATGATAATTGGATGGAAAATCTAGACAGGGAAAATCTTGTTATTCTGACGAGAACAACTCACTCGGAGGCAAACCTTCCGATTCGAAGTGGAATTGAGACTTCTTGTTTTGAACATGAAGAATGATTGGGCACTCAACAAGGGCTCATCAATGGTCAAGAATGAGTCAGGAAAGCTCAAAGTCCTACATGATGCATACTGGGCTAAATAAAAGAAATCATCAAAACAATGTAATAAAATGAGAAAATATAAATATATCAAAGATAATATTGTTAAGCTGGATAAGAAAGGGTTAAGAGACTACCCACAACCGCAGTGCAGGCCTGAATCTATCGTTCCCGCAATTAACCAACTCACGGCCTATCCAACGATTAACAATGTGCACTAGATTATCACCGTTTTTGGTAAAGGAACTCAAATCCCAGAGCACATTGAGAACCAGCTGGTCCATGAAACGATATAATAAGTAGGATATCATATAGTAATGCAGGAGTAAGGATAGAGATACGATACCTGACTTACCTGTGACGACATCTTTTCTCTTCTTGTTGTTTTTGGATTTTTTGACCTTTTTTTTGAGAATCCATCAAAGGAAACAAGCTTAATAATCATAGAATGACAAATGGATTCAATAATACAAATGAAGAAAACATATACAAAGCACAGACAAGGGAATAAACATTCGGGTAGAAACACGGCACTCCTGAAAACTGCGACCTTGTCGCATCGCAGCGCTCTGCCGCGACATAGTCGCGTCAGATCGCGGTGTCGCGACTTGGACAAAGTTCCGAAAATGCAGGAATCCGGGACTTAGACTTATCCTAATACACCTAGACTATCACTAGGACTCCTAAACCTTTCCTAGTCTTATCCTAACACTAGATGCAGGATTAGAGTAGGTTTCTAACTATCTAGACTCTATAAACAAGGGTGGGGGGTGCTAATCCCGCAGCTAACTCCCTAGCATCCACAAACCAACTCGTTCGTCTTCCCCAAGTTTGAAGCGATGATTCTTTTGGAAGAATTAGAGATCATGCTTGGCCTCCCACACTATCAAAGGGGCGAAGAACCGACAATCTCCTACACAGTGGAGCAAATCAACTCTTGGAGCATCTTGTCATACATCACCACAAAGAAAACCGACCTCTACACCATGACGAGCAGTATGCACGTCCACCTTCTCCCAATCGCACAGTGGATTACTTCCCAGTGTAAACGGAAGACCCCGAACTACACCGCCATTGCCAAGGCAGCCGCCATATGCATTTGCGACGTCATACTCTTTCCAGAATCTGATGGCGCCATCTCTTTGGCAACCTTAGCATTATTGACTCCATTTCTGAAGGTATGAAAATTGGGCAAGCTGTCTTGGGTTTTCTGTATGCTGGCCTGACTTCTGCAGCACTCGGGGGTCCTTTCTATGGATCAGTCATCGCCCTCGAGTTATGGATGGGGATGCACATCCAATTCCGGGCAGTGGAGGACCTGAACCGGAGTGCAAGACAATGCTGAACCACCCACTGGCATATGTGGGTGGACGACTTACATGAGCACTCGAGCTTGGTGCAAATGGTCAAGTGAAGGGCATACAAGCATGGCGCAAGTACCTCCGTAATCTGACCGTGGCGGATTTTGACATGCGCCTCCGATTCATGCATGGCCAGATGATCCACCTCCCTCAACGCACCGGGCTTGCCTGAGGCTACTGGGCAACGAACCTAGTTTCCTAAACCCGGACCGCTGCTACCTCCAAGCGGTGCGGCACGGACGATAGTTCCGTTCCTCTCGCACTTCCCGTCCATCCAAGAGAGGAAGAGGGGTGATGTGCAGGATGAGCGCGCATGCGTAGCGCCGTCGTCCACTGGGAGGGATGCACGATGAGCGTGATTCAAGCTGAGGTGGAGAAGACGATGACGTGACCAAGGAGTATGTTGAAGCTTTGAAGAAACTTCAACAGTGGCAGGGATCATTTGATTTAATTGATTTGATTTATAGACAAGATGTAGCTAGGAAAAGATTTGTAACTTATTTGATTGGTAGGGAGAATTAGAGCATGTATGATGATTTGAAATTTTTGAAATAAACAGAATTTCCTGCATGCGCAAATGAGCTCTATTGGTGACGCGACAGTCAGAGGTGTCGTCTTTATGTCGCGGCCATGCGGGGTGTCGCGACTCTATCGCGGCGGCCCAGAGGGGCGCGACATGACCGCGACCCGACCCGCTACGCTGCGTCAAGAACCGACTCATTCAAAATCCAGAATGGCTCTTCCTTTCCCCTTCCGGCTTTCAAAATCCCCAAACTCCCAAACCTTTAAATCTTCTTGCAATCCTTCGCCTTAGCACTTTCTTGACCCTCTCCTTGCCTCCGATCAATCCGAAGATGAAATGGAATGTGGGAAGAACACCGGTGAGGGCTCGTCCGGAGGAAGCGACAGGAGAAGCGTCGGAGCTCTCGGCACCGGGTAGAGGATCCTCCAGTCGAGGAGGAAGCACCCGAGGTCGAGATGGCGGAGGAAGCACCCGAGGTCGAGATGGCGGAGGAAGAGGAGGTGAATGCTTCGGTCATGAACGTGGAGGAAGAATGGAAGAAAAGGGCCAAGGCCATGAAAACGGTAAGTAACTCAACCCTAAAACCTTGTATGAACGTGGAATGATGGTAGATGAAGCCCTGGAGGGCATATGTAGGGCGAAACACCCAAGAAAAAAGTGTGGAACAAACAAAGGAGGCTCCGGCCGGTTTGGCCCTGATAACACGACAGCCCGACCTGCCGTGACATGATGTCGTAGCGGGGCGAGGCGTCGCGGCATTGCTGGCCAACGCGACCTTATCGCGGCCTTGATGGGTGACGCGATAAGGTCGCGGTGCCCGCACCGATGCGACCAAGGTCGCGGCCGCCATGGCTGCCGCGAATCCGTCCGAACATATAAAAAAGGCTTTAACGAACTTGAATGTATCTTGCAGGGTGAGATGAGGGCCCGAGTGTCATGGATTGTTGTGATGGCAGTGTTCCTGGCATTCCCCCCTTTCCAGAGAGAGAGGGAGAGGAGATGGGCTTCGGGGAAGTCTTTAGAATGGATAGGATAAGGGCGGATCCAGCCCTCACTCAGGCTCTGCGGAGCATGTGGGATGCGGAGGTGACCACCTTCGCATTCCATGGGGACATATGATCCCCAGCCTTGACGATGTGAGCCGGATCACAGGGCTCAGGATCTAGGGCGGGCAGGAGTGAGCGGATATACCTATCCCTGTTATCACGACCTGGCTGAGAGACTGTTAGGGTAGCCGTGGAGTGTAGGTCTTCTTAGTTCCTAGGGTACCCCTCCAGGAGAGCCTAGGGGTTCGATGTGGGGAAGATAGCAGGAGAGAGCGACGATGAGCATTTAGATAGGTTGACTCGAGTTAGCCGGAGGGAGCTAGCGAGAGTGAGCCCGGGGCGCAGGCGGACTTAGACCTGCGTTGTTTCCTCGTGCTTTTCCTGGGTAGACTTTTGTTCGCTACGAGGGGCAATGCAGTCCACTGTCGTTTCCTGCCCCTGCTAGATTACCTGAGTGAGGTAGAGGGGTATGCTTGGGGAGCAGCCTTCCTAGCACATCAGTTCGACAGCTTGGGTGCCTCAGAGCGACAGACCTCGACGAGCGGATTATTCCCCTTTCTCCAGGTATACCTTCTCCTCTAACCCTTCTGAAATTAAACATATTTTCTTAAACTGCCAACTGACTTGTCTTTCGTTCTCGCAGGTTTGGGCCTATCTACACCTCCCAGCCCTGGGGAGGGGGATCTCACACGGCCGGGCCTCGTGCCCATTGACTCCGTTGGGACTCTCGCCGAGACACCCGCCACCTTGCTGACCAGCTGGAGCGCTTGCAGGAGGCCATTGGCAGCTACCCTTACGTAGATGTAAGTACCTTTAGTTTCTCCTTTGCATACATTATTGTGATTCAATTGCCTAATGACTGATCAGATTTGCCCTTTTTGCAGGTGGTTTGGCAGCCATACCTGGGAGAGGGGTGATGAGGGACAACCTGGGTTAGTGCAGGCCCGCCCCTACTTCGGTAGGTCGTGTGGTTGCATGCGGTGAAACCTTGTGCTACCTCTTCACTTGCACCTTTGCCAGCGCTCCCTCGGGCTCCGACAGAGTGTCGTGGAGTTCCCCATCCGGGACCATTTCCGCGACTGGGTCGGAGCTTTCAGGACTTCACGACACGACAGATTGGCCTGTGAGCGGGCGCGAGAGCAGATCGAGAACTGGGAGCGCAAGGGCAAGGCAGTGAAGTCAGAAGCGACCACTGATGATGCCTACCTCAGGCGTAAGCCTTGAAGTATGGAGGAAAGGTATACAAGAGCGCCGTCACCAAGTAAAAAAAACTAAACCACGGCTCAAATAATTTAAGAAAAGGAATCGAATTGATGATTTGAAAATGTGCATTGCAGGTGGATGAAATTGGTGAAATTGCATCGCTCCGAGCTCTGCTTTACTCAGCGGTGCAAGATCGGGAGGTAGCACAGAGGTAGACAGCAGAGCTGGTAAGTACCTACCCAACTTCAGCCTCTAATTTAAGCAGATTTCAGAAAATGACATGCTTTTGTGCGCAGCGGAGGGAGCTAGAGAGAGTGAGGGAATCGGAGCAAGCGGTGCTTCCTCTTCTCGGAGTGCAAGGGGCCCTCCATCGCTTCTGGAGGCCAACTCGCGGGGGCGCGTGCTGAGGGCTGAGGAGGCCCAGAGGCACCTGGAGGAGGGGTAAGTACAACATAATTTTGATTGATAGTTAAACAATTGATATTGACGGATTGCTCTGATGCAGGAGAGAGATTTGCAGCTTACCACAGAGCATGCTATGGATCTGCAGGGGCAGAGGGACCGACTGCAGGGGGAGGTCCAGACCACTCGGACTGAGAGGGACCAGCTGCGCATCCGGGCGGAGGCGGCTGAGGCACAGGTCGCGGCTGCGACGAAGGAGCTGGTGGCGCTGCGGGTCCAGAGGCCACCCGGGGACTAGGAGGAGATCGCCCGACTGCGCGCGGAGCTGCGGCGCAGCAGACGGTGGCGGGGCCTTCAGCAGATCGTGACGGACATAGGCCATTCACGCAGTCGAAGCCAGAGCGGGGCAAGCATCAGCCGAGCGACTGGCGCTCTGTAGGATAGGGTTTGGCAGGTTCCTCCAGCAGGCGTAGGAACGAGGAGGAGGAGAGGCGCCGGCAGGGTGAGGGTAGTGCCCAAGATGGCAGAGGTGGTGGCGAGATGCTACCACCACCAGATAGGCAGGAGGGATCCGGGGAGAGTGGCGGTGGACAGTGAGAAGAATTGTGAGCCACCTCCCCATTATCTATGTACATATTGTTCATAGCTTAGTACAGTTTTTACTTTCATGCCAATATTTGATAAATGAATGGTTGTGATTGACACGAGTGAGAGGCAAGTTTCAAACAAGCGAGAGAGACAGAGAGTTCTGAGTGTGACATTGTACTTACTTTGAAGCGCCCGTTCCTACACACACTTAGAAGAACAAGTTAGATCTGTCTTAAGCTCAGCCCCTTGCGCTAAAATGATAGAACTCTTAACTTCATGATTGTCAAGGGCTGAGCCTTATTAAATAAGCGGAAAGAAAACGAAAATAAAAAATGAAAATGATGCATGCTAAAGGAAAGCGATATGTACACACATTTTGATGATTTTTTTTGTTTTTTTTTTTTATTTTTTTTGAAGAGTTTCTATTTTTTTGGGTTTTGAAGATTTTTTGGATTTTGGGGATCTTTTTATTTTTGGATATTGGGGATCTTTTGATTTATTTTTTTTGGATTTTGGAGTTTCTGATTTTTTTTGAATTTGGGGATCTTTGATTTTTTTTGGATTTGGAGATTCTGATTTTTTTGGATTTTGGAGTTTCTGAATTTTTTTTGGATTTTTTTGTGATCTTTTGATAACAACGCCTCTTGTACCTGAGTGATTAGCCATGAGCCTGACCTCCGTTCCACTTTGGTGAATAATATTTTTGTGCAACGTGCATTCATTCATTTTTGGTTTGCTAAGATTTCTTGTCCCCCCTGGGATTATTATTGTTCCAACACAGACCAAGTGTAGGATTCTTTGGTCATTTAGGGAGGACGGGAAGAATATAAGTGAGGTAAGACTTAATCTCAGGGTCGGGGTTACTGGCTTGTAAAACCTGCAACGAGGTAAGTCACATGTGAGATTCATCTGTTGTCCAGGAACTTTAGGGTTACTTCATTCTTCTTTTGATTGGGGCATGCGTGGCGACCGGGCTCAAGGGCGTTCCGCGGGGAACTGTACTGCCACTCTTAACATGCCCCTACATTTGTCACTTCATCACTTTATTTTTGTATCATATTTTTCTCTTAGAAATGCCCGTCCCTCTTTGAGATTTCAAACACGGCCTACACTGTTGATGTCTACAGGCTAGCCTCCCCTTGCCCCTAGACCTCGTCCGAATAGGGAGATAATTGAGCTTTGCTTCCCTGAACCAGGGCTAAGTGGGAACACACCATATTCAAAGGGGAATCGACCTAGGTCACCGTGGTTGTGTGTGCGGTGAGCATGAATGTTATTCTTCCAGTAGGAGAGGAGGAAAAAAACACTTGGCTAATGACTACTTCCAATTAATGTTGTTATCAAAAGATGTTCATCAGGGGTAGAATCTTTTAAGATATAAACCATTCCATGGTGTGAGAGAGTTCATAGCCATCGGTATTAACTAGCCTATACGCGTCCCCAGGTACACTGTTTAACGACGTACGGCCCTTCCTAGTTGCTGACAATTTTGACCTTGGACCTCCAGGTTTTATGAAAATTCGCTTCAAAACCATGTCTCTTCTTGAAACTTATGCTCAATCACTTTCTTTCGGAAAGATCTTGAGAGTCTATTTTGATATGAAAGCACATGATCGGCTTACAGCTAGACGCCATTCGTCTAAAGGTCTAGTTGTGTAAGTAACGCCTCCCGATGTTCATCGGGATTAAGTTCCTGTCCAACTGAATCCTTAGCGAAGGGATGAGGATCTCGTGTGGACATACCACTTCCATTCCATATGTAAGTGAGAAAGGAGTTTGCCCCGTGGGCGTGCGGACGGAGGTGCGGTAGGCCCACAGAGCCTCAATCAGCTTCTCTGGCCAATCAGCGAATTTATTAGACTCACAAGTCTTCTTTAGGATTTTCAAAAGTGTTTTATTGTGGCTTCGGCCTGGCCGTTGCCCTGCGGGTAATACCGAGACGAATGATGCAAGGAAAGTTGAATTTCTTACACAGATCTTGAAGCTCTTAGGATATGAACTGGGGTCCATTAATCGGTGACGAGGCTGCCTGGTACTCCAAAGCGTGCAATAATATTCTTCATGATAAATCTGCACACAATCGAACCTTTGATTTCTGCAAATGCTTCTGCTTCGGCCCACTTGGTGAAATATTCAGTAGTAGTGAGGATGAAGGATTTTTGTTTATCTGAGCATTAGGATCACCAAGGGGCCCGATGATATCAAAGGCACACATGGAGAAAGGCCAAGGAGAGATAGGGGATGCAAAGAGGAGGATGGAGTATGGATCTTGTCGGCATGGATTTGGCATTTGACACACTACGAACGTAGGCGGCGCAGTCCTCTTCTAAGGTTGGCCAGTAGTAGCCCTGCCTAAGGATCTTTTTAGCTAACATTGGCCGTTCACATGCCCTCCACATTCACCAGAGTGGATCCTTCCACTATTTCCAAGCCTCTTCATCTGTCACCCATCTAAGGAGCATTCCATTCAGAGCGCGTCTGTAAAGAACTTCACCGATGAGGGTATACTTTAATGCTGCTCTACGGATAGCTCGCCTATCTTCTGCTTCAGCTTCTTCCGGGAGGGTACTGTCTCTACAATTTTGTTCAATCTCATGGTACCACGGCCTCTCTTCTTCCATCAATTCTCCTAATCAACAAGCAATAACTCTTTCGCTTCTTTTCTTTTCTGCCTTCAGAACTAGAGAACTCCTAAGGTTTAAGAACCAAGGATCCTAAGTTGAGGGAGCTTCTAACCTCTGAACAGTGATAGTCTCAGCACTGCGGCTGAGAGGGAAAGAGAGATGATGCCATGATGCCAAAGCATCGGCCAGAATGTTCTGAGAACGAGGAGTATGGATGTAGATGAGTGACAGAATTGCTTGGCGAGAAGGCATGACCAGATCTTGATAGGGCTTGAGTTGGGGTCACGGGGTGCGATAGGTACAAAGAACTTGCCGAAGAACGAGCTGAGAATCTCCTATAATCTTGAGGTGAGGCCGCCCAAGAGGTAGGCAAGCTTATGACGGCTAGGAGAGCCTCATACTCGGAGATATGTTGGTGGCATAGAACTGGAGTTGATAAGCCAAAGGAATGGTGATCCCTTCTGGGGTGAGCAAGACAGCACCTATGCCCCGTCCCCTAGAATTGAGAGCTCCATCGAAAGATGGAGGTGACCAGAAGGGATCGAGAGAGACAAGTGATAAGTTTTCATCGGGGAATTCCTCTTGAACCATATCACTGTGAGGGAGAGGGAGGTGAGCAAGGTGCTCAGTAATGGCATACCCCTTTATGGCTTTTGAACAATAAAGGAGATATCAAATTGGGGAGAGGAAACTCTGCCAGCGTGCCACTCTGTCGGCGAGGACTGGCTTTTCTAGGAGATACCTAATAGGGTCCATTCTAAAAATCAAACTCACCTTATGAGCTAGGAAGTAGTGCTTCAATTTTTGCACTACCCAAACTAGCGCTGCACAGGTCTTCTCCATTATGGTGAGTTTGAGCTCGGAAGGATTGAAGAGCCTAGACAGGTAGTAGACTGCCCTTTCTTTGCCGAATTCATCATGTTGAGCAAGGACATCTCCTAGGGAGTCCTCAACAGTCGATAGATATAGGATAAGGGTTTCCCCGGGATAGGTGCCTGAAGTACGGGCGGATTCATAAGATAACTCTTGAGCTCATCAAAGGCCTCTTGGCACTTAGCGTTCCATTCAAAATTGACTCCTCCTCTTAACAGTTCGTAGAAAGGACGACATCTTTGGGAGTTCTGAGATATGAACCTCCTTATGAACTGCAGCGACCGAAATCAAACCTCGAAGTTCAGATATGTTTTGGGAGGAGGTATCTCATTGATTGACTTGGCCTTGTGTGGGTCTATTTGAATCCCTGTTTTCTAACTATGAAGCCTAGCAATTTTGTTGAGGAAACTCCAAACACACACTTCTTTGGATTCATCTTCAGTTGATATTCTTGCGCGCGACGGAATACTTTGGCGAGCACGGAGGAATGCTCTCTTCGGGTCCGCGACTTCACCACGATATCACCACGTAAACCTCAACATCAATATGTATCATGTGGTAGAAGATAGCTAACATTGCTCTTTGATAAGTGGCGCCGACATTCTTCAATCCGAACAGCATGACCACATAGCAATATGTTCCCCATGGGGTGGTGAAGGAGGTCTTCTCTTGATCCTCCCGGGCTAGACGAATTTGATTATATCCTGAATACCACAATGAATGATAGAGTTTCGAACCTGCTGTGTTATCAATCAAGACATCCAAATGATGTAACGGGAAATCATCTTTTGGACATGCCTTATTCAAGTCCTGGAAGTATGCAGATACGCACTCTTCCGTCCTTCTTTGTCACTGGGATGATGTTTGCCACCCACAAAGGATAGAGGACTACATGGATGAACTTAGCTTTGTGTAGCTTATCAATCTCCTCTTCATCTTTAAAGCAATGTGGGGGAGGAATGTCCTTAGTTTTTGTTTGACGGCAACTGTCCCTGGCTTCAAGATCAACCTATGTTCTACCAGATTGGGGTCAATGCCGGGCATGTCATCGTAGGACCAGGCAAACAAATCCTTGAACTCCCTCAACATCTCTATGAGTGCTTCTTCTTCTTCAAGAGGAGACCGGAAGCTATGGTGAGGTCTGGGGTCCTTTCTCTTCCTATGTTCACTTCTCTGGTGGGTCATCTGCTGCCGAGGTAGGTTCATCGAATTTCCTCATGCCACTTGCATACATCTCGGCAGCATCCTCTATCTCACAATCCCCTTCATCTACTGGGTCATCTTAGCTATGATCTCATAAACCCCAAATCCACGTCTAGCCCTTCCTCTAGATGCAGATCTCCTATGTTCAGAACTACCGCCCTTGGACAAACTCTTCGACTGCCAGAAGAGCGCCACACCTCGCACTAAGTCTAGAGATATCTACGGGGTATGCCACTACTTTCTTCTTCTAGGCGGGGATGGGGACTTGTTATAACCTACCCTGAACTTAAACTAGATGCGCTATTCACAGGAGACTCTGGAGGAGTGTCCAGAGGTTTATTGGAACGGAAAGGAAAGGGTGAGGCAGGGCCGCTAGAGTCCTCCAATGGGATTGGAGGAGGAGGCGGGCCACCCGAGCTTAGGGTGCCGGCAACGGAAACGGGGTGTAAGGGAACAGAAGGCCCCTCACCCGAGTTGCCCAAAATGGCCATGTTCGGCCACCAGGCGAAGACGCAGTTAGAGCAAGAGATGGGCGGGGATCGCCGCCCAGGAGGGAATCAAATGACAGGGATCGCCGTCGAGAGTAGGAAAAAGTAGGAGTGACGGGGATCGCCGTCGAGAGCAGGAGTGATGGGGATTGTAACGACCCGAGAACCCGACCCTCGGCCCATGCCGAGGACCCGATTTTCGCGATTGCCGCCACGGATCCGGGGGACCCGAAGGGCTATAACACGCATCTGACAGGATATGTAACGGAAGTAAACGTCAACTGCTGAGCTAGAAGCGTACAAGCGGAAACAGGAAAGTAGAGCGAGACCGCTGCGTACCGCTCTAAGTACAGTCCCAACGCACGCACACTAGTACAAGTAAGGAAAGGGGAGAGACAAGTCCCTTAGGGGCATACCCCGAGGGTGACGTACACTGAGAGGGGGAAACACTGCTAGCTACGGGGACCTCGACTATCGCCCCGTCTCCTCCGCCCGACGCGCGCCTGCCGCTGCTGAGAAGACTCACCTGGAAAATAGAGGGATGAGCTTCACAACAGAAGCTCAGTAGGGACTACCAATCTCCTACTGGCTCTAAACAGGTAGAGGAACATATACAATTATTAATAAAGGAAAGACGGCAGTTTATATATTTCTACCTACAAAAGGAAGTGCGGAAGCGAAGCTAAAGCTAACTCGGTACGGAAAGTACTCTCGGTCGAAACTCCGTACGACTGCTCGTCGTGACCACCACACGGCTAGTAAACACAGACGGAGGGAACTCCACCTGGACAGAGAACACTAGCTACGGAAAGCACCACCACTAGTCAAACGGTCAGGCGCGTCCACCGACGTCTTATCCTCGACCTAGGTCCTGGCCCTCACATCTCGTCAGAGCGAGGTAGGACAAAGCAACACAACAGTAACCGCCGTAGTCTGGCCGACTACGGTCCCACGCCTGACCCTCCTCAACGGTTCCGGGGCCGTGAGGAGCGAGGCAGTGAGAAGAGCTGGCTGGCCTGCGCCGGGTAGAACTCCAAACTGTCCTCGGCGTCCCAGACCAACCACGAGAGCTCTGCAAGCGACTCACACGCCACTGTCCTAACCACCGTTTTCCCCTCAGCTCCAGAGTCCGCCTAGGTGGCTGCCAACTCGAGCACACTCGTAGCCCGGAGTACTCCCTCGACAGGCTCCCGAGGACGGGGGTCCCAGGTAACGGTAACAACCTCTCGTACGGAAAAAGCCCTCAAGTGCCGCGCACCGAGCGAACGACTAGTGTGAGACCGTACTAGGGAACTAGCACAGGTGCCACGGGTACAGTAAAGCGAAAATGGAAGCGGCGGAAGCACAACCTACCTCTGGACTGAGAGGCGACATAGCCCTGTCGCCTTCAAGAAGGCGACATATGCCCTGTCGCTTTACCAGTCAGAAGGCGACATAGGGTGCGTCGCCTTACCAGACAGGTGGCGACACAGGGTGTGTGTCGCCTTCAAGCCAATCGGGGGTTCCGGCATTCTTCTTCCGGGAACCTCCCCGAAACGGGGAAAACACTACACACGGGGGAGGGGAGCATGCTTATCATCCTAGAAAGCCATTAACATACAAACCACCCTCGAATACCCCAAGAACATGGATTCTACGCTCGGAGGAAACCTCACTCACACGAGCATGGAGTTCTCACACTCCCACCCCGAACCACAAGAAAACTACGTCACGAAGGGGAAGGGGAGCATGCTTAGGGCGAGAAAATCGGGCGTCCCTACCTCCACGCGAAGAACGCACCCGTTGGGGCCTTCTCGTAGGTTGAAACATCTCCTCCTCGCACCACACGGCACGAACGCGACCCTGCACGGACGGAGCGAAAACCTCCTCAGGACGACCGCCTCAACACGGGGGAGGCACCCAAAAATGCCGGAACTCTGAGAGGGGAGAGAGAGGGGGAGGGGAAAGGAGAGGCGCGAGAGAGGGGGAAGGGCTCGGGCGCCCGGGCTTTAACCCGGATCCTGTGAAGGCGACATACCACCCTGTCGCCACAGGAACGAGAAGGCGACAGTGGGTGTGTGCCTTCAAGAAGGAGACATACCCCCTGTCGCAATTCCACTGACAACGGTCAATCTCAGAATTCGAAAAAGTGAAGGCGACAGCCATCTGGTCGCATTCACTCGACACCGCCAGAGCCGTACTGACACAAAGGACGTCTGTCACGTCTGTCAGACTGCGTTTGGGGTGACGCGATGGGAAGGCGACATAGGCCATGTCGCCTTCAAGAAGGCGACATACCCCATGTCGCAATCCCAAACAGAACCAGATACCGACGCCGTCGGAACCACGTCGCGACAGTCGCCCTGCCGCGACCCAGAGGACGGGGCCAAGGGCCCAAGGGGCCGGGGTGTACAGGGATCGCCGCGAGAGCCGGAGAAAGTAGGGGGGTGACGGGGATCGCCGTCGGGAGCCGGAGAAAGTAGGGGGGTGACGGGGATCACCATCGGGAGAGGGAGTAGGGGGGTGACGAGGATCAACGAAGGGGACGGACACGCACACCACACACACATTATATATATATATTATATATATATATATATATTATTACGAAAAGTACCAAACTAGCCCAGATGGCTTCGGGAGAAGGACAGAACCGAGCCATTAAAGAAAATGGTGAAGAGGATTGAAGGTGGAGTAATGCTTCGACAGCATCAGAAGAAAGTGGAGGATGAAGGGAGGAGATAAGGGAATGGAATTGAAATTATGGACAAAGATGGATGATACGAAGTGACTGAGAGATCGGGATAACTCGGGCCAGAGCTCCCTTGTTGATTTGGCTGAACTAACAATTTCGATTCCTCACGAATCCAAGAAACTGTCGCTTGGTGGTGGTTGCTGATGCTGACACTGCTGTTTGAGACATGTCCTCTTGACAAACAGGCGGCTGGCGGCTGAAATGAGATCTTCCAATTCTGGCTTTTCTGCCTCTGCTTTAGATTCTTTAAATAAGAAGCTGACTGTTGAAATTAGGTCTTCGAGATCTTGTGCTTCTGGGTCTGTCTCGGCCCTCTTCTTCTTGCCAGGACGCTGAGCTTCCAGGACTTGATATGTCAAACTTGGAACTTCTTTCACCATAGTGTTATATCCTGGCTGTACAGGTCCCTTGACAAAGTGATCATAAAGTGTCCAAGTAAGGGGCCTCTGATCTGACTGCGAGGTGGATGATAATGCTGCCCATATTGTATATCCTAAGCCATATTTATTAGACTTTCTTGCGCCGGTGACCGCTTTGACCCTACCTTGGAGGTGAGTACCTAACCCTTTTCCAGTCTGGTACCCGATCCTGAACATGATATCCCATCCTCTTGCATTTGCTGACCCATCCTTCCTAACTGCTGCCATTGATGGGGATACAATTGGGCGATTGGAGGAGAAGGTATAGGCCCACGAATAGTTCACGTCAAGTATAGAAATGACGGGTTTGTTGGATGGCCAGACTGAGGGCAAAACTCTTTCAACAGCTTCCACAGTGTGTGTTGTTGTTACACTCTAACTTTGACTATCCTTCCTTGAAAGGGGAACTTCAAACACTGGTGCGCTGTGGAAGGTACTGCCCCTAGTGATTCAATCCACAGACGTCCCAGAATAGCTTTGTAAGTATGATCGATATCCAGCACATAAAATTCGACCAACATAACAAGTGGCCCCAGTTCTGCCTGCAATGTGATGACCCCATGACAAGCCCGCCGGGAATTGTTATAAGCAGCTATGGTGGTGGGAGTAGGTTGCAACTGACGCTCTGAGATGTTGCAGTCTCTTAAGGTGCTTAGTGGACATACGTTGATCGAAGCTCCTGTATCCACTAATGCTGCATCAATGGATACCTTATTTATTGTGAGTATTACACACAAGGGTATTTTCTTGGCTTCAGGAGCAGCTAACTCGCCATCGGAGAAAGTGATTGTCGGCCCTTTATTCACAATAGAAAGCACGGAGGGCTGGTTATCGGGGTCATGTCCTCGCTGACCATAATCCCTGTAAGAAGGCCTTAAGGGCATCTTGATGAGTCTGTGATCTCTTGATCAGTTCCAGAATAGAGATCTTGGCGGGAGTTTGGTCTAGATGTTTCAAAAGATCATATGGGTCCAGAGGCCTACTTCCGTCATATCTTACTTTTGTTGCTGTTGAGTGCTGGTTTGTTGTATTGGCTGACCTGGCATGCCACGGATCATTAGGGTACATCGGTGGAACATCCGTCCACTCCACAAGGCAAGGTTGTGGTGGAGGGGAGTGGGTGAGGTGTCCAGAATGGAGGGGTTGGCTAGTAATGGAGCTGGCGCGGGGATAGCAGGATGTGTTTGGTGGGGGAATAAGGGTGATATGATGGGGGAGTTGTAGGGTGGTGAGGTGATGGTGGCAATGGTGGGTGTGAAGGACGGAGGCTCTTTGGGTAAATACATGGTAGTAGAGGGCCACATGTGAAATGGCCAAAAGCTGGCCCACTTTGTGTTCATCATCAAAGGCCCATTGAGCGTCGGGTGGTAGGTGATGGACAACTGGATTGACTTAAGCGGGTGGGAGGAGGGCGGTGGAACAGGTTGAGGGTTTGGAGCTACTTGATGTTGGGGCATGAGATTGCGGATTATGCCAAGGTCATTTGCCGGCTGCTGCGGCTGTTGCTGTTGCTGTTGGTGATATTGTTGTTGGAAGGGCTGGTACTGTTGCTGCTGCTGCTGCTGTGGCTGCTGTCGCCTTTGGCTGTTGTTGTTGCCTCTGGCCTTGCTGATCTCTTAGTGTCTAGATTAGCCTCTTCATCTTTGCCTAATCGATCTGATTCTACTCATGAAGATCATATATGATGTCCCCGAATTGGAAGCAATCAGATACATTGTGACCGGGTGGCGATGATACACACAGTACTTTGTTTGGTCCGCCGCCATGTTCCAATTCGGCTTTTCAAGAGGGAGTTGGAGGGCATTCAAGGACATAAGGGCTGCGAAGACATCGGCAACGATTCGGGTAGAGGATATTGGGCTCTCTTGGGTCCATTGGGTTTCCTAGGTGCAAAACCATTCTGGGGTGGAGGGACCTGAGAGTACTGGCGCTGATCTTGTGGAGGATTCTGACCTTGAGGGGGAGGTTGTCTATTGTTGTTCCATGGATGTTGAGGTTGCTGGGATCTACCTATTGGGCCTTGAGGATTATTAACTGCACCTACATGTTCATTGGTTTGGATTCCCTCGGTGACTGGACCTTGGGGTTTCTTTGCATAACGGGTTTAGTGGTCTCAAACATGGAATGTATAGGCGAGTCTCTGAGTTGGGTTTGAATAAAACGGGCTCGGCTATACAGCTGGTGCATGGTAGTAATGTCGTTCATGGCTAGGATGGCTCGGTAGGTGGGGGTTGCATTGGAGATCAACAACTTGACTTTCTCCTCTTCGGCATGGGGCAGCGAACCATGGAAGACAGCACGCGCCATCGATCGGCGTAAGTAGAAAATTCCTCATCATGCTTCATCTTCTCGGCTACCAAATCCACAAAAAGATATTCGGGTCCAACCCGATCTTGGAATTGATGCAGGAACCTTTCTTGGACAATTCTGAAATCCTCCTCTTCCTCGAGGGTAGGGAATAAAACCATTCTAAAGCTGGACCATCCAAGGATTTTCTGAACAAGTAGGCCATGAGGTGACGGTCGTACTTGTAAGGTGCAGATTCATACACAAAATCCTTCAAATGAACATAGGGGTCCCCTACCCCAGAGTACCGCCGATAAACAGGGAGCTCTGACAGAGGAGGCACCCGGAGGTATTGGAAAGATGGGAGAGCAATGTCAGCTATCTTTCGAGGGTCTATCTGCCTTCTGAGGTCATGAAGCTCCTTTTCATAACGGCCCACTCCGCAAGGAAGTCAGAGGGGGCTTGAACGTGATGTGTAGAGACAATGGAGCGAGGTTGCTCGAAGGTATGAGACCTCTCGTGGGGCAGAAACGCGGGTTCGGCTGTATAATAGTTAGAAGTTGGAGGGGATCGAGGCCGAACCTCTCGTTCCGGAAGGTAGTTTGGCTCTGAGAAAATGAATGGTCCGAGGACGGAGGGGTGTAGGATCTGCCCCTGCGGAAGAAAGGTGGGTGCTGAAGCAACATGGGCGGAAGAGTCCATTGGCCAACCTGAGTTACGAGCAAATGGAGACAGGGGCTACTTGCCTTTGGCAACAGCAATGATTCTTGAACTTGTTCTGAAGTCAGATGAGGGAGTAGTTGACTGAATTGCGAATGGGGGTCATCTCCCTTCGGAGGGAAGGAGGACAGGATTGACCTCCGATGATGAGAGGAGACTGAACAGGGGCTGGAAGTATGGCCGAAGTGGATTGGGCCACATCTTCAAGGAGCCCGATAGGCAAGGTATCATCGGCAAGGACATGGAATTGGTCCATATGGAACAAAGGATTATGATAAAGCACAAGGGTAGGAGGGGACTGACTCGATCTCCCTAGGCAGCGACGCATGCACCTCCCCAACCAATTTAGGAAGGTGATACAAACACGCCTGAACTCTATCACAACAAGAAAGACTGAGATGAGGAGGGTGGAACAAAGCACTCAAGTTGTCATGCTTAAAGCGCAAATTTCTTAAGGTTTGAACTTGACCTTTTAAATGAATTGATTAAAGAGATGTCACTCGGTCAAGCGGTCCCTAATAGGAATGGACTCAAGTGCTCCGGTACGGGTAAGGGTGGTGCACACTCACACACGAGGGTGGCTCAAACTAAGGGTGCGACGGGTACAACCAGCCCGGTGAACCGCAACGTGCGTACGGTCATGAGGACTTACGGAGGTCCTCAGAAGGTGGGTCTGAGTCAGCCTACGAGTGCTCGTAGGTGAGAGGACTCACTCAACCAAGGGGGAACCTGATCAAATGGGATGAGCGGCGTATGCAAGGGACTAAGAAGTCCAAGATGTATGCAAGAATGAAGATAAGGAGCAAACAGGGTGACAAAACAAGTCCTCGGGCAGAGTCGCGACGGCCGGGTACACCGCGACCATATCGCGACAGTGCGGGCTGCCGCGATAATAACAGAGACCCAAAAACACAGTGAGTCACTAGCCCAACTCAAATAGACTATCCTACCAAATAAGAAACACTAGGAGACACTAAATCGGTACAACATGGGTCAGGAAGCACACAGAAACCGATACATGGATGAAAACAATAACATCAAAGCAAACCTGGTAACGCGACGTGTGGCCAAGCCGCGACTTGTTCGCGTCCTCTCTTCCTGTCGCAATAGGAACGGAAAACTTACAAGTTAAAATAAATGGAAAATCTGAACCTTGGCAGGATTCTAACAGACAGAAATACGAGAACACATGATCTAGGCAACGAAACAAGGATGTATGATCTCATGGGCATTGAATAGAGAGGACATGGAGAGTAACAAGCACTGACATGAGAATGCGTCTCCCCGTTGCGACGCAACAAGGTCGCGTCACCGCGATCTATCGCGACAATGACAGAGCAGGAAATATGCAGGAAGCAAAGAACAAAGACTAACAGAGCACTAAAGTGACAAACCAAAATAAAACATGGCAAGCAAACAGTCAAAGATCCACGAGGGTGGCAGTGAAGGTCCTACCGTGATCACCAACAGGTGTAATCACAGGGATTGGACTCCCCTCGACACCGATAGTGTACTAAAACTAGTAGTGTGGAAATATGTGTGATCGCCACCTAGCAAGTTGCCTAATAAAAGAAAGGAGATGACGGCTAACTTAAACTAGGAAAAGGAAAGAGAACAAAAATGGACTGTTGTCACGGTCGTCATGGCCACCGCGGTGACTGATATTGCGTAGCGTTCGTCGACGCGTCTATGGTCGCATCACCCTTAGCCGTCGCGTTCTCTGAATGCAGGAGAATTGGGATAGAGACCTTCTTTTCATCCTCCAGCCGGCCGGAGAACCAGAGCTTCTCGTAAACCTCACTTGCTTGCCTGCCAATCAAAATGAACACAAAGAAATACCCCATTAGAACATGTTAAGCATAGTACCTATTCTAAAAGATGAAAGAAGAGGGGGATCTGGTGGGACGCACCTAGGGTGGTTTTAAACCCCTATGGGTGTGGAAAACGTGGGTGGATAGCAAATGTGCTCTATCTAAAAATAACATGGAAAATGCATGTAGAAATAGGAGGGAGGAAGGAGGAAGAGGATGAGCCCCATTAGGGCGACTCCCTGGCGTGATGTAGTTCCAAAAATGTGCAAGCACTCCAGAAGATTGTTGGGGTCGCCCTCTTCACGTTCCGTGCTCCATTGATGGTGAAAGGAGCAGCTTTGTGGAGTGAAATATGAAGGGAATGGAAGGGAATGGAAGGCCGCGAGGCTAAGTATGATCAAGAGGAAATTTCGGCAGCCCTTCGGGATGGCAAATGAGGCCCCCCCATCCTGAGGAGGGGCTTGTTTATATAGAGTTGGGATGAGAGTAAGTGACATTATCTCCTTAAAATGGTTTAAAAATTAAAACTAGGAGATAAAGCTCTATTAAAACCGGATGGAGAGTCCTTAGAGAACCTTAGGAGAGTCCCTAGGGCCAGAATCTCACCCCAAGGGGTGAAGATAATCCTTAGGATTAAGTCAAGTTCATAGGAGGATAAATAGGGGGTAGTTATGGAGGCCAGAGGGTTCGGTCATTGTCGCGTCATATCGTAGGGTCGCGACTTAGAAACACGACGGTGCGGGGGGGACGCGACAGCGCTGTCCACGTGCATGTAACATGCATGGGCTGTCGCGGCAGCCAAAACTGTCGCGATTAGAGTCGCGGTGCCACTATGCATCGCGACAATAAATCCGAATTATCTTGAATTATCAAGCCAACCACATGATAAGATGAGAGTTATAATGTTCTAAGGACTCTCTCAAGTGATAAATTGCGGGATTTCATGGCATTTTAATGGCTTAATGGGCTCAAAACAAGGCAAATGAGGGCTCAAGGTGAGTGACCAATTAGGGGCCCACTAAGATAATAAGAAATGTTGTTCAACCCAATAGTCATAATCGGGTATCTACAGTAGGCTGTGAACTTGGGGAACTAAATGACGAAATCATCGATTCCTTAGGAAGAAACATCTATGTCTTCACTTGGTCGGACGACGACCTCACCGGCATCGACCTGATATCATCCAGCACCACTTGAACGTAAGCGCCGATGCGAGGCCAATCCGATAGAAGAAGAGGCCATTGTCGGGGGACCGGCAAAAGGCTGTTGACGACAACCTCACAAAATATCTACATGCAGGGACCGTGAGAAACACATTCTACCCCGAGTGGGTCGCCAACGTCGTCCTCGTACGCAAGGATAATGGGAAGTGGAGAATGTGCGTAGACTTCACTGACCTGAACAAAGCTTGCCCCAAGGACAGCTACCCCCTACCTCGAATCGATCAACTCGTCGACTCCACAGCGGGACACGAACTCCTTAGCTTCCTCGACGCATACTCAGGATATCATCAAATCAGGATGGCGCCCGACGACGAAGAGAAGACCTCGTTCGTCACGGAGAAAGGTTTATACTGCTTCACTCGTATGCCATTTGGGTTAAAAAATGCAGGTGCAACATACCAGCGACTCGTCAACACAATGTTTGAAGAACAAATCAGGAAAACAATGGAAATCTATATCGACGATATGCTGGTAAAAAGTCGACGCGCCGAGGACCACGTCAAGGACCTAGCCGAGACGTTCAAAGTACTTAGGCGATTCGGGATGAAGCTCAACCCCGAGAAGTGCATCTTCGGCGTGCGCGCGGGTAAGTTCCTAGGCTACCTCGTCTCCAACAGAGGAATTGATGTCAACCCAGACAAGATACAAGCCATCCTAGACATGACGGCCCCAAGGACGATCAAGGAGGTGCAATGGCTCAATGGTCGGATCACTGCTTTAAGTAGATTCATGTCCAGGTCGGCGGAGTGGTGCAGACCATTCTTTGAGGTACTGCGCAAGGACGATTCGAATGGACCGAGGAGTGCCAGCAGGCTTTCGACGACCTGAAGGCACACTTGGCACATGTGCCGACACTGAGTAAGCCCATTGCGGAGAAGAACTGTTACTATACCTATCGGCAACTACCCACTCCATTAGCTCGGTGCTCGTGCGGGAAGAGAATCGCAACCATCTTCCGGTTACTACACTAGCAAAGCACTGTGCGGAGCCGAGCAGCGTTTATACCGACCTCGAAAGGGTCGTGTACGCTCTCGTGATGGCAGCAAGAAGGCTGCGTCCATATTTTCAAGCGCACAAAGTCGTCGTCCTTACTGACATCCCAATCAAACAGGTCCTCGCCCGACCCGAGGTCTCGGGAAGGTTGGCAAAATGGGCTATAGAGCTCGGCGAGTTCGACATCGACTACAAACCTCGAGTCGCAATAAAGGCACAAGCTCTGGAGGATTTCATCTCCGAAGGAACGGCAAGAAAACCCGAGGAAGAAGAAGAAGAAGACAATAGTCGCTGGAAAGTTTTCGTCGACGGAGCATCAAATGCACAAGGAAGCGCGCGGCGGGGGTGGTCCTTCACTCTCCCGACGGGCTAACCCTAAGGTACGCAGTTTGTTTCGACTTCGAAGCTTCTAATAACGTGGCCGAGTACGAGGCCGTAATCTCAGGGCTAAAAAGGGCAAAGTCCCTTGGAGCGGAAAGAGTCACCGTGTTCAGCGATTCTCAACTGGTCGTAAGCCAAGTGGCGAACGAGTTCGAGGCAAAAGAGGCAAAGCTAGCCTCATACATGACCGAGGTCAACCGACTGCTTGCTGGATTCGATTCAGTCGAGCTGGTAAAAATCCCGCGAGCAGAGAACTCCCAGGCAGACGTGTTATCCAAGTTCGTGTCGTCATCAGAAGGACGCTCTTCTGTGCTAATTGAAGAGCTCATCGAGCCGTCCACGTCGGCTAAAGAAGTTATGTGCACTAGCACCCCGACGACCTGGATGACTCCTTTGATAGAGTTCATCAAAAGCGGCCTTCTGTGCTACTAGATTCTTCTTGGTCGGGGAAGATCTGTACAGAAGAGGGTTCTGTTACCCCCACCTCCGATGCGTTTCCGCAGGATTGGCTGAGGAGATTATAAGCGAAGTGCATGAAGGAACATGTGGAAGCCATGCAGGTGCACGCTCCCTCATCAGAAGGGTCACGCGGCAAGGTTTTTGGTGGCCCACAATGCTGAAGGACGTCGAGAGGTATGTTCAAAAGTGTCACCAATGCCAACTCTTCGGCAAGATCGATCGACGACCTCCAGCCGAGCTCACGCCGTTGACACCGCCATGGCCTTTCGCGCAATGGGAAATGGACATTCTCGGCCCATTCCCTCCAGCGGCAGGCCAAAGGAAGTTCATAATAGTAGGCGGACTATTTCACAAAGTGGGTGGAAGCCGAGTCATTAGAAAAGATTGCTGACACCAATGCCTGGGGTTTTATTTGGAAAAATATCATATGCAGGTTCGGAGTCCCCAAAACATCATCACCGACAACGGCAGACAGTTTGACAGCGTCCTCTTTCGACGTAACTGCGCGTCCCTAGGCGTGGATCACCATTTTCCTCAGTGTCGCACCCCCAATCCAACGGTTAGGCGAGGTGACAAATCGAACAATCTTGGAAGGACTTAAGAGAAGGCTAGAAGCCACAAGGGATGATGGACAGACGAGCTCCTACACGTCCTATGGGCGTACCGCACCACGCCACGAGAAGAAACGCAAGAATCACCGTACGCCCTCGCTTTCGGAGTGGAAGCCATCACCCAGTAGAGATGCTTGCCCCCTCCGGAAGAGTCGTCGGCTTCAACCGGAGATGAATAAGGCATCTCTTCGTGCCGAACTGGACCTGATCGAGGAAAAACGGACAAAGGCATCGGCAAGAATGGAAGCCTACCAGAGAAGGATAAAAAGAAGCTTTGACAGGAACGTCAAGAAGAGAAGCTTCGACATCGGGAGCTTGGTCTTGAGAAAGCTTTCAATTTCGAACCCCAGATCAGCTAGCGGAAAGTTATCGGCCACCTGGGAAGGACCCTACCGAGTCTCGAAGAACCTCGGCAATGGAGCTTGTCAGCTTGAGAACCTCGACGAAGCCATCATCCCAAGGACGTGGAATGCTGAGCACTTGCGAAAATATTTCGCATGAAACTCGTAGAACGAGGTCACTTCGGCACTCTAACTCACAGAACGAGGTCGCTTCGGCACTCTAACTCGCAGAACAAGGTCGCTTCGGCACTCTAACTCGTAGAACGAGGTCACTTCAGCACTCTGACTCGCAGAACGAGGTCGCTTCGGCACTCTAACTCACAGAGCAAGGTCGCTCCCTCACTTTAAAAGGTGGGGTCGCTTCGGCACTCGCGTGCGATTATGCGTAGACAATCGAGAACCCGTGAATCGGTCGTTTCGCCTTACGTCCAAGACCATGAAAAGAACACCTCAGGCATGGGTCAACAAAGTGGTCTCGATATATTGAATATATTCAAATTACAAATCCTCGGCCACAATTTTCTCGGCAGCCTCAACATATATTTCATCGGCCGCTTTGATCATGGCCTCGTCCACAATGACGGTTACCTCATCCTTGTCCTCAACCTCACGAGCAGCCGAGAGGTCAAGGTGGGGAAAGAGCTCAGCAATGGGGCCAGGCAATCATTGTATCCCTCCTGGAACAACCCACCAATTTCTTCTGCTAGCTTCGGAGGATCGATACTCCCGTATGGCTTCCACGCGCTCGTCGGCCACAAGCTGAGCCACCCGCTCCTGTGTCCTTTTGTGTGACGCAGCCTCGGCGGCCAGAGCCTTATTTGCCACTTCCAGCGCCTTCTCCCCGGCCTCCAAGGATGCTCGCAGCTCACCTTCCACTTTCACCGCCTCCTCATCTTCCTTCCGACGAAGGGACATCTTTGATGCGGCCTTCGCCTCAGCCTCAGCAATTCGTTTGTTGGCAGCTTCCTTTTTACCTCAGCCCTCGCAGCTCCCTTCCACTTTCACCGCCTCCTCAGCTTCCTTCCGACGAAGGGACATCTCCGATGCGGCCTTCGCCTCAGCCTCAGCAATTCGTTTGTTGGCAGCTTCCCTTTTTACCTCACCAATGGACAAAGCATCAAAAATCGACATCTGTGACAGCACTGAGGCATAATATTCACTGACCAGCCTCCTCGGGGACTTCCCGAGGGCATCCGCCTTCAGCTCCGTAGGTACGCGCTCTGACCCCAGCTGACTGGGTCTAGCGGAATCTTGAGCCGAGGTAGCTCGGAAGGCGCTGCTGACGAGGACGGCGTCGATGGCTGAAGACGCTTCGCCGGCCTCTCTTCAACCGCCAATTGTGAAACGGCGGCCCCCGAGCTCTCCCCCTTCTCGCCTGGTCCTACCGAGGACTCGGGCTTTTCCGTAGCGGGCCTCTCGGGGCGTTTCTTGCCCCGACGAGCTCTCGCAATATCGGCCAAGGAAGGGCCCACATCCGCTCCACCAGTAGGGGGGCCGCGTCAGCCATTGCTGCAGAAAAATCAACCAATTCATCAGCAAAATATCAAAACTCTCTTAAGGAGAACGCAAAAGACAGGGTAACGACGACCTTTTAAGCCTTCAGCAATCAACTCGAGCAACTCATCGGTTGGTTCGATCAGGTGGGTCTCTTTGCTCCCTTTAAGTAGGAAAAGTCCAAAAGCTCAGACTTGCTAAGCCGAGGCGGCCCGAACGCCTTGTTTCAGACATCTACCTCAGACCACTCGGTCGGAAAGGGCCAACCAGAAGGACAGTACAGGAAGACGAAATTTCTCTTCCATCCATGGACAGACGATGGAAGACGATTAAGGATCTAACAAAACCAGTTCGGGCCGAGAATAGAGCCAGTCGCCAAAAGGTTTGACAGCAAAGCAGTAGAAGAAAAGACGGAGAGTAGGAGGCACGCCGGCCGACACACATACGGATAGGAAACCAATAACCGTCCGCCACGAGTTGGTGTCAACTAGGAAGGGGCAGCGCCAAACTCTAAAGGGGCAGTGCCAAGCTCTAAAAGCAAGGTTATTGTAAAAGGATGGAAAGGAAAGTGGAGGCCGGCGTGAACCGCCTCTGCATATAGACAAACCCCCTCTCTAGGACGTAGTGTGCCCGGAAATACTTATTGGCAAAACATACGACATCGGCCGGAAGGGAAGGACTCAAACATTTCCGGACCCATTTGAAAGTCGCGGAATCCATCTGGCACCACGCCTCAACCACATTATCGGCCAAGCGACGATCCCCCGCAATATGAGCAGAAGGAGCACGAGGGACATAGCCCCCTGGTTGGACTCTTAGGAGAAAACCCTCCTCTACCGGGCCGTAAACAAAGGTACCGGAATTCCGATCATAGGCATAAGGAGCATCACTATCTGTCCTAGAGGAAGACTCCTCGCGAGGTGACTGAGACGGCGAGGGACTCATCGCTTACCTCAAAGTAAAAGGAGCGGGGCTGAGCGAAAAAGATGACGTCGGGAGAACGCACGACGATGGAAGAACACGCCTCACTCGTCGAAAATCACCCCCAAGGAGAGAAGCTTGTAACCCTTTCCCCGCAAACGATCCACCCCTTTTATAGGCCCGGCTACCTAAAACGATTAAACGATCCCAAGCACACCAAAAAGGACGAACGGACGGGATTCCACCGCACGTCAGAAGGTTAACAGATATGAAACGTTCACTCGAATCGGTAACGATCACTGCCGTACAAGTAACGCCATCATTAACGGGGGAATCGAGGCAATCGCGCCGCGATCGACCTCTCAAATCAACCATTAAGACGCGCGATCTCCTATGCGTTACGACAGATGCATTCCAAAGGTCAGCATCGGAAAAGTCGACCTTGATTCGCACGCACTACAGACGCAGTTAGACCTCGCTTGGCTTCTCATCGGGCCTAGCAGTCTCCCCGACAAGAACCCGGGGGGCCAGTGATGCCGATCGTCAACCTCGGTAAATGACGACAACTTTATCGTCAAGGCTCGGTGATCTGACGACCCCAACGTCAAAGTTCTCGGCCGACTGTTAGCCTCGTAACTGAAGGAAACTTAGACGATAAATAGGGCAGACCTGTCCCACTCAGCGCCCATGATCTCCGCACGCTCGGTATGGCAAGGTCCCAGAATCCCGGGAACATGGCGTGGCAATCTCCATTTATAGCTGGCAATCACCAGCTATGATCCCCTGTGATCACGCCCTCTGCCCAGAAAAACCTCCCTCTATCATAATAAGGGAACTCTCAAACAAGGCAACAATAGACTAACAGGACTCCATTATAAAAAGGGAGGAACACAGCCGGACAGAGGTATGCTACTCGTGGAATTAAAACTCCTTTCTCCCCTTCTTCTCCTCTATTCTGACTTGAGCGTCGGAGGCCCTACCCATCGAGGCAACTCGGTGGTTTTTTCTTGCAGGTAGAAGTTCTATTGGAGCACCGCCGACGACAACACGTCGCCGCCGCCTTTGGGGCCCACCTGGGTCAACTCCGGCCGACCCCCCTTTTTGCTCACTCAGCAACAGATACTATATGAGAATCGAAATTGAATATTCTGATACATTATGAGAATCAGTATCAGAGTCTAAAATTTTGAACCGATTAAAAGTCTGATAAAGATAAAAGTAAAAAAAAAATTTAATTAGCTGCCCATGTGCGGCAGAAATTCAAGTTTGAGAAGAGCTTTTGGGAAACTCAAACATCACCGAGACGACCCCATCCTGTTTTTAGTTCCCATTTTGATTTTGGTTTTGATTAATCCAGTAATATTATTAGAATTGGAATGAAATAAGAATTAGTTATTCTAATGTTATCAAGTTAACCAGAATCGAAAGCATTGAGTCACTGTCAAAATCGAAGTCGAAAACCCATATTTTTCGAATCTAAAGCCAAGTCGGTGGGTATTGCGTGGTCTCTGTTTCATCGTCTACGATGCAACTGTTCATGGTTGATCCTATTTTCTGGACAAAAAGAAGCAAAGCTAGTTGTCCCATGCTTCCCGGCCCTCCAATCGGAAATAATGAAGTACTATTGACATAGACATATGATTCCAGAATGGAAACTGTGATAGCTGCTTTTGGAGTGTACTGGTACTTTAAAAGTGCCGTACCTGGTTATATTATTTATGTTTTGTGTTGGATTCATTCAAAAGTAAAAATTTACTGCAGGTAAGATTTACACTTTCACGTGAATATCTGACTTCTCATTAGATGAATATTTTTATGGCATGTAACATCGATGCCAGCTCAAGTCGAGACGATCGCCAAGGCGACCAATACGAGACGTCTGAGTCAAGACTACCAAGCCGAGAGGACCTTGTCGAGGTTCGTTTAGTTGATGTGGGAGGTGTGCCCCAAGCTCCCGACCTGATATGCAAAATCCATCGAGAAGTCTCGGCGGGGAGATACTCCGATGCTCAAGTCAGTTGCTAGCCGAGTAGAATAGTCTAGCCCAAGGGGTCGAACAGCATATCTGCGTTTGTGGAGTGTCAGCCTCTTTTATAGGGGTTGATCACCCGCGGAACAATTGGACGACCTCGTGAATCCTACGACAAATCTTCGTGATTGTCACCGGATTGTGGTCGTAACTGTCTTGTCATATCGTCCAGATCGTGGTCTTAATGGCCGCAATTACCGAGCGCACGACCTTCGGCCATTACCTCGTCAGTTGATGCATCGGTTGTTACACGAGCCACGCTCTGGGAACCCCGTAGACACGTCGTGCTCCGTGTCAATCAAGAACGAGCTGCGTAATGCTCATCTTTGGTCGAGCTGAGGTTGTCGGCCCAGGGAGTGTCAAGAGGTCATTCTAGCCGATATGAGTCGTCGGCCTAGACGACTCCACGAACTCTTGTCCAAACCACGTCAGGATGTTGGCTCTAGTACTCTGGGAGGGCGGCCTAGCTGAGGCTCCAGCCGACTCGTGGGGACCCCCCGTATCATTGGCCCCACAGGTTCACGTCCACCGCTCCAGTGGGCAATGGTGAAGCTATTGTCTAGAACAACTTGTTCGATGACATGTGGATCGCCATGTGGCTCTATCAGCCCACATGATCTGCTCCGCATCCCATCACCAAGTTGTCAGTGCTGGCCTGCACCGAGTTGCATCGACATGTTGTCAGTGCCAGACTGCAACGAGCCTTACCGTCAGGTCGCCTTAGATGCTGTGTGTGACGCTGACGATCGTGTCTTCACATCAACTCTCGTGCGCCATCGTGGCACTCCTCGCCAACCACGCCGATCAGAATCCGAGGTGACGCTTGGGAGCCAATCCAGGTCTGCCATGTGGAATGATCTGGCTCTTGCTGAAGATGATGAACCCCAATAGTTGGATCTATTCTAACCCCGGGCACTATAAATAGTGGGGTTTGCAGCCGAAAAGCCACCTTGCTTCCGCGCCCGAGCTTCAATCAGACGACCAGCCGACTTTTTTACGTGCTCACTTCTTTGTTGCTGGCCGAGCTCCCTCGTTATTTCTTCTTCACTCACTTATTCCAGAGATAAGCCATGAGCTCGACTACCTCTAGTTCTTCTTCCTCCGAATACTCTTCTCTCCGTCGCATGTCACGATGCCTTGTTGTCAATCTGAGGGGATGTTCACTCTTGCAGGTCCCTCTGACACCTCCATGCCGGAGGTCATCGTCGAAGTCTTGGACCAGTCCCCTAGCTACCCCAAGGTTACCGTCGGGTCCTTCGTTCCCCGAAAACTTTCTTCACATATCTCGGGGCGTGTCTTCAGGCCGATTCTGTGGCCAACGCGCCTTTTGAAATCGATGCCAAGACCTTCAAGTCAGTAGGAACACACCTAGATCTCAGTTTCCCCGAAGGGACAACCATGTCGATCCCTGACGGCATCCGAGCCTATCATTCGATGGAGCTTGGCTTCTATGTATATACTGAAGCTATCCAAGCTAGCTTCCAGTATTCTCTGCATCCTTTCATCATTCTTCTTCTCCCGAAGCTAGGAGCCACTCCATCGCAGCTAACCCCCAACTCCTGAAGGTCAATTATCAGCGTCCTGGTAGATTGTGCCCTCTCCAAGGTCTAGCCGACCACTCGTCTTTTCTTCTTTCGCTTCTCTGTGTGAAAGCCTTCGGGGACTGACTAATGCTCCTACAGCTTTTATGGATCTGATGAATATAATTTTCATCCGTATTTGGACCAATTCATTGTGGTCTTTATAGATGATATTCTAATTTATTCAGCGTCCGAAGAGGAGCATGCATCTCATTTGAGGTTTACCCTGCAGTTGTTAAAGAATAATCAGTGTTTGCCAAATTCAGTAAATGTGAATTTTGGCTGAAAGAAATTCAGTTTCTGGGTCATGTCATCTCAGCTAAAGGAGTAGTAGTGAACCCGAGTAAAGTGGAAGCAGTGATGAAATGGGAAGTGCCTAAGACAATCACTGAGATTAGAAGCTTCTGGGGTTGGCAGGTTATTATAGGTGTTTCATACAAGATTTTTCTATGATTGCGGCACCTATGACTAAATTAACCAGGAAGGGTGTGCCATTTGTGTGGTCGGTGAATGTCAGAAAAGTTTTATGGAGTTGAAAGAAGGCTTACATCAGCACCTATATGGCATTACCGGCAGGAAGTGGTGGTTTTGACCAATATACAGATGCTTCAAGGAAAGGACTTGGCGCAGTGCTTATGCAGCATGGTAAAGTGATAGCTTATGCATTGAGGCAGTTGAAGCCGGCAGAAGAGAATTATCCCACCCATGATTTAGAATAAGCAGCAGTTGTGTTTGCTTTGAAAATGTGGAGGCATAATCTGTATGGCGAGAGATTTGAGATCTTTACAGATCATAAAAGCTTGAAGTATATCTTCTCGCAGAAAGATTTAAATCTCCATCAGCGTAGGTGGGTGGAGTATTTAAAGGATTATGACTTCAGTTTGGCTTATCATCCGGGTAAGGCCAATGTGGTAGCGGATGCCTTGATTAGAAAGGCATATTAAGTCAAATGATGATTAAGGAATGGAAATTGTATGAGGAGATAGCGGAGAACTCCTTGTATGTGCCAAGCAGTCAACGACGGGCAGTACTAGCCAGTAGTGCTGTAGAGCCATCCTTGTATTGGCAAAATGTGGAAGCTCAGAAATAGATGCGAATTTGGCTGAAATTGTAAAAATGGAAAGAGTTACCATTGATGACAATTGTGTGGTTAGGCTCAGAGGCAGATTGTTTGTTCCGCAGAGAGAGAAATTAAGCAGAGAGTGTTGGAAGAGGCTCATAAATCCAGGTACACTATCCATCCGGGTAGTACTAAAATGTACCACGATTTGAGGAAGCATTTATGGTGGCCTCATATGAAAAAGGAAATAGCTGAGTTTGTTTCAAGATGTGTTGTATGTCAGCAAATTAAGGCAGGGCATCAGAAGCCTGGAGGTCTATTGCAATCGTTGCCCATTCCACAGTGGAAATGGGATGATATTGCCATGGACTTTGTGGCAGGCTTACCAAGATCGAGTTCTGGCATAATGGAATATGGGTATTTGTTGATAGATTGACCAAGGTGTGCAGATTAGTGGCAGTAAGTATGTCTTGGACAGTGGACAGATTAGCACAAAGTTTATGTTGATAGAATTGTTCCACTGCATGGTATTCCGAAGACTACTGTGTCTGACAGAGATCCAAGATTTACTTCTGGTTTTTAGAGAAGTCTGCAAAAAGTAATTGGTACTGAATTGAAATATAGTTCCGCTTATCACCCCCAGACGGATGGTCAAACAGAGAGAACTATTCAGACAATTGAAGACATGTTGTGAGCTTGTTGTTTAGTTTGGGGAGGTAACTGGGAGCATCATTTGGGAATGGTTGAGTTTGCCTATAATAATATTATCATACCAGTCTTGGAATGGCACCTTATGAAGCTCTATATGGAAGACCATGTAGAACCCCATTAAACTGGCATGAAGGGGGGAAGGTAGTTAGTGGGTCCTGAATTGATTCAACAAACCACAGAAGTAGTGAAGCTTATTAAGGAAAAATTGCAGGCAGCTCAAAGTAGGCAAAAGAGTTATGCAGATAACCGGAGGAGACCACTTCAGTTTGAAGTGGGAGATTTTGCTTTCTTGAGAGTCTCCCCAAGTAAAGGTCTTATGAGGTTTGGCAAGAATGGAAAGTGAGCCCAAGGTATGTGAGATTTTTCCAAATATAAACGAAAGGATTGGGGAAACAGCTTATAGGCTAGATTTGCCAGCAGATTTTGCGGACGTCCATGATATATTTCATGTTTCTATGTTAAGAAAGTGTATTGAAGATCCAGCTCAAATAATCAGTTACCAAGGTGGTGATCTGAGGCCAGATATGACCATACCAGAATATCTGGTACAGATCACTGATCGAAAGATAAAGAAGCTGAGAAATAAAGAAATCGAGTTAGTTAAAGTGCGATGGGAAAATAGGTTGGGTGGTGAGGATACCTGGGAATTAGCCGAGGAGATGGCTAAGGGGTATCCCTATATGTTTGAATAAGGTTTGTATTTCTTTTTAGATGATAGTACTTATAAAAAATGTGCTTATTTAAATTGTTTATGTTTGAATTGTGCTATGAATTTTGAGGTCGAAATTCTTTTAGATGAGAGTAATGTAACGTTGCGTGTTTTTCGGATCCTAATGGAATATGTGTGTAATGGTTGTGGTGGCCATTGTGAGGCCAATGTGGTTTGGATGTGTGGTGTGCTCAGGTTTGGTCCTGAAACAAAATAGGACCTGCTGCAGTTGAGTAGGGGTTGACAGCCAAGTGTGGATGTTGACTGGTTTGACGTCCATCGAAGGTGACGTCAACCTTATGAACTTAACATCAGACTTTTGTTGAGCAACTACCTCTAAAAAAAATATAATGACTTTCTTAGATTTTATAAAACTATGTTTTGCTATAACAAATCTTTAAATATATGTTTTATACCACAAAATCTTTAATCTTTTCAGGAAAGAATATCCTAAAATTTTCTAAGGCCACAACTATCTCTCAACATGCTGAATCCGACTACCATATTCAACTCCTTCAGAATAAGCAGTCAGAAATCAAAGTCCACATTTTTTACATAGTATTCGACTCATACAGTCGAATACCTTTCTTCAGCGTTCGACTCATACAGTCGATATCTTTGTTCTGCATTCGACTCATACAGTCGAATATCTTTGTTCTGCATTCGACTCATACAATCGAATACCTTTCTTCAGCATTCGACTCATACAGTCGAATACCTTTATTTTGCATTCGACTCATACAGACAAATACCTTTGTTCTGCATTTCTATATCGACAAATTCTATACTTTGTACTTATTTCACACACTGTCATTTCTATATAAACATCATCAAATCTAATTTGTGTATTTTCAACAACAAGATTGTTGTATGCATATTATCTTAATAACTCTAGAAATTACTATTATATTTTGACAGGATCTTGACATGAAAGCTCTCAAATTAATTATCCTGTACTAAACATGTTCTGAAAAATGTCTCCTTAAATTTCTCAGTACTGATGTCCCACTTTGCCTTATTGTTAGCTACACAAAGTCACATACAATTTATGCAAGACTCAGATGCATGGCATCTGACCATCTCACCTACCACTGACAGACCCATGCTTTAAATTTGTCTGTCTGTCTGCTATCTGTAATACTGGTAGGATACGAGGTTCCATACTTTGTACTGAACTTTTCTGACCCACCTACAATAAGGGTATGGAGATACGTTTTCTTTTGTCTTGTCCTTGCAGCAGGCATTTATTGAGCATATGTCTAGCATGCCTCTCCCTTAGCTATTTGCTACAAGAGCTTATCTTCTAGCTGTTAACAAAATAAAGACCTCGGGAAGAAGCCATTTTGAAGACCGCTGGGCAATATCTTTGTGGACGATCCGTTTCGCCTCGCAAGTCCCGCTGTCGACTGTGGATGTCCTCCGGAGGCTCGCGGACGTCGCTGGTCTCTCGTTGGTGATGATGTGGTTGCTGGTGACCTCGTTGACTCCCCGATTGACTAGGTTGACTGAGGAGGAAACAAAGAAAACCAGAGATGAAGGGGAGGTTTGTGATCGCCAGGGCCTTACCTGTGCCCAAGGGAGTGTTTTGACCACGTTGTTGTAGCAGCTCGCGCAGCGGACGGAGATGGGGCTTCAACTTCTCCTCCTTCGGTTGGCCAAAGGAAGAGAGCTCCACGGTCACATTCACAGTGTTCCTGCCACAAGCAAAGCTCTATTAGACTCAAATGCAGTGTAGTAAATGTTCAAAACGAAGAGAGGAAAGCCCAAAAGATGAGTTCCGTACCGGTTGCGGACTTGAGAAGAGGGGTGGCCAAATGTTATGACCACCCTTCTTCCCTCCGTTTTTGGTTGGGAAACCCCTTTTAGGTGTGTAGGAAGGTGCCCTACGTGCTAGCGTGTATGTATGGGAAAGTGTGTGTAACATCCAAGATATTAAAGTAAGAGGAAAGGAAAGAGAGGAAGAGGAAGGAGTTGATCCTCGTTGTTGGCATTGTTGGCTCCTTGCAGGGCTCCTCCAGCTCCAAAAGAACCCTTCTAGACGTCCCAAATGAGGAGAGAAAGGAGAGGATGAATGGTGGAAGGTAGCGTGCAAGTTTCTCTCTCTTCTCTCATGGTGGCAGCATATGGACGTCCAGCCTTCCCCCCTTCCTTCAGAAGGCAAGAGACTATTATAGACAGTGAGCTTGGGGTTGAGAGCCTTGGATGCTCAAGTGTGAAGAAACACACTTGCACACATGGCAATCCATGCATTGAAGGTCCAACCAATGGGGAGAGGCCAAGTAGGATTTTTACTGGGTCAATGGGGTGCCTAGGTAGCCCATATACCCGTTGGGAATGGTCCCATGCGATGCATGGGCGAGAGAAGGGCGCTAGTGGGCTATATTCTCGGGTTGGTTGCGCAGACCAGGTAAACGATGTTGACGTCAAGCGATCCTGCCGCCAACACCATGCAAACGTCCATGGAGGTGGACGCCGACTTGGGTCAACGTCAAGGGGAATTGCCGCCAACCAGTAGTCGGCGGCCATCGATGCTGCCGTATACATGGTATCCGAGGCTGGTCAACAAATGGTCAAACGAGGCTTAATGGGCCAAAAGAGCCTTGCGGGAGATGGGCCAAATCGCGCATCTACAAATGCCCCTCCGAGACATCCGGCCTTGCAAGGGAGTAGAGTAGACTGAAAGGTTGGTGTCTCGGTAAACAAAGGACGCGAAGATTTAATGGAAGGTCCATCTCTGGAGATTGGAATTCTAGCGAACCAAACGAAAGAGTCAGGCTAGAAACAAATGACGTACTGTCTGAGAGACAAAATAGGGGTAAGAAAAAGGGTGATCTACCGTGTAACTACAACTGCGACCCAATGGCAGGGTCGCTGGCATGGCCGTGTTGGACTTTGACTAGTTTCCGGCGTGTCTGAGTCAAAGGAGTTGTAATATGACGGTTGAATCAGGAAGGTCTCACACCGGAGCTCATGGGCTCGCTAGCCTAATCAGGACATCGGTCCCGAATTTAGGAGGTCATGGAGACAAGGAGTTGGTTGATCTCTCAAAAGATTCTAACTGGAATCACATGCTTGAAAACCTGAAGTCTAGAATTAAGCTCTTGGCTGGCGAAGGCTCAAATGAACTCAATAAGGCTGGAATGATCATTGTGAAAGACACGGTGGGACAAGTGGAGAAGGGGGCAACAAAGACCCGATATCAACTTGGATAATCATGAAGGGCGGACCCGGTAGGCTACCCGAGCTGGGGGAGCCATGGAGAATCATATGATCGAGGAAAATCACCATTTTTTTTTAGCGTTAGTGAGAGAACGTTAGCAGTGAAGATGCATGCTGGTGTGGGTTGCCTATCTAAAATGCAGGTTAGCACCAGAGGAAAATTCTAAAGGCCATACGAATAACTGAGAGATCGCAAACCCATCATGGTTTTTGGTGGAGGGGAACTCAGGGTTCACGGTCGCCAAGTTATTCGCCTCTGGTGGGGTCCTATGTTAGACATACCTGTAATGCTCAAGGTTGCATGAGCGTTCTAAATTTTTGAAGCACAGCCTGTGCTTAAAATGTCTGCAAAATAACTTGAAGCACAAGATAAAAGATAATGGGTAATGGCCATATAAAGAATAAGACATTTAAAAATATCTGAGTCTAACGTCCACATCGATGACCGCCAGTACACATGTTAACGTCCACCTCTGTGGCCGCCAACCTGGAACTGACGTCCACCGATCTAGACGCTACCTGACAGCGGATCAGACCAAAAAAATAGGTGATGGGAGTCCATAAGGACTCTCTCATCTCCTACCTCCGTCCCTCCCTGCTTCTACTGCGAACCAGAGAGCAGAGAGATAGAAAAACACAGTGAAATGGCCTCCTCATCGACTAGACGATCCACAGGCGCGAACCTCGGAGTTCTGAGCGAAGTTCGGGACACCTGAGCACGCGTCTGGCCAACGGAGAGGTAAGCAATGACCAATCTTTTTTCTCCTGGGCTAAAAACGCCCCAAACAGGTTCTTACAAAACCCCACCCTCATGCAGGAAATCCAGCATTCCCGAGCCAAGGCCAGGTACGGGCCTTTTCTTGGCTTGTGAACCTGGTAAACGCCATTGCGCTGGACATGCAGGGCTTCGTCGGGATGTGGAACCTGAACTTTATGGTGGTACTGGCAAAGAACATGAAGGATATGTGGTGGGGGTTCGATGCTTTGGGGGCGCTGATAGAGAGATGGCACCCACACACACACACCTTCGTGTTCCAGGGCTTCGAGACGAGCGTGTTGCTGGAGGAGGTGGAACTGTTCTTGGGATGGCAGCGGTGCCTGGAGTACGATGCAGCGACTCCTCTCACCCGTGGGAAGAGATCGTCGCGGACATCGTACGAGATAAGAAGGAGGTGTTGCGGATGACGAACAAGAACGGGATCTTCCTAGACCGGCTGGCCTGGTGGTTGATCCAGCACGCGAGGGAGATTGGTGGAGAGAGGGCGACCCGGGGATTGACACTCTACCTGGCTGGAGTCTTCCTGTTCCCCACGAGCGGCGACATCATCCTTTATGAGCATGTGGGGATTCTATCCCTACTGTGGCGCGGGCAGTGTCTTCCCCTGCAGTGCTGGCACAACTGTATAGTTCGCTCACCACAATGAGCCTAGGGACGCACATGCGGGAGCTTGTTCCTGCTTCAGGTATGGATGGAGGCTCACTTGAAGTTCGATTTTGCTGATGCACAACCTACCCCCTCCAGAGTCTTCCTTTGGAGTTCAGTGCATTGTAGCAAGGCATGGTATGAGCCGGAGAATGAGATCAAGTGCGTGACAGCACACTTGAAGGGCAGAGACGCTTGGAGAGATCACTTGACATTTCTGGTAATGGATGACTTCATTGTGAGGCCGTTCTTCATGAGGACAATTGAGTTCAGAGGAAGGACCAGGGAGGACAGAGATTTGTGGCTAATTGGAGCTGATCGGATGGTGGCATATCAACCACATCGGTGCCACTGTCAGCTTGGGATTCCACGGGAAATTCCAACTCCATTCAGTTGCACTGATATGATAATCACCGGGAAGAATGAAAGGATGAAGAAGAAGGTTATGAAGACTGGAAGAAATACACCGTGAGCAAGAAGGGGGACTGGCAGTGCAGGAAACGCCGGAAGACATATGGCAATACGAGGATTTCACAGACACCATTTGTCCCATTTCATGTGACTTTTTCATGGCCCGCAGGGCAAAGTGATGTACTTTCTTGATTTGAATAAGTGTAACACAAATCTGATGAATAAGTGAGTTGCGTTTGTGTTGAATTGATTGACTTGTGTGGAATGAAATGGCCTCAAAAGATTCAAAGGGGTGTGTTGTGAGGACTGGGTGCGAGGTAGTCGGCATCCACATCGATGGCCGCCAACTACAGGTCAACGTCCAGGCCCCGTCGCCAAATGCTGAGACAGAAGATAGACGTCCACTGAGGTGGTCGTCGACATTCAGACTAGACGTCCAGACATGGTCGTTGACCAAACTTGAGGTCTGACATTGAAGAGACATTGACGTCCATAGCATGGCCGTGACGGTATGTCCGCGGCCAGGGCTTGACGCCAGAAAAAGTTAAACGGCCTGACCTTGACGTTAAACCAGGAAACTGCCTTTTTTTTAAGCGACGCCTTCTCCCGGCACCATTTCATCCTCCTAAGCACCAGGAGAAAGAAAACCGAACCCACAATCTCCCGCTCGAGACTTCAATGAGGACGAGGGAGAAACGAGGTATTCTCCGGAGCCGCCGTCAACCGGAGGAGGACGAGGAGGCGACCATGGCGGAGGAGAGAAGAAGAAGTGGCGGTGGGTGACGTCCCGGAGGGGGAAGACACGGCCGGAGAAGACGAGGGAGGAGATGAGAAGGAGGCGGAGGCACCTCGACGACCCCGGGTAAGCTCCTAGAACCTGTGTGGATGTGTTGTGATTTGGTGAAATGGAGGGAAAACAGGGGAAGTGCTGTCGGGTCAGACAGGAACTTGACGGCAACATCAGTTGCCGTCGAGTTCCTACCGGCATCCAGCCCTTGTCGTCAAAAGGAAATTGACGTCAAGGTGCTGGTCGCTGACAGAGGAACTTGACGACCACCCATGGACGCTGACTCTCAGTAAACGGCAAACCCCTTGCCGTCAATGCTTGATAAACGGCAGTCGATGCTGACGTTTACTTTACTGTGTTTTCTGCAGGGCAAAGGCCGAATGAGGAGTAGGGTGACGTGGGATCTATGTTGGGCATGGTACCGGGTGCTGCCGGAGGCCCAGCAGATGAGGATTGCCGGATGGGGTTTGGGCACTTACTGTCGGTGCGTCCATTTCACGTGGACGTACCGTACCTTGAGGCGCTGAGGGAGCGGTGGGAGGAGGACTGCAAGGCATTCATTATGCCTTGGGGTCACATGATACATACATTGGAGGATGTAGCGTATCTGACAGGACTACCGGTTCAGGGAGAGCCGGTAGTGGGACAAGAGAGGAGCGACTACTATGATGACATTGTAGAGTTGCTAGGACCGGAGTTTGTGGCTGGGAGGAGGAGACCGATCCGGAGCATCCTGCTCGGATCGTTGTCGGAGGCGGTGGGCTTGAGAAGCAGGAGGAGAGGGCTCTGGAGACTTTAGATGAGTTCTGTACAGGAGTGAGAGGAGCACTGGATCTGGGGGACAGGAGCGAGGAGCGCTCGATCTGGATCTTCGTCCTTACTCGTTCGGGCGGCTCCTATTCGCGACGCAGTCATCACAGATGAACTGCAAGTTTGTGCTGCTGCTGCAGGACCTGGCGCAGGCGGGCCGGTATGCATGGGGCGCCGTGATGCTGGGGCATCTTCTCTCTCCTCCCTAGCAGCTCGCGGCATTCCTAGAGCACTGGGGGCTTCACCCCTTCCTTCAAGTACGCAATTTTCCTTTAAAGTTGATCTTGAATTTCAATTGATTGAATTGTTTGACTGACTGACTGGCTACCTGCAGATCTGGGGGTACACGCGCTTCCCTATGGGGCACGGGACAGTTGTAGAGGGGCGTCAGACAATGGTGCCTCTCATGGCGAGGTGGGAGGTGGCCCCGGGCCCCAGGGTCACCGACAGGAGGACCAGAGACGTGCGGGTCGCGCTCGACCATTACCCGCACGAGCAGGTATGAAAATCTCAACTAGCTCTTGCATTCTTTCAATTACTACTGAATTTGATGTTACTGACCAGCGTTTTCTCGTTCTTCTCAGGTGGTGTGGACCCCCTATGCGGGGGAGGCAGACGCCTCGCACCCAGCGGTGGCGGCGGGCCGACCCCTTTTCGACCGCCACCTCCTCTTACTGTGCCTCGGGACATGTGAGGTGCTGTATTTGGAGCTGGTGGTTCGGACCCTGGGTTGGCACCAGCCAGCCATCGAGGTGCCTTCCCTCGGGAGAGAGGGACACTCGCGCCGGCGGTTCTTCGCTGAGGACCGCGACTGGGGGACGGATCACGGAAGCACCGTCGCCTACTGGCGCGAGGGCGGCGAGCAAGTGGTACGAGTGACAGACCTCCTCGACAGTTCAGCATACATGGAGGATTATCAAGCATGGTACGCCGGACGACTTCGACTTGATCAGCGAGTGGTAAGCGAAACTTCTAACTTTTTGTTGGCTGAATTTGAATTAATTCTAACCTTGAAGTGTGAACGACAGATGCCGGAGTCACAGGCCGTGCGCCTCCTAGAGGGACGGCTCGCCGAGTAGGAGGTGGAGCTGGCGAGGCTCCGCACCGAGGTTCGGACATTGGTAAGTAGCATTAACCCTTGATTTTGATTTAATTTGATATTGAACTGATGACTGACCAGGGTCCTGTGAATGCAGAAGGAGGAGTTAGCGAGGGTTCGGGCGAACCGCGACCTCGGAGAGAGCTCGTCGGCATAGCCAGCGAGAGGGGATCTCGCCGACCGCCTGCAGGATGCCCTGGACTGGGTGCAGGTGAGGGTCCAGGAGTTGGAGGCTGAGGTAAGAGATTGCCACACCCTTTCTGCGTAATTTGATTTGATTTGATCTGACTTGACTTTTATGCAGCGGGAGGGGAGTGGAGTGGCGACTCTCCAGGTGCAGATGGAGACTCTGTGTTTGGAGATGGAAAGAGGTAAGGCACCAAACTTCCTCCTTCCTGTCATGCATTCGTAACTAATACCCCTTGCATTTGACGCGCAGCGGTGAACCATGGCGGCTGCCATGGAGGAGCTGAGGGACGACCGGGCCACCATGAGGGGTCGCGTGCTCGAGGCCAGAGAGAGGGAGAGAGAGGCCGAGACAGCCCGGGCACGGATTGCTGCGGATTACGAGATTTTGAAGGACCGGGTGCTGAAGAAGCGCCGGGAGCAGCAGCGTCAGGCCCAGCAGGCGACGCCCGCGAGGACTGGATCAGCATTCGCCTCCCTCGACGACATCCTATCGCTAGGGGACCCCTCCGTGGTTCGAGGACTGCCACGGCCGGAGGCTTCCACGGCTTCGGGACCCCCTCTCCCCGACCGGCGTCGAGAGAGGGAGGAGGAGGAGGTGAGCAGCTCCCTCAGACAGAGGCCTACGGAGGGGGAGCGGAGAGAGGAGTGAGGAGCGGTGCTCCGATTGTACTTCCAGGGGTATGCCCCTGTCATGATATGTACATTGACTTGATCATTATGGTGGAATTCGAGTTTTTTGCCACTTTGTGCTTGTTGTCCTTTTCTTTGTGTCTCGGTTCCTGCATTCACAACACTTAAAAGGAAAAACATTAGTGTAGATCTGCTTTAGCCCTTGCCTTAATGATGTACCTTTCTTGAAATCTGGTCAAGGGGCTAATGTCTAATCAAAGATAGGAACGAAATAAAATAACCGAAGGGAAATATGCACATGCATTTTTTTTTTGTAGTTTTTGGGGTTTTCTGGATTTTTTGTTATTTTTTATTTTGAAAATAAGCGAATAAGCAAAATGTTAGTGTATATACATAGTACCACTAATTATTTTGGATTTTGAATTTTTTTTTATTTTTTTTGTTTTGAAAATAAGAGTGAATATGTACAATGATGAAATATATACATCAAAAGACTCTATTTTTGTTGTTTTTTGCATTTTTTGTATTTTTTAGATTTTTGGACTCTAAGACACATATTCATCACATGTTGTGGTATAGGGTTTACACGATCTACTTAACCACAGAGGCCAAGAGTAAGGAGAGACGTGCATGAAATTTTTGATGTTAGAAATTGCCCCTAGCCTTCTTGATATTTTCCACTACGGAGGACCTCATACAATCAAATTGCCCCTAGAGGGAGAAATGGGAAGAAGGGTGTAGGAAGTCATGTAGGGCTTTGGTTCAAACTACTTTTTGTTTCCGAACCGACATCTCATATTAAACAGACTTGGTCAACCATTGTTTTCAGGAGAATTTTTCATTTTCATTTCACTTCTGATTTCTGGGGTGGAGGCACGTACTTTTTGCTACCTCCTGGGTTGGTCAGCCTTTTTCTGGGTACGTACTTTTTGCTACCTTTTTTGACCTTTGGCTTTTCTTTTCCCCTTCTTGAGGCTTGATTTGACATTTTGCCTCTTGCTTTTATTAGTTGCCCCTGTTTTATGGTGACCTTGTCCTTTAAATGAGAGTGGGTGGTCCCCTACTCGTAGTTTGTTCCACTTCCAGACACGACGAGTGGGAAAAGAATAGGGGAAACATATTGACCGGATGAGACCGCCCGAGTGTACTTGTGATTTTCCAGTTAGGGGTAGTACTCCAACATCGTGTGGTGTGTGAATAAACCTTTCCTTGCTAATGACCAATGGAAAAGTAGGAAAAGTGGACCCACATCTTAACAAGTGATGAATGACCGACTTGACGGACTGACTAGGGGTAGAATTTCTTAAGGTAGACTGCGTTCCAAGGGTGTGTCAATTCGACTCCCTCGGCGTCCATCAACCTATAAGCGTTTCCTGAATAGACCCTTTGACAACGAACGGACCTTCCCAATTTTCTTGCAATTTGCTCCTGGGACCTAGTGCTTTTAAGATTTTACGCTTAAGGACCATCTCACCCACTTCGAATTTTCTCTCAAGAACTCGTTTGGCATAAAAACGTGCAATTCTCTGATGATAGACTTGAGCATGGTCAGCCGCTATCATTCGTTTTCATCTAAAAGTTCAAGTTGTGCCAACAGGCTTCCCGACGTTGATCAGGATCAAGTTCGGAATCCAATTGAACTCTAAGTGAAGGGACGAAGATCTCATATGGGAGTATCGCATCCGATCCGTACGTTCAAAGCATAGGGGGTTTGCCCCGTAGGAGTGTGGACGGAGGTGCAATAAGCCCAAGAGCATGAACTAAGCAATCTGGCCAGTCACATTGTTATGAGAGCTGCATGTTTTCTTGATGATTTTAATGAGAGTTTTATTAGTAGCTTCAGCTTGTCCATTACCTTGTGGATAATATGGTGATGAATGATGCAAATTAATGCCATATTTGCCACACATGTCGCGAAGCTCCTGTGAAGTGAATTGTGGTCCGTTGTCGGTGATGATGTCCGAGGCACGCAAATCTTGCAAGGATGTTGCGCTTGATGAACTTGACGATTGTTGAAGCTTTGACCTCTATGAATGCTTCTGCTTCAACCCACTTCGTGAAGTACTCTGTGGCGGTCAGAATGAATGACTTCTTCCGGACTTCTCCGTTCTCTCTGCGAGTGGACCAACCACATCGAATGCCCATATGGCGAAAGGCCATGGAGCAATAAGGGGATGAAGAGAGGAAGAAGGAGCATGGATTTTATCACCGTGTAATTGGCATTTAGCACAGTGACGGACAAAATGAGTGCAATCTTTTCATGGTGGGCCAGTAATAGTGTCTTAGCAACTTTTGGGCAATTGCTCTACCATTAACGTGGCCACCACATTCACTAGAGTGAGCGGCTTCAACAACATCTTGAGATTCGAAGTCATCAAGGCAACGGAGATAGACCCCGCTGAGAGACTTTTATACAGAATTCCACCTATGATCTTGTAACGTTCGAGACGCGACGAATTACACGTCTATCGGCAGAAGTGGCATAGTCAGGGAAGGATCCATCTTGAGAAAGTTTTCGATGTCAAAATACCAGGGATGGCCATCTTCAAGGTCAATTTCTGGCTTTGGAAAGCGCATGGACCCGAAGGGATGGAGAAGGATGCACGAGCTGAGAGAACTACGGATCGACATGGGAAGGGACTCCAATCTCTGGACAGAGACGGTTTCAGAAGACTTTCCCAAAGGAATGGGAATGGAAGACGCGAGGGAAGCAAGTGAATCTGCTAGAATGTTTTGGGCCTAGGAGTGTGAACTAGTGTGAGCTTCCTAAACTGCCGGACTACTTTTCCAACCAATTCTTGATATGGTTTCAGCTTGGGTCCGGGTCTGGTACTTACTAAGTGATTGCGGAGTATCAACTGCGAATCTCCAATAATCCTTAACTCCTTGACTCTCGAGCAATAATTCCATTTTTAGCCCAATTAAGAGAGCCTCATACTCAGCCACATTGTTCGTGGCTCGGAAGGTTATTGGTAAGCGTGCGGAATGACTACCCCTTCCGGAGAGAGGAGGCTGCCCCTATCCCACACCCTTTAGAATTGAGCGCCTCGTCGAAGTAAAGCACCCACGAAGGTCACCATCAACAATGGCTCCTAACTCTTCATCGGGAAAGCTTCATCAACGAGAGAGTATAAAGGTAAGGGGTGGTGGGCCAAATGCTCAGCTATGGCATGCCCCTTGATGACTTTTGGTTGACATAGGTGATATGAAATTGATTAAGGAAGCTTTGCCACTCATCAACCGCTCAGTCAGGACGGGCTTCTCGAGCAAGTACCGAACAGGGTCCATACGCGCCAGAAGTTTCACTTCATGAGTCAAGAAATAGTGTTTAAACTTCTGGGCAACCTAGACGATGGCCGCGCCATGTTCTTTCCATGGCGGTGTACTTCTTTTCAGCCTCATTGAATAACTTGGATAAATAGTACACCGCTCTCTCCTTCTTCTCGTCGTCGTATTGGGCCAAAACCGCTCCAGTTGAATCTTCTGTGGTTGACACATAGAGCAGTAAAGGCTGACCCAGGACCGGAGGAGAGGAGCGAAACAGGGGGATTAAAAAGATAGCTCTTCAATTCATCAAAGGCCTTCTGACATTTATCATCCCAATTAAGCTTCGCCTCTCCTCTAAGCATCTCGTAGAAGGCTTACATCGGATTGAATGCTGGGAGATAAATCTCCTAATAACTGGAGTCTACCAATTAGCCCTCTAACTTCTCTGATATTCCTAGGAGGAGGCATGTCAATTATGCTTTGGCCTTGTTAGGATCAATTTCAATTCCCCGCTTGCTAACGATGAACCCAAGCAATTCCCCCGAGGGACCCACCAAACGCACTTCTTGGGGTTCATCTTAAGATTGTGCTCTCTAGACCTTTGGAGAACTGCCGAAGGACTTCAGCATGGCCATGTTGAGTCTTTGATTTAACCAAGACATCGTCCACATAGACCTCCATGTGCACATGCATCATGTCATGAAAAATTACCATCATGGCCCTTTGATAGGTTGCCCCCGCATTCTTCAATCCGAAGGGCATGACAACATAACAATAAGTCCCCCAGGGCGTTGTAAATGAAGTTTTCTCCTGGTCTTCTCCGCCAAGCGAATCTGGTTGTACCTAGAGAAACCATCCATAAATGACAACATTTCGAAGCCGACAGTATTGTCCACTAGGACATCTATGTGTGGAAGAGGGAAATCGTCCTTTGGGCAAGCACGATTAAGGTCACGGAAATCTATACAGATCCTAACCTTACCATCCTTCTTCATTACAGGGACGATATTAGCTACCCACTGTGGATATAGCACAACCCTAATAAATTTTGCCTTGTGCAACTTGTCAACCTCCTCTTTGATCTTGAGTGCAAGCTTAGGATGTAGCCTTCTCAACTTTTGCTTGACGGCTTTGCGTCGGCTTTTAGGACCAATCGGTGCTCAACCAAAGAGGTGTCGAGTCCCGGAATGTCCTCGTAAGACCAAGCAAATCCGTCAAAAAATTCTTTAAGAATAGCTACCAAGGCTTCTTCTCTTCAACACTCAAGTGGCACTGATCAAAACTATCTTCGGGATTCTTCAGTGCCAAGGTTGACCTCTTAGTGGGCTCGTCTGCAGCCATGGTTGGCTCGTCGAACCTCTTTGTGCCATCCACATAGGAGCTCACTGGGTCCTCTTCTCCTGACCCAGATCTCCCGACTCACCTCCTCATCAAAATCTAGCAGATAGACCCCTAAATGTCATCTACAGAGTCACCTTCTCAAAATCAAACTCGACGAGGGCAGGATCCTCAAGAAATCTGGCACTGACTTAACTTAGCACACTTCAGCCAAGGCATGACAAAACGGGCAGGAACTTGCCTACCCTTCTCCTTGCGCACACATGGTGAGAGGAACTAGACTCTCTAAACCTAGACCAGAACCTATACTAGCCTCTAGACCCGACTCTAAACTAGAATCTAGACCACTATTTACAGACTACTATGTACAAAACTATGTACAGGGGAAGTGCCCCTAGAGGGCAAGAGGAAGAGGAACTTAGGCCGGAAAGCGTCGGCCCCTGGCCGAGCGGAAGAGGTTCCAGAGAGGAAGGGTGCTCAATGGAGACCTCGGATTTCCAATTTTCAAAATTGGCGTTTTTTTTTGGGACTCAAGGCAGCCTCGACTGGAGGGATGAGGGATGGAGAGAGGACAGGAGGAGAAAGAAGGGGATTAGTGGGAATGGAGGAACTGAATTGTGTGGCGAGCACACAGAATAGAGGAAGATGGAGATGATGGTGGTGACGATGGGAAGAAGGGAGATCATACCCAAAAAGAGAGAGGAGGCCAAAATCGTCAGAAATGTCTTCTACTTGGGCATCTGCTTCCTCTTCTTTTTCATCTCACTGTCAGAACAAGGTATTTCTTCAATCATAGGCTCCCTGGTCCTCAGCTGGGTTGGCCCTGGACAAAATGCTCCTTTAAAGTCCAGGTAAGTTTGATAGGGTATAAACGGGTTCGGATGGACAGGGTCTTGGCGGAAACCTAGACCGCCTGGGTAACACTCCTAATTGCCTGGATGCTTGGATCTCTCCTTTTTCATCCGCACCTAACCCGCGGCCATGAACATAGCCGATATTGGCCATCACTTCCCAACCTTTTCCGGAGGACAGGGGACATGGGTTCTTTAGCAGGCTGGGGAGGTTGGCTAAAGTCACAGGGGTAAGGGAAGTCAAAGATTGACATAACTGGCTTCTCCCTTATCTGGAATGAAAAGGTGCGGCATCTGTTCCGAGGTAATGGCATTGAGGGTCTCCAAGATGGGAATGCTCTTAATCTTGATCACCCGCCCATTGAAAGGAATTTGAAGCATTGGTGGGCAGTGGAAGGGACCCCTAGAGTCTGTTCTAGCCAAGGACGACCGAGAATGGCCTTGTAGGCGGATCGACGTCAAGAACTAGGAACTCAGTGGACTAGTGACAGGTCCGATTCCTAACTTAAGAGCAATTTACCCTTTTGGCACCCTTTTAGAGTTGTCATAGGCGGCGATGGTGGAGCAGCTTTTCTCCAGATCTCTTCCCCTAAACCCAATGCTTAAGGGTTTTCATCGACAGACATTAATGGAAGCCCCGGGTCGATGAGAGTAGAGTTCACTGAAACCCATGAGGTTGATGGTGAGACAAAGAGGGAGAACGACACTCGGAGCGGCAAGATCCTTGTCCGAGAAGGAAACTGAGGGTCCTTGGTGAGAGAAAGAATGGCATTGGTGACCCCGCTAGGAGGAGGTCATCATTAACCATGATTTCTGAAGAAACTGGAGGAGAGTGGATTGATGCATGGCGACCTCCGAATTAATTCTAAAATGGACACCCTCGCGGGCGTCTTATCAAGATGTTGGAGAATATCATATTCGATGCCGGCCGGAGGTGGAGGCCATTATCCTCCTCATCTTGGGATGGCTGCGGAGGCGGAGGAGTGATCTGGTTTCGGAGTGTACATGTACGGCCTCCTGAGACTGAGGGCGATGAGCTGGAGGGGTCTGGAGGATGACTCATTGGCAGGGGAAGTGGGAGGATAGTGGGGTGAGCATCTTGGGAGGATGGATGTAGCACTAATGGTCTCTCTTAAGGATGGCATCTATCGAGATGAAGGCTCCTGAGACTCGGCAGTGGGACACGGGTACCATTCCTCTAACCTTCTACCCCCACTGTTGCTTCTCCTCACAACCCGGGCCCTAGGTGTATCATGGTATGCATTCTTGGGCTCTAGATGAGGAGGGGTTGTTGGTTTGGTGATGGGGAGAGGGTTACTGAAAATGCCAAGGTCCTTTTGGTGTACCTAGGACTTGGCTATGGCCACCTTGAGTCATCAGTTGATTCTACCTGGTCATTCATATCATAGACCCAGTCACGAAAGGTAAAGCAATTGTTGATGAAGTGACCATGGGCCCTATGGTATGGGCAGTACTTGGAGGTGTCAACCTCGGATTGATGTTCTCCCTTGTGGGGGGAGTTGAATCACATCGCAGGACATGAGGGCGAAGAACACGTCCTCGAGAGTCTCAGGGAGAGGAGGGTAGTAGCGAGTGCGACCTTGGGGCCAGGTCGGGTGTATCCAGAAGGAGGGGGAACGGCAGAGTAAGGCTTGGAGGGTGAGATGGGAACTGGTGAGGTTCGAAGAAGGGTTGGAAGGAGGATGGGAGGATTTGTTGGGAGGCCTCAAAGGCTGGCTGCAGGCACTGACAGACTCATTGATGCGCACCCCCTTGGTGGTGGGTGCCGCGGGAGCCTTACGTGTCTTTGGCTTCCCTTCAAAGAAATGTGGAGTGAGGAGTCCTTGATCTGATTTTGGACTACCCTTGCTCGGTTGAAAGATGCGTGAAGAGGGGAACTCACTAAGCATCAGGATGGATCAGAGCAATGGGGGGTGGTGTGGTGACTAGCATGGTTATGGCTTGGGACTCCGGGATGGGTATGTCGGCCTTGACGCCATAGATCTCCATCGGTTGGCGAAAGTGACAAAGTCTTCGTCCATCTCATCTTTTCTGCCACCAAGTCGGGAAGTGTAGGGACTTGAGTGGCCATGTAGGAGAAATGGGAGATGAAGCGTTCGGAACTATGTTAAAGTTAACAAGATCCGATGCGGGCAAGAAGTAAACCACTTCAAAGCTCCCCTTCTAACGATTGTTGGAAGAGGTGGACTAAGAGGACCCGATCGTACAACCACGATGGGAATCCATAGTGAAGCCAGCAAGATGGAATTGGGGGTCGGAGGTCCCGTCATACTTACGGTACTTTGGGGCCTTGAAACCCGGAGGGAAGTAAGCGTTGGGGAGCTTTCAGTAGTTTTTGGAGTGAATGAGGCTGGAAAGAGACAAAGATTCAGCCAAGAGTTTCCTAATAAGACCCTCCGTCTCAGACTGGGACATGGATTCGGATTGAGCGGGAGGAGTGGTTTGGACATAGGATGGGTGGATGGGTGGAGGAATTGGGGTAGAAGTAGATAAAGGGTGGGAGGAATAGGAGTGGAGATAGGAATAGGGGATATAGGAATTCAGGAAGGGGTGAGAGGCCTAGGAGGGGCCTAGATAGAGAGGAAGCATGGAAGGGAGAATGGGATGGAGGGGGAACGAGAAGCGCTGCCGAATGGTATGCTTGGAAAGCATAGAAATGATATCGTCGGGCGAATAGCGGGACATGAGTTTGGAAAACTCAGGGTCTTCTTGGGCATTCTGGGCATGAGTGGGGTTGACCCTCAAATTGACACTTTCCTCATCGTCGGCTTGGGAAGATGATTGAACGACCCTTCAGGCTGAACATCAGTATTAATCATACCGACAATCTCATCATTGATGTTATCATCATATTCAAATGCGGGTTATTAGACATGTTGACAGGGTCAACCAAGAGTCCATTAGCAAACAAACCTACTGATTTTAAAGTGGTTTAAGTTGAAGTGATTACACTGTTTTCAGAAAGTAGAAGTATAGATCTACCAATCAATGTTATGAAACAATGTCCCCAAGATTTTTAAAGATTAAGGTTGTGTATTACTTTGACTTGACTTGGCCGGTTCTCTCAAATCTTACTCAAACCCGGATGAGTAGGTGAACTAAACAGGAAGGTGTAAGGTCTCCTGCCCCGTACCGTGAGGGAATCCACAGAATTAGGGACTTACAGAGTTTCTTTGGAACCAACCCGATTTACCCGAGAGGGAATCCCCGAGTAAAAGGTTGTAGACCAAAGAATGGTTGTCCTAAAATGTGAGGAGAGACTAGAACAGATGAAAAAAAGGAACCCCCCGTGATTGAGGACTGTTAGAAACAAACAGGAAGCAAACAGAAAGCAAAAAATCAGATCAAAACAGCTAAAACATAAGTTTCTGTGAAGTAAACAACATGATATGGACGCTCAGTTCATCAGAAACATATTGACGGCAAGATCGACCGACGCTAAGAAAAGTAAATGACTACCTATGTGGACGCGGAAACAAACTCAACGGCAGGAATGTGGACGCTTACCTGGTTTGACGGAAAGATCGCTTGCCGTCTACCTGGATGAAGACTGAAACCGTGGCAGCACTGCTTATCCCACCGTGATCGCCAGAAAAGAGGCTGTGGACGATCCGTTTCGCCTCCGCAAGTCCCCGCTGTCGACTGTGGATGTCCTCCGGAGGCTCGCGGACGTCGCTGGTCTCTCGTTGGCGATGATGTAGTTGCTGGTTGACCTTGTTGACTCCCTGGTTGACTGAGGAGGAAACAAAGAAAACCAGATATGAAAGGGGAGGTTTGTGATCGCCAGGGCCTTACTTGTGCCCAAGGGAGTGTTTTGACCACGTTGTTGTAGCAGCCTCGAGCAGCAGACGGAGATGGGGCTTCAACTTCTCCTCCTTTGGCCGGCCAAAGGAAGAGAGCTCCACGGTCACGTTCACAGTGTTCCTGCCACAAGCAAAGCTCTATTAGACTCAAATGCAGTGTAGTAAATGTTCAAATGAAGAGAGGAAAGCCCAAAAGGCGAGTCCCGTACCGGTTGCGGACTTGAGAAGAGGGGTGGCCAAATGTTATGACCACCCTTCTTCCCTCCGTTTTTGGTGGGGAAACCCTTTCTAGGTGTGTAGGAAGGTGCCCTACATGCCTAGAGTGTATGGGAAAGTGTGTGTAACATGCAAGATATTAAAGTAAGAGAAAGAAGAGAAGGGAGAGGAAGAGGAAGGAGTGATCCTCGTTGTTGGCATTGTTGGCTCCTTGCAGGGCTCCTCCAGCTCCAAAAGAACCCTTTTAGACGTCCCAAATGAGGAGAGAAGGAGAGGATGAATGGTGGAAGGTAGCGTGCAAGTTTCTCTCTCTTCTCTCAAGGTGGCAGCATATGGACGTCCAGCCTCTTCCCCCTTGCTTCAGAAGGCCAAGAGACTGTTATATAAATAGTGAGCTCGGGGTTGAGAGCCTTGGATGCTCAAGTGTGAAGAAACACACTTGCACACATGGCAATCCATGCATTGAAGGTCCAACCAATGGGGAGAGGCCAAGTAGGATTTTTACTGGGTCAATGGGGTGCCTAGGTGGCCCATATGCCCGTGGGGAACGGTCCCATGCGGTGCATGGGCGAGAGAAAGGCGCTAGTGGGCTATATTCTCGAGTTGGTTGCGCAGACCAGGTAAACGATGTTGACGTTAAGCGATCCTGCCGCCAACACCATGCAGACGTCCATGGAGGTGGACGCCGACTTGGGTCACGTCAAGGGGAATTGCCGCCAACCAGTAGTCGGCGGCCATCGATGCTGCCGTCTACATGGTATCCGAGGCTGGTCAACAAATGGTCAAACGAGGCTTAATGGACCAAAAGAGCCTTGCGGGAGATGGGCCAAATCGCGTGTCTACAATCTTCAGGACACAAAGAAACCTAGAATTCCTCCTTAAACGGCTATATTGCAAACGGCCACAAGCTTCAACGGCCATCTTCTCAAACGATCACAATTTGAAGACTTTAAAAGGAGCCCAAGAGGAAGAGAATTCATATACATGATATACTGAGAGTTACATATAGTGATACAGAGAATCCTCAAGTGTTTCAAGTCTCATTCTCCTACAAGAGCCATTCGACTTCCTCAAGCTCTCTGAAGCCTCATGCTTGTTTTTACTGTGAGAGTTTCCTTGTGCTCAGACAGAATAAGTTCTGTTTGTGGGTGGCAATTGTACTCAGTTTCAATTCTTGTTAGTCCACCCCCTTTTTACTTCAGATAGGATTTAGAGCCAATTCTATATCTGTTATATCCATCTGAAGTCTGTGTGTTTGTGCTCAATTTTGAGGCAAACACACCTGTGTCAATTTCCTTGTATTTGTGCAGAAGTCTTTCTCTGCACTTTGCCCCTCTTGTGTAGGGAAGGCCTTGGTGAAAAGGCTTTGTTGTACCCCTGTATAGGGAAGACTTTCTAAGGAGCAAGTGGGTGTTGTAATTCCTCTCAAGGGTGAGAGAAGACCAAATTTATTGGTAGCTTAGTGAAATCTCAAGTGGTTGGCTTGAGGACTGGATGTAGGACTTCCATGTGGGAAGGGTCGAATCAGGATAAAATCTGTGTTCAAATTCTTGTGTGATTGTTTCCGCCAAATCTACAATTGAATCACACACATCACTTTGAGTACTAACCTATTTATTTAGTACTGTAATATTCAGAAGAAATTTGAAAAGTTTAAAAGTCCTATTCACCCCCTCTAGGACTACTTAGCTTGCCATTTCGATCCAACAAGTGGTATCAGAGCGAGGTCTTCTCAGAAGAATCCAAAAAGATTTGAGAAGAAATGGCATCTGAAGCTCACAACTATGGCCAATCGGTTTCAAGACCACCATTCTTTGATGGTGAAGATTATCAATATTGGAAGATGAGAATGGAATGCTTCAGAGGTACTGACTTCGACCTCTGGCAGGTAATAGAACAAGGTGATTTTCAAGTCCCTGCAGAATCCTCTTCTGGTGCTCTTTCTATTGCTGACAAAAGAAATATGTCTTTAAATTACAAAGAAAAAATTATCTATGTTGTGCGTTATCTAAAAAGAGTTTAATAGATTATCAGCCTGCAAAACAACAAAAGAAATGTGGGATAAGCTACAAGTTACATATGAAGGTACAGATAGAGTTAAGCAAACTAGAATAGACATATTTGTATCTCAATATGAACAATTCAAAATGCTTCCAAATGAGAATATCACTCAAATGTACAATAGATTTTCTAATATAATTGTAGGTTTAAGTGCTTTAGGGAAAAATCTGACAAATGAAGAAACTGTTAGAAAAATTTAAGATCTCTAACAAATGTTTGGACACCTAAAGTCACAGCCATAGAGGAAGCACATGATTAACACAATTAACTATTGATAAGTTAATAGGATCCCTTATGTCACATGAAATAAACATGAAAAGGTTCTCTAAAATTCTTCAAAAAGAAAATTTCAAATGCTTAAAGATTGCAGATTCTCTTCATCTGAGGATTCCAAAGAGAAATCAGATGACAGTGATGATGAGGCTATGCTCTCAAGGAAGCTGCAAAGAATCTTGGCTTAGAAGAAGAAATTTGGGTCAAGGAAATTCTTTAAGAAAGACAAGAAGAAGGAACCTACATGTTATGAATGCAATTAGCCAGAGCATTACAAATCTGAGTGTCCCAGACTCAAGAAGAAGGACCAAGTAGACAAATCAGATAAGAAGAAAGAAAAGAAAAGAAGTTCAGAAGATTCAAAAAGAAGGCTATGGCAGCAACATGGGATAATGAAGATGCTACCAGCTCAGAATCTTCCAGCTCAGATCTGATGAAGAAGAAAGGCAAATCTAGCCCTCATGGCAGGACTAGAACAGGTAAATTCTGAAACATCTTTACTTCCTGTTCTGAATCTGATTCTGATAATATTGAAGATGCATTTAACGAGCTCTATGAAAAATAGAAATCTGTGGTAAAACAAATAAAGATAGTTAAGCTAAATGTAATCAACCAAGAAAAGAGCAATACCTTTCTTAAAAAGAAGGCTGAATCAAAATCTAAATGAAACTAAAAGAGAAAATGAATTACTCTATGAAGATTTGAAGAATAAAAATAGCAAAATTCTAGAATTAGGATCAAATCTAAATCTGCTAAAAATGAAGAAAAAGTAGAGTAGAGAAAATAACTATTTAAAAGCTACCATTGAAAAGATTTCTAATTGCAAAACCTCACTATTTGTTAAAATAAAGTTCTAGATCTGGTAAAAAGAAATATGGATTAGGATACACACCTCCACATAATGTAGAAGAAATTATTTATCCTGAAGCATATCCAACTCCTAAATTTGTGGCTGAAAAGAACACAAAAAATACTAAAAAGGTAAATCAACATAACTATAAACAAAACAGAAATTCAGCAACAATGTGCACACAAAAAATACTTTCATTTGTGTTGTACTCATTGTAATCAATTAGGACACACTGTTAGCACCTACACCACTAGACATTTAAGATGGATTCCTAAAACTAACCATCATGGACCCAAAAAATTTGGGTACCAAAAGTTACAACTTAACCTTTTTGCAGGGCCGACTGAGGGCATCCAAATGGTATTTGGATAGTGGATGCTCAAGGCATATGACAGGAGATAGGAAGCTTTTCACTAATTTAGAGAAGAATCCGGTCAAGTAACTTATGGAGATAATGGAAAAGGAAAAGTGCTAGGATGTGGAACCATTGGTACTAAAGAGAAGAATCTAATTGAAGATGTTATGTATGTAGAAGGTTGAAGCACAATCTGATCAGTATAAGTCAACTATGTGATAAAAGACATTTAGTAAGTTTTCAGAATGACAAGTGTATAATTCAGAAGGATAACAAGATTATCTTTGAAGCACAAAGATCGAAGAATTTGTATACATTGCAATTAGCAGAGTTAAAAGAAATAAACTTGTGTCTAGCTACCACCAAAAGTGATGAATCTGATCTTTGGCATAGAAGACTTGGTCATGCTAGCACTTCAGTGATCAAGAAGTTGATAAGGCATGATCTGGTTAAAGGACTTCCCAAACTCAAGCTTAGAAAACATGGAATATGTTCAGCCTGTGCAAAGGGAAAGCAAACCAAGACCTCTTTTCAGTCTAAAACAATTGTTACAACTTCCAAGCCATTGGAACTAATTCATATGGATTTGTTTGGACCAATGAGGACAGTCAGTCTTGGTGGAAATTGTATGGCTATGTGCTTGTTGATGATTATTCAAGGTATACTTGGGTATCATTTTTAGAAGCCAAATCTGAAGCTTTCCAAGCATTTCTAAGTTCAGCAAAGTAGTTCAGAAAAATCAAAATTTCAGATCACAAGTCTCAGGTCAGATTCATGGTGGGAATTCAAAAATGAAGATTTTCTGGAGTTCTGTGAGGAAAATGGAATTGAACACAACTTCTCAGCTCCAAGAACCCCAACAAAATGGAGTAGCAGAAAGAAAGAACAGAACACTGTTGGACATGGCCAGAACAATGCTAAATGAGTATAATCTACCAAAGTACTTCTGGGCAGAAGCAGTGAATACAACTTGCTATATCATCAACATATGCATGATCAGACCAATTCTGAAGAAAACACCATATGAGCTATACAAGGACAAGAAGCCAAATATCAGTCATCTTAGACCCTTTGGTTGTAAGTGTTTCATTTTAAATAATGATAAGGATAATCTAGGATTAGATGCTAAAAGTGATGATGGATTCTCTTAGGATATATTTCAAAACCTAGAGGCTATAAGGTATTTAATAGATAAACTTTAACAATAGAGCAATCAGTTCATGTATTATTTGATGAAACTAACCCTCTATCAGAAGGATAGAAGAAGAAGAATGTGTTGATGATCTGTGCAGGGATCTAGAAAAGACATCTCTTGAAGAGAAGGGAAAGATAAAGAAGAAGAAGATCCTTCATTAGAAGATCTTCAACAACAAGAAGAATCACAAGTAGGACTACCTAAAGAATTGAGGTACCACCGGACCATCCTAGAGAAAACATAATAGGTGATCCTCAATCCAGAATAAGAACAAGAGGTATGCAATTCCTTGTGACTTCTCTGCATTAGTTCTCAAATTGAGCCTAAAACAATCAATGATGCACTGGTTGATGAATCTTGGATCCTTGCTATGCAAGAAGAGCTTAATCAGTTCAAACGAAGTGAAGTTTGGACTCTTGTGCCTAGACCTACTGATCATCCAGTAATGGAACCAGATGGGTTTTCAGAAATAAAATGGATGAGTCAGGGGTAATAACTAGGAATAAAGCTAGACTTGTAGCTCAAGGATATTCCCAAGAGGAAGACATAGATTTTGATGAAACCTATGCTCCAGTTGCTAGATTAGAGGCAATCAGAATTTTATTAGCCTATGCTTGCTCTCTTAATATCAATTTATTTCAGATGGATGTTAAAAGTGCTTTTCTGAATGGTTTTATTAAAGAAGAAGTATATGTTGAGCAACCACCTGGTTTTGAAGATAATAAGTATCATGATCATGTTTTCGTTTAAAAAAAGCACTATATGGTCTGAACAAGCACAAAGAGCTTGGTATGAAAGATTAAGTGCTTATCTTATATCACATGATTTTATAAGAGCAAAAGTAGATAGCATCCTATTTATAAAGAAATTTCAGATGGAATCTTAATTGTACAAATCTATGTTGATGACATTATCTTTGGATCTACTAATGAATCACTCTGTAAATTCTTTGAAAATTTGATGCAAAGTGAATTTGAAATGAGCATGATGGGTGAACTTAATATTTTCTTGGATTGCAAATTAAGCAAACCAAAGAAAGAACTCATATCTGTCAAACCAAATACATTTCAGATCTACTGACTAAGTATGGTTTGACAAATGTAAGCCTTTAGGAACACCTATGAGCTCAGGCATTAAGTTAGATAGTGATCCTCTTGGCAAAAAGGTAGACCAAAAGATCTAGATGAATGATAAGATCACTGCTCTATCTCACTGCAAGTAGACCAGATATAATGTAGTGTTGTCTGTACAAGATTCCAAGCTGATCCAAAGAATCTCATGTTCTTGCAGTAAAAAGAATTTTCAGATATCTTATTAATTCAAGTAACTTAGGTTTATGGTATCCTAGATGTTCTGATTTCAAGTTGATTGGTTATAGTGATGCTGACTATGCTGGATGCAAATTAGATAGAAAAAGCACAGTGGTACATGTCAATTCTTGCAGGTTGTTTGATATCTTGGTCTTCTAGAAAGCAGAATTCAGTAGCTTTATCCACTACAGAAGCTGAATATATTGCAGCTGGAAGTTGTTGTACTCAACTCCTGTGGATCAAGCACCATTAGAAGACTATGGTCATCAACTTCAAGATATTCCAATGCTTTGCGACAACACAAGTGCTATAAATTTAACAAAGAATCCAATTCAGCACTCAAGAACCAAGCATATTGAGGTTAGACATTATTTCATCAGGGACCATGTAAGTAATGGAAATATTTCTCTTGAATTGTTTCTACAGAAAATCAATTAGCAGATATTTTCACAAAACCTCTCCCTGAAGATAGATTTACTTCAATAAGAAGAGAAATAGGTATGTGCAATCCTGATTAAACAAATAAAGTAATGTTTGAAATGCTTTGATAAAACCTTCCTTGAACTGTCTGGAAAGTATCCTGAAAATCTAAGTCCTATATTCGACTCATGCATTCGATTCATAGGAACCAATGCATTCGATTCGTGTCATAATAGGTATTCGACTGATGCAGTCGAATACCTAATTCGATTCAGTTAATTAAAACCGACGCTTATCTTTCAGAATTCTTTTAATTACTTAATTGAGGTAACTGATACCTCATTTAAGGCACGTCCTTTCGTAATTAACGGTCAAATCAATCATCGCGTCCCTTCATCCTAAAATCAAGCGCCAGTTACTTTTTCCCTCTTTATATAAGTAAAACCCATTCTATCTTCAAAACACCCATTTGAAATCCTCCTTCGACTCACCTGTCTTCTTGCGTTCTTTGCGCCTTCACTGTGCCGGCAAAGGACTCTCCGGAAACCATCTGAAACTCATTCCTACGAAAGAAAGGTAGGATATTTCATCTCTACTGGTCTTTTCTTTCTTTCCTCTGAAAGTTTCCTAAGTCCCTTTTGTTTCTTTCATCTAGATGGCTTCCCTTAGGGCACACGAGTCTGTCCAGTTGACCCCTGACCAACTCCAACGCCTTGCTAAGATTCCCATTTGCTCTGGAAAGGCTGTTGAGTTCTCTCACCATTGGAAATCTTTCTTGGGTCGAAGAGACTTGAATGCTATGGGTGGGACCAGAATGTGTCAGATTTCCGAACCATTTGTTGCCGATGCAGTCAGATCTTTTTATGCTCTTTGGAAGTCTCTGCTGGAAACTCAGTTGTAGGGTATGTTAAAGGCACCAAAATCATAATTCTGAAGAGCTTTGGTCGAGTTGCTAGATTGTCCCAACTCAGGGCATAGGCTTAGTGAGTTCATCCCTTTGGAAAAACAAAAGCTAGGGATTATTGGTAGCCTGGGGAGCCTCAGCAAGTGAGGACTTCAAGTCAATGAGTTGTCTGCTGAGAAAAGATTGATTCACTCTATTATTACCAATATCATTACCCCTAGAGCAGGAACTCATTCCTCCATTACTGCTAGAGATGGAAATTTGCTATTTTGGGCAATTCAGAGGCATAAGGTGAATCTGCCAGCAGTTATTCTGGAAAAGATGATTGCTTCCAAAGATCTCCAAGAATCTCTCCTATATGGATCTCTACTTACTCTTATCTTCAAAAAAATTTTAGTAGATCTATCTAGAGAAATGTTTGTTGGAAATAAGGAAAAATTAGTTTTTCACTTTGAAAAGAAGCAAGTACTCCTTGGTCGGTAAGAAGCAGAATTTGTGGTACAAAAGTTCAGTCCCTAAGTGTGAGCATGAAGTATATCCTATGAATCCTTTGTCTCACTACTCACTCATGAAGCCCCTGTATCCGAAGTTCAGCTTGAACATCCTTCTGTCCAGATCAGATTTGAAGAATCCATTCCAGTGCAAGAAGATGTTCCTCCAACCATTCCAGTTCCAGATGTTCCAGAGGACACCATGAATGATGTCCTAAGAGATCTCAAAGGCAAAAATCATTTCTGAAGATATTCCAGCATCTTCCCCCCAGGATCACCTCTTTGAAGATAGAGAGCCTGACAACTCTCCTTCTCAGTTTGAGACTAGGCCAAGGTCTCAGGGGGAGAGCAGCAACAGCCTCAGTGATATTTTGGAAACGGTTAGAAGTCAAAGTGAAAACTTGTCAGTTCTCCATATGCAAGTTGTGTTGTTAGATACTAAGTTTCATAGTTTATCTGATGAGGTTAAGCAAATCAAAGATCTTCTGCTTTAGTTAGTGTGCCAACCAAGCACCTCTAGGCCATCAGGGCCTGCTTCCTCACAGCAACCAGAAGAGACAGTGCCAGCTCAAGAGAAAGAACCCCAAGCAGAACCTCAAGTACCTATACCTGAGGAACCTGTCCTTAAGCAACCTGTCAAAGAACCAGCAGTTCAGAATGAAGAGCAGCCCATTGAATCTGAGCAGCAGCAAGTTGAGTAAACCACTGAGCAGCAGGCTCAGTTGGCAGTAGTTGTGTTTAAACCCAGTGATCAGCAGCCGCACCAGCAAGTGCAAGAATCAGAAATTCAGCCAGAAGAAGTGGCAACAATTGTAGAGGACCCTATGCAGAAGGCAGCAGCCAAGAGACCTCTCGAGCCCTCTCAAGATTATCAGTTTTATGAGAAAGGTGAAGAGGAGATTAGTCAAGGATGGTGTTCTGTCAAATCAATCCTCCCTTCTCCTTCTTCCAGAGCCACATCTCCCACTGCTGCACCTGCACCTGATCTTGCTTTATCAGCACCACTATCTCCACACTCCTGTTTAGATCTACTTCCAGTAATCACTCATGTAGATCCCTTCAAACAGGATGTTAAATTCTCTATCTACCCCTTGAAATATCAAGTTGAACCTCTTGAAGAGTTCACCATGACTCTTTCAACTCAACCTCCTCATTTTTATTCCTCTCTTCCTACAGCCTCCAAATCTGATTCCAAGAAAACAATAATGCCTTTAGTTGAGATACTTCCTAGTATCCAACTGTCAGCCTCCAAGGACCCAAATTGGGATACAAACCTTCCTCTCTACTTCCTCCGTTTTGGTATGCCTTCACTCATCACTCTGAACAACACATGAATTGTTCAGAGAATATCTTGCCATTAGAGCCTTTTTGGAAGTTCATGAGTTGCCAGACTTCACCTTTGAACATTGGCTTCCTATTTTAATTCAAACTTTCTATTTATGATCTCCAACTTATATCTAGGAAGAGCCACTGCCTCACTCCCCAAGAATTTGTTGATCAATATCCTGAAGAGGCAGCCAGGTTCTTAGAAAATCAATCCAGAACCCATCACTTGAATCCTGCTCATCATCTTTCTCTTAGATTTCATGCCCTGTTTGCAGAGCATCTTAGGGCCTCCAAGGCCAAGTATCTTGAATTCATATCTTTCAATCATGAAAGATTCAAACTAGGATTGCATGATGTCTCTAAAGGACAATATGAGAATTTGCTCAGAGGGCAGAGAGAGATTATCCCTTCCATGACAATAGCTTTACAGTCAAGACTTCATCCTCCTTTGGTAGGAGCAGTCTCCTACAGAAGAGAATTTGCTAAAATATTCTTCAATAGATTCCTCCGGATTTCTGCCAGATTCAAGATCAAGTACAAATCTAAGCTTAGTTTCCAGAGGTTTATATTTATTCAGTTGTCAAAGAAATCCAAGCATTCCTTGATATCTAGCTCAGTTTTGCTGAATCCGAAAGATTCACCCCTGAGCAATGGGAAGCAGCCTATCCATCCTACCACTCTCAGTGCCGAAAAATGAAACTCAACATCAATCAATTTCACTCAAAAGTTCTCTTGGATTTTCATAAGAGTGTCACTCATCGTTGGGCTGAGAGGTACCTCATATACTATCACGCTAAGGATGCAGCCATCTCACATGGCCTCTATTGGACTCTGACCTTCAACGAATTCCTCCATCTGGCATCCACAAAAAATTTGTGCCTCTCCGAGTCAGGATGGACATTGACAAGTTTCACTACAAGGTTGGTTGGTACAGGAGGCGCCACATTAAGTCTATCAAAAATTACCCTCCACCAACCCAGCCTACAATGTTGATGAAGCTCTCTTTGACCTTTCCTTTAACAAGAATGAAGAAAAACTCTGGGAGCTCATCCAACCCTTCCTGAAATCAATCCATGCTTCTCTGTTGTTGCCTCGTTACTAGAGTCTGAACTTTATAGTTGTAATTTCTTGTTTACAACCTGCTTGCTACTATGTACTGTTTGCCTTTTTTATAGATACAATTTCTTCCTACTTGTGAATTTCTAAAAAAAAAATTCTTTCTTTCTGTTAATGTCACAAAGGGGGAGAAAAAGGTATAACACTGAATACATATCTATTTAAAGATTTTTGTCATTACAAAAAGGGGGAGAATTGTTGAGCAACTTCTCTCTAAAAAAAAATCTAATGACTTTCTTAGATTTTATAAAACTATGTTTTTGCTGTAACAAATCTTTAAATATGTTTTATACCACAAAATCTTTAATCTTTTAGGAAAGAATATCCTAAAATTTTCTAAGGCCACAACTATCTCTCAACATACTGAATCCGACTACCATATTCAACTCCTTCAGAATAAGTAGTCAGAAATCAAAGTCCACATTGTTTACATAGTATTCGACTCATACAGTCGAATACCTTTCTTCAGCATTCGACTCATACAGTCATCTTTGTTTTGCATTCGACTCATACAGTTGAATATCTTTGTTCTGCATTCGACTCATACAATCGAATACCTTTCTTCAGCATTCGACTCATACAGTCGAATACCTTTATTCTGCCTTCGACATACAGACAAATACCTTTGTTCTGCATTCTCTATAACAAAATTCTGTACTTTGTACTTATTTCACACACTGTCATTTCTATATAAACATCATCAAATCTAATTTGTGTATTTTCAACAACAAGATTGTTGTATGCATATTAACTTAATAACTCCGAAAATTACTATTATATTTCTGACAGGTTCTTGACATGAAAGCTCTCAAATTAATTATCATGTACTAAACATGTTCTGAAAAATGTCTCCTTAAATTTCTCAGTACTGATGTCCCACTTTGCCTTATTGTTAGCTACACAAAGTCACATAGCATTTATGCAAGACTCAGACGCATGGCATCTGACCATCTCACCTACCACTGACAGACCCATGCTTAAATTTTGTCTGTCTGTCTGCTATCTGTAATAGTGGTAGGATACGAGGTTCCATACTTTGTACTGAACTTTTCTGACCCACCTACCATAGGGTATGGAGATACGTTTTCTTTTGTCTTGTCCTTGCAGCAGGCATTATTGAGCATATGTCTAGCATACTCCCTCAGTTATTTGCTACAAGAGCTTATCTTCTAGCTGTTAACAAAATAAAGACCTCGGGAAGAAGCCATTTTGAAGACCTGCTGAGCAATATCTTCAGGACACAAAGAAACCTAGAATTCCTCCTCAAACGGCTATATTGCAAACAGCCACAAGCTTCAACGGCCATCTTCTCAAACGGTCACAATTTGACGACTTTAAAAGGAGCCCAAGAGGAAGAGAATTCATATACACGATATACTGAGAGTTACATACAGTGATACAGAGAATCCTCAAGTGTTTCAAGTCTCATTCTCCTACAAGAGCCATTCGACTTCCTCAAGCTCTCTGAAGCCTTCATGCTTGTTTTTACTGTGAGAGTTTCCTTGTGCTCAGACAGGATAAGTTCTGTTTGTGGGTGGCAATTGTACTCAGTTTCAATTCTTGTTAGTCCACCCCCTTTTTACTTCAAATAGGATTTAGAGCCAATTCTATATATGTTATATCGATCTGAAGTCTGTGGGTTTGTGCTCAATTTTGAGGCAAACACACCTGTGTCAATTTCCTTGTATTTGTGCAGAAGTCTTTCTCTCTGCACTTTGCCCCTCTTGTGTAGGGAAGGCCTTGGTGAAAAGGCTTTGTTGTACCCCTGTATAGGGAAGACTTGCTAGGGAGCAAGTGGGTGTTGTAATTCCTCTCAAGGGTGAGAGAAGACCAAATTTATTGGTAGCTTAGTGAAATCTCAAGTGGTTGGCTTGAGGACTGGATGTAGGACTTCCATGTGGGAAGGGCCGAACCAGGATAAAATCTGTGTTCAAATTTCTTGTGTAATTGTTTCCGCCAAATCTACACTTGAATCACACACATCACTTTGAGTCCTAACCTGTTTATTTAGTGCTGTAATATTCAAAAGAAATTTGAAAAGTTCAAAAGTCCTATTCACCCCCCTCTAGGACTACTTAGCTTGCCATTTCGACACTGGTCCCAAGCTAGTCCTTCTCCAGTGCCTCACTTTAGAGAGCCCAGGCCAGGGTCTCTAGAGGTGCTAAGCATGGGCCTGCGACCGTGTGTCCGCAGGTGGTGGTGTTTAATTGGTCTCCATAGTTACTTGACCTTTTCACGTGGAGCGACAGCTGGACCTTTCGTCCGTGACTGCGAGACTGAGAGGTAGACCTGTGTGTGTTTGTCCGAGTCAGTTACTGGTGTCGCGAATCAGTTTATGTGGCTTGTGTGGCGGTCTCTACTTTAGCTCGTACACTTGTTTGGGTTTGCCGTTTATTTAATATAATTATTTTTACATAGTCGGCAAATAGTGAGTATATTTACAGCTTTAATATCCTGCTTAGCTGTTCTATAAACTGTTAGTAGAGTTTACTGCTTTCGTACCTGTGTTGGGTTTGCTCGATATTGGGGGAGTTCCCTACTGAGCCAGTGACTTCCGAGGCTCACCCCTACCCCCACAGGTGAAGGTGAGGAGGACGTTTCCCGACCGTCGTCCAGTTCGGAGCCCGTCGTAGCGGTGCATGATCAGCACCTCCAGCAATGTAGTGTAGCTAATTGGTTACTTTCTTCAGTTGTACCTCGGGGTATGCCTCTGGTTCTTGTACTTCCTTTAGTCTTGTGGAAATATGGCTATGTAAACTTGTGATATAAATATATAAAATGGCGTGTCCTTTGTGTTTACACAGACTTTGTGTGGCATCCCTTGCGAGGCTTCGGCCCGTTCGTGGAGACGGACTCGGATCAAGTACGTTATCGGTTTAACGGACTTGGACGAGGTGCTCCGTCACATGTGGAGTCCTCGACCTATACGAACCATCCGAAAAGCTGTTCGATTTAATTGCCAAGGCTGACCGAGGCCTGACTTTCTTGTCGATGCTTCCCTTTCGCCATTGTCAATGACTTCCGAGAACTAACTGCACATTTCTTCTCTTGTAGCAATGGCCGACAAGGGCAAGCCGTCGGCAGCACAGGACACTGCCAAAGGGAAAGAATAGTCTTCCTTTGTCACATTGGGGATCTCGGCTGCCCTAAGCCCATGAGCGGATAAAGAATAGTCTTCTCGTCCCATGGGCTGAAGTGTCGATGGAGATAGCGCGCGGAGGTCGCATTGGCGATCTCGGTTGACTCGACCCCGTGAGCGGACGAAGAACAGTCTTCGTCCCACGGGGTCAAGCATCAGTGGAGACAGTTCGAGCAGATCGCATTGGCACTCTCGGCTGCTCTGACCCCGTAAGAGGATGGAGAACAAATTGCCTTGTTCCACGGGTTGGATTGTCGATGGAGGGAGCTCGAGGTGGTGCTTCAACGCTCTCGACTACTCTGACCCTGTGAGTGGATGGAGGTCCAATTGATCAAGCATGCACGAGGTCGCTTCGGCACTTATGAGGGACGTGAATGTCGTAGTTTGTCGGACAAGGTCACTTCGGCACTCGTGAGGGACATGAATATCGTAGTCTGTTGGGTGAGGTCACTTCGACACTTGTCAGGAACATATATACGACATCCGACAAGTGAATAACATGAAGAAGAGAGGTCACTTCAGCACTCATAAAGAGTTTGATTGTTGATCTGCGTCGAGCCTGACGACCGACGTGGTGGTCTGGCTGATGTGGCTATCTAGTCAATGTGGGGCTGATGGTCGACATCTTAGGCTACGAGTCGTTTTGTAACATCATCCCCGTCGAATGTTGAGTCGTTATCCACCCCTGACACGGTTAACACGTGAGTGGTTAGGTTATGTCTCGTCCGCCCTCCTTGGTCGACGAAGAATAACCAGGTCACACTCTGGGGAAACTTCAGCTATCAAGGTCAAAAGAGGTTGCTACGACATTCTCGACCTATGGAGTTCCCTTTTTCGTGTCAACTATCTTATATGTTGGGTCAGCCATCGTATGGGCTTGACTGTCGTGTCAGAACAAGTTAGTGACAACATTATGCTATGGTGTCGACTGTCTTGAACAAAAATCTCCTAAGGCCAAGTTCTCAGAAAGCACTGATGACCTGAACACATGAAAATCGTTGCAATTGGAAATAAATCTTGTAATTGGCGAAGAAAAGAGGCTTTGTATTGATGAATAAGAAAATACAAAAGGCCTTGGCAAGGTTCCAAGGAATGATGAAGGGTACATTCATTGTTATCATTGGCTCGGGCTCCTAAGCTACAACAATATCATCCGTGTCGACCTTAGTCTCCTTAGTGTTGGGCACGACATGTGTGTCAGCGATGATAGCTTTGGCGGTGGCCTTAAGGCCCTCTTCAATGGCGGCCGCCAACGCATCGTCGACGGCCTCCGCGATGTCCTCATCCTCGACGTCGGCATCAGCGACATCCTTGTCCTCGGCGTCGTTCACCAACTTCGACAGATCATAATTGGGATGGAGGTTTCGGAGGCGTCTGAGGAAGAAGTCGTAGCCCCACCTAGAAGAGTTTGTCGATCTCTTCCTTGAGCACCTCAAACTCACGGTAGTCGGCGATGGCCTTGGCACGCTCTTCTTCGGCCAGCCTTTGTGATCTAGGATTGTCACCGCGTGCACTTCCTTCTGGGTCGGAAGGATTCATTGAGCTTGTCGGCCGATAGTGTCAGCCGAGTGGCGTTCTCCTTGGTGTTCTTTGCCCGTTGTTAGGGGTGTAAACGAGCCGAGTAGTATGCTGCTCAAACTCTGTTCGTTAATTTTTAATCGAGTTCGAGCCAAGCTCGAGCTATATCGAGTATTGAAAATGCATGTTCAAACTCGACTCGTTTAAATACTCTCGAGCTCGAGCCCTTAACGAGTATTTTAATGAGCTTAATTGAATTTGCGAGTTCATATATATAAGTAACTTCAATCCAATCTACAAGTAAAAAAATGATCGTTATAAGACCTAAATTTATCTTATTTCAAACTCATATCTCAATAGTTTTGATAAGTTACTTAATTTAACTATTTTAATATATGTTTGAAATATATTCATAATTTGTTACAAGTAATATGAGATTAATAGATAGACACCGCAAGGGAGAGGGTTGGTATGCGACAAGGTAGGGGCGGTGCTGTAACTCCCCTTCACACACCGCCTAGAGCCCCCTTTCCCCACCGTCGGTGACGGTACTGCGGCCGCCGAGAGCACCGTCTGCCATTGACGGATGGTCCACAGTGGTCACCTGAGATGCCAGTGGCCGACAACGCACCCCTCGGTCCCACCAGGGGGCTCACCTACTACGCAGGTCAATCTCGAGAGGAAGAAGATACTTGATATGCTGGGGGACTTTGCAACACTAAATTTTATGTTCATGCCCCCTATTTACATGATCTGTGTATATACCTTCATTTGCATAATTGTGTATATATACTGTGGATTTAGTCTATGACATTTAAGCCCTCAAAAATATTATAATTGTAATAATAACAGTATAAAAAACAAATAAATATTTTTATATCAATATATACTTATTATATTAAAGAAATATTTAAACGAAGTGTTAACGAGTACTTAGACAAGCTCTTAATGAATATTAATCGAGCTCTTAACGAGCTCTTAAACGAGTTGTTCACGAGTATAATCGAGCCGAGCTCACATGTGTTCAGATTCGACTCATTTATGAATCGAGTTTTTTTCTTGTTCAAGCTCGGCTCGTTAATTAAATAAACGAGTCGGACCGAGTTTTTATCGAGTCGAGTTTCGAACTACTCGTCGAACGTATCGGCTCGTTTACACCCCTACCGTTGTTACTCCTCGACAAGGATCTTTTTGGCCTCCTTGGCTCTCTTCTCGGCTGCCTTAGCTTCTTCTCGGCTGCCTAGCCTTCTTCTCGGCCTCGACTACTCGTTCAGCGGTGCTGGTTCGGGTCGTCTAGACTTTGAGGAGCAGAGTCCCGACCAGCGCCAACTGGTCCTTCACTGTTTAGTAGAGGTCTTCAATGACCTCATTCGCCTTCAGGCCCGAGGCGCAGGCCTTGGCTCTAGCTGAGATCGATCGATGACCCCATTCTATGGCAGAGAGCTCCTCCACCGATTGTGTCGATCGTAGCGACTGGGAGGAGCTCGAGATCGGCACATCAGGGACATTGGCGGACCGCGTCTCGATCGGTTGTTTCTGTGATCGCTCGGGAGTCCTCATTGACTGGGTCTCCGTCATCCTCTTGCGCTTAGGTGTGGCGGCAGAAGGAGCAGTGTCAACGGCCACCTCGGCGTAGGAAGTTTTCTTTCCTTGGTCTGTGCGGTCTAAGCTGACCTCGTTACTCTAACAGTAACAGGTACATTGTGCCCTTAGTATATTGGCTAATGAAAAATAAGAAGTGTAAGTACGAGTGCAAATCTCAATGCAATAAACTTTTCTCTTCATTCAATATATAACATATCTTTTAAAAATTTTGCATACATACCCTGTTAAAGTATAATTAGGTCATATAATCTATCGTTTTAAATATTTGTAACAAAAAACCATGCACGGTATGACCTTACCTATTAGAATAGATTATAATACCCTTACGTCACAACAAAATAGTGTTTTCAATTTTTAGGGGTAAAACTAAAATAGCCAATACAAAAATATTCCAAGTATATTTTAATATATATATATATTATATATATATATAGTTACACATATATATACCATGCATGTAAAGCATTGGGCTATAATATAAGTTACGTTTGTATTTGTACCAAAAATTCTATTAGATTTTTTTTTACACCAAAAATCCTGCCATCACTTGCTATGATTAAATTGTAGTGACTATTTTAGTGACTGTTAGATATTATTAGATATTTTTACCTCTAAAAAGTTAAATAGATTATTTTATTATGATAGAGGGACATTATGATCTATTCTAATAAATAAGGTCATGCAATGTACTTTTGTTGCAAATTTCTAACAGTTCCATCACGACAGGCATGATGATAAGTTTTCTAGTGCAGAAAATTTTATCTAATAAATTTTTGGTGTAAATACAAAAATAAAATAAATTATGGCCTAATTATGCTATTAACAGGGCATATGTGCAAAAGAATTCTATATTATGTAGCTCCATGACGACAAGTGACGGAAGAGCTGTTTTAGTGCAAAAAATTCGTATAATAGGGTTTTCAATGTAAATGTAAAAATAAGATAGATTATGACTTAATTATATTTTTAATTAGGGTATATATATATATGTTAAAAACCAATCTTTTATGATTTTATCATATTTTTAAAAACTTGATCTCATGATCATATGTTCGAAGTGAGAAAACCCTAGAGAGTCTAATGGCGATGCTTGGCAATCTCAACCATCTTCTCTTGCTGATCAATATCTCTTCATCGCCAATTAATAATTGTATTATATAGTTGAGAAAACTGATGTGGCTTAAGCAAGAGTAATCTTGCAATAAACATCTTTCTTTTAACTATGCTGAATTAGTGTTGAATTAATTTCCACATCTTCTTACAGTAGACTTGATCACCTCTAATGAATCTATATAATCATGCATGTTGTGAATGATATGAAAATACACAGTAGCGCATTTGGGAAGTCACTAGTCTACATGTAATGCACGTCACCAGCAATTTAACTTGAAGAATAAATGACAAAACTCAGTCTTGTCAATGTGCAATTCGTTATTATATATAAGATGTGATTCATCAGATGAAAACTAAAGTTCTTTTGCTATCCCAATGAATGATAGTTGGAACTCATTCTCTCTCTCTCTCTCTCTCTCATGCACAATCATGGGCTCCATATATGACATCAATTTCTCTTTGGCGACAATATTTGTTCTAACTAGTTATTAGCCACTAACAGAGATAAATCACATATATATTAACAAAAAGTAAGGACATTTGAAAAATCTTGGAGATTTATACACAAAAAAGTTAAGCTCTAAATATTTCACAAGACCAAAAAAAAACTTCGTGTGAGGTTGTCAAATTATGTGTAACTTCTAGAACTGGTTCTACGCTGCTTAGAAGCTCTCCCTCGGACACCTCTCACCGCCAGATATATAGTGATCCAACTAATTGCGAGATGGGACTATATGGTCACTGTGATTTTGTTGGTCCATAACACAAAAAATATATGGATTATTTGGAGCCAACTCAAATAAAATATTTTGATTGGGTTTGATTTCTAATTTTTAAAACCAAATCCAACTGAATAAATCGATTTACAAATTGACATAAAGAATGTAAAACTTTCGTTGGTCATTAATCTATATGTGCAAGTAACTTTCTATAATATGAAGAACAATCTAGTCATCCTAGTTTCAAATAAACTCCACATTACCAATTATTACTTTTATCCATATCATGTGACGTGACGTGGCTTATTCGAATTTTCGTTTATTGCATAGACTATCATATGATTATATCTATTAATTTGCAAGCTAGACCAATGGGAAACAGTGAACCCGGCCATTATTTTAGAATCAACAAAATCAAATTAAATCAAACTGAATTCTTTTGGTTTCAAAGTTATTTAATTGATTTGGCTTTTGGAGTTTGTTTTGATTTGAGATAAAATCTGTCTTCACTTGATTTCTAAAAATGTACTCTCAACCAACTATACAAAACCGTACGTTAAACCATGAGCAACCTTAAACATGTCCCAAATTAATAAACCTGACATGAATAATATTTACCATGTGTAAGCATATTTTGTCCTTATTCGAATGGACTAATTTGCTAGGATCCACACCGTCCATGTGAGTTCCAGAAGATCATAATATTATAATTAATTATTTAATACTATAATTAATTATCATAATGTTATAATTACTTATTTAATGTTATAGTTAATTATTATAACTAGGAAACTTTTTTTAATTGGTTCGAATATCAAACCCAGACTTGCCTATTCTACCCTACCGGGTGTCCATCCCGCCTGCAGCGCGAGGAGTTATAACTAGGAAACTTGTCACATTAGCATGAGCAAAAAGAGCTAGTTAGAACCAGCCATATCAATCGTCTGAAAGTTGGAAGAATAAGCATGGAAGTAATAAGTTTCTTCAGGAATATGCTCCAAATGAAGTCATTTCCATGGGACTGCACTTCTACTAGGCGTTATTTAGTGGCATTATTGATCAGTTATAGCTCGACTCTTCTAATCACACAAGGATCGATGTATAGATAGCCCTTAATTTATACAGCCCTTTGAGAGGATTCCCCGGTGGTACTTCTAGGAGATGACTTCTTATGGTAAGGACCTTAGTGTAAAGTTTGTACCTCCCATGATCAGCAGGAAGGAAAACATGAACAGCTGCTAGCTTATAGTTTGTTCATGACCCAAAGATATTTGTAATAGATGTATGTGTATATATATGGTGATGATATGATGCAGAATAAAAATGAAACAAATTAATATTTGACTTTTTATGAATTTCACATTAATGATAGGTATTTCGACCCCTTCTGCCTGTTTTGATGGGCAAATAAGGGGCGAAGGGATCGTTGTGGAAGAAAAAAAAATACAAATTCCTTCATACATCTCTCGACCTTAGTGCAGGTGGCAAGCTTAATTAATTTCATGCATATGTAAGGATCGGTGGAGCCAAAAAAATTTCTTTTGCAGGGGCTGAATCAAGCATGTATGTTCCCACTCATTATACTGACGTTGGACTCGACTTTAAATTATGGATGTCCACGTAATTTATATTATGATTGGATAACTCTAAAAAAAAATTAAATGAAAAAGCGAATAGAATATGTAACTATCTTTGGCTCATTAAGAGAGCTCAATTATTATTATTATTATATTATTATTATTTTATTTTGAGTTGTTATACTCTTAGACAAACCCAAAGCGAGTATTTTTTAATCAAAGTCACTATTTCTCAACCATAGTAAATATTTTTTCAACCAAAATTAATATTTCTCAGCTAAAATTATATTTCAGTTAAAAGTCAATATTTCTCAACTAAAAATTCATATTTTTCAACTAAAATCGATATTTTGTTAGCCATCTGTTCACCACCACATGCAGCCGTAACATGCCTCCAATTGCTGCCCCCTATCTTCTGACCATGTCATGTCTATATGGCATGATGTGGATGAGTCAGAAGCAAGTCGAACAATTCAGTTTAGTTTTATTATCTCACCCAATAGAGTAATAAGCATTTATCTAATACAGATGATGTTGGTTCTAAGAATCTCTAACTATCGTCGTTATACCTACCACCAAGTTTTAACATGTTCTAGGAGTTACTAATGAAAATATAGGAGCTTCATTAAGTTCATCAGAATGAATGCCATAATTTGGAGTCGACAAATGGCGGAGCATTTTTTCATGGAAGAGGAATAAACTGGGGAAGCCCCGCAAGTACCCCTTTTTTGAGACCTTTGCCTTCCATTTTTTAATTTCTAAAACTCCCTTCACTGTATGCTTCCAACACTTGGAGAAGAATATATAAGGCTATCACTAATCATTAATAGAATACAATAGATAGAGATGGTTGGAACTCTCCGTTTGTAATGTGGAGAGGTATTTCATATATATATACTGTCGTACAGACGTAGATTAGAGGAAGAGATATGCATAGGTTGTTTAACAATAAGATAGAGATGTGATCTCAAGGAGAGATCCGGACTCTTTGTTACAACAACATGGTAAGAGTGGGTATATATCTCCCAATAATCATCATTATATTAACAAGCACATGCTCCCCAGTTAACATGAAAGAGATGTTATGTAAAGTCTCTGCTGACTGCTGTGCACCATGCTATGTGGAAAGGCAATTCTCGAGTAAGAGGCTTTCTTTTGTTGTGCATGCACCATGCCAGGGAGAGGTTTGTAGATCGGGGAATACTTCTTGTGCTGCAGTAGATGAGCACCGCCTCTCACATGGGCTTCACATGAATGTGTTTTAGCTGTTTGGCTTTTGCTGTCATGCATAATCGGTGGTCCAACACAAAAATCTATAAAGGTTCGAGCGTTGTGGAGAAGCTTGGGGCCGGGGGAACATGGCCACAGCCCCCATCTCCGCCACTGTATGTAAGCTAATTAACCTCTGCGTGCATGTTGTGAGATGATGAGAAAAACCCCTCCTTGAGGTCCCCATCTGTCTCCTAATTTTCTAAAGCGTAAGAACTGATCGAGCTGGATTTCTAATTTGTTCTTCTGCAAATGTCACGCGAAAGGGCCACCACTCGTTGCTGGCCATGTCCCTGAGAGTGACCGACTCCCATCACTACTGGCTGAACGCCCGTGCTTGACAGCAACAGTCCTATAATTAGGAATAACTATTCACTACCGGCTCAGGTATATATCTACCTTTTGATGGTCATATGAGGATGGGTACCAGGTACCGGCCGGCCACATGCAAATTTTAAATGTTTTTCTTAAATAGGACCCACGACTCTGATTCCTAAGAAGCATGTATCTGGGGAAGAACTTATGTGGTGGAGTTGGATTCGGTGTGAGGAGATGGCAAAAGACAAGTATATATTCGTTCGTACGTGTACATATGTTTGGGACAGTATGGACCCCAAGATTTCGTCCTTCAGAAGACCTGAAGTGTCGTTTGCTCAGTTGGTGCATGTTGCATCTCCTGACAGATTAATCTAATTGAGCACCACGCCAAAAAAACGGACTTGTCAATGTTGTAGAAAGATTCTACTCCGTTAAGCTGTCATTTCCAAAGAACGGTTAATCTGCTCTACACGTCATATAAGTCCTCCAGAAAATACTGTTTCTTCTACTCCGTTATAATTAGTATATATACTACCCTGAACGTACCCATAGAATTCTCATCAATCATCCAAGGCCCCCGCATGCATCAGTATATATGTTCGTCGAGACCGGATCACCTCATCAGTACAGTGTGGGGGATGGCATTTTATGTTTCAATCCCTACAGCAAATTTGAAAAAATTACGTATGGAACCTAAATGCAAAATGTAATGATGGGATCGCCCCGTTCCATGTTGGTGGGATAGTACGTAATGAGATGAAATGAGCGGTGCCTCTAATGAGGAAGTCCATTAATGCATGCAGTAAGAAAAGTTTTAATCTAGTCCTAGACAAAAGATGTATAGTTATGCAATGAAAAGTAAGTGGGGACGAAGAACGGATCACTCTACAAGATTGTTCTTATTGTCTCGTCAAAATCTACTCCAACTTGGTCATCTCATCTGGCACTTATTCTCTAGACCCGATGACTAATCATGGTATGGGAGTCGGCAAAGAACCCAATATATATGTACTATGGAGGGAAGTGGATGAAGTGGTTCCTTCTAATAAGGCAACGCCGGATGATATGGAGCCCAACGCCGATATTACCCAAAATCCTAAGGAGGTTATACAATTGCACCAGCATACGGGAGAACAACCTGTTGTCCGTGAAGAAGAAATTACTTGCGAGGCGGCCTTCCTTCCCGTTTCTACCAAGGTGCATACGAGGCAGGGTGTGCAAGTTGAGCATTTTCTTAGTGGGTGCGCTGATGCAGCTGTGGCCAATAATCAGATACTATTAAGGTAGTTACCCCCTTGACGTTTACACAAGTAGTGCGCCAGTCTCTTAAGTCCCCAGTTGATCCAACAAAGTTGAATCAGGGTGAGTGCTCCAATGCAATTTCTAGTAGTTCTTCTTCTGGACGTCGAAAATATGTTTCACGTCCTTCTTGCAAGGAGGTGTAAGGATCTCTTTACCGATCGCTAGAGAACATTCTTCTAGTCCAATGAGGCATTTAGAGGCTGCGCCAGATCTACCTCCGCAAGATAATATCATAGATTGGAGGACAAAGTGTACTTCGGTGGCCGAGCTTGTCAGAGCAGAAAATATATTTATGCCTGAATTCAAATTTGACTCAGACGTATCTGGAATAGATTCAGAAGAAGATAACATGGAGCGTTGTTTTCAAAAACCAGGACTTAGACTTCGGACAGTCCTTCGACATACTCATTCTTGGGACAGATCTTCATTGGAGTTCTAGTTAACTCCGAACTTAGTTGGGATTGTAGTCAGTGTAATCTCTGATTTCAGAGCTTCTTCTTATATATTTAATAAATCGGCCCCCTGGGCTTTTGATTAAAAAAAAAAAAGAGGGAAGGAAATAATTCTAGATTCTAGCTAGGGAAGAGAGCATTGACATGGAAACAACGAGCGGGAGGTTGAAGGCGACTGGGGGTCTCACCTTCTCTGGATCTTAGCTTCGTCTTGGAGAGTACTTGACGTCTACTTCCACAGCTGAGCCGACCAAAGATAGAATTATATGGGAAACGAAGGCGACGAGTTAGTGCCATGGGATCCCACCAGCGTGCATTATGGCAAAAGATGACAGATCTTTGTGTTACTTTCTTCTGGCAGGAAGGACGAATCATTGTAAACGGCGTACAGCTAGAAGACTGCAACGTGACCATTCAACTTAAACCAGCAGATCACGTCACTATGTACAGTTAATTATTGTTTGTAATGTCTCCCCAACAAGTTTGGAAGAGAAGCCATATTAATCTCTGTCTTCCCATTCACGAGCTAGCGGAATATTTTAAATTAAGACGTCTCTTCCATTAATATACATACACAGCTGGAAGAGCTTTGAACTTATACAAAGTATTCTTAATTTATGTTGTTCTGTTTTTCTCGATCGAGCCCGTTTTTTTGTTCGGCTTCTGGTGTTTCAATAGGAATTGCATGCATACAACCCAGCAAGCGTGTATATATATATGTTGGGTAAAAAGTGGCTTTAGGAGGGGCAATTCTAAGAATGGGAGAAAAAAAACACAAAAGTTTGATAAAGTAAAAAGGTGTATAAAAAGGTGTGTAAGTTTTGTCTTTTTTTTTTTTTTTTGGTAAGTAAGTTTTGTCTCTTATGTGAGGGCTTTAGTCTCACATGAGAAATCTCTAAGGAGATGTAGGCTTCATAACCCCAATATCCATGAGACTATGTCGTCGGGCAGGGCTGGGCGGGCGCGTGCGTGTGATGGCGTGGTCCTGTCGGCTTGTCTTGGTACCTTTGTGCCTCTTATTTTTGCGTTTTCCCCCTTTCTTGGAGAGATTGGGCCTGTTTGGACCGGTTCCCTGAACCGGCCCATTGTATTAGCTCCTGCGGGCGTGGGTGTCTCATATAGCGATTAGGGTCTTCCTAATCGCGGTTACTGCTGTTGACACGCCGTTTGACTCCCCAAGGAGGAACCGCTCGCTGTGCTACTGCTCTCTCTCGCCTCTCTCCTCGCGCCGGACTGTTCTCTGCGAGGTCGTCGTCGGCTGCTCTTCCGTTCGCTCATCGGCGTTCGGGGCGCCGTGTGGTCGTCGTCGTTCTACGCTCTCTCCTGGGTTCGGTGCATGCTTCCTGCCCTACCTTTTTCGTAGTAGATGATTAGGTTTCCATGTAGCATTCGTCTTTCGGAATCGATCTTGTGTGAGAACGATTCCGTATCTCGTGGTTGTACCCTGGGAGAAGGTCGTCAGACCCCAATCGCACCGTATAGTGGGGGCGATACTTTCTCTAAGGCGAGTTCCATTATGGAACGCCTCCGCAGTTCTGTTTCTGTTCTTAATTATTCCGTAATCGCCATACTTATGATCCATTATCTCATGTTATATTTCTATTTTCGGGGTGTACCTATGACATGTTACTTCTTATTGTGTTTGCCATACGGTTTGCACTGATCTCTGTGATGATGAATTGCCTTGAATTATGCCATATACCCACTGTTTTAACAACAGTCTTAGAGAAAGTATCGTTCATGGCAACATCTTCAGTGGGTTTTAGAGCGAGGGTGGACCTGTCTGGGATGCCCGAAAAGTTTTTCGGGCAGCATTTCAAGCGTTGGCAACAATGCATGAAAGTCTGATTCACCATGGTCGGTCTAATCTCACTGATAGAATCGGATCCCCCTGTGTTGGATGAGAAAGATCCCGAGAGTGCCAAAAAGGTTGAAGAGTGGAAGGAGAAGGACAGACTAGGGCATGGGTGTATACTCACTACACTGTCTGATGTCCTCTTTGATGTTTACAGTTCCTCCACCTTCAAGACCACTAAGGTACTTTGGGATGAACTTGACCGCAAGTATAACATCGAGGACCAAGGTCTGGAAAAATACTCTGTGGGCAAGTTTCTCAAGTTCCAAATGGTTGAAAACAACCTGTGGGGGAGCAGGCTCATGAACTTCTCCTAATGCTCCAAGGTCTGGCTGAGGCAGATATGAAAATGCCTGAAAAGCTCAAAGTCATGTGCATCATAGAGAAATTGCCTAGATCCTGGGAGGATTTGGGATGTCCCTTAAACATCGTAAGGAGACTATTTCTCTTGATGACTTGATGAGAGCCATTGCCATTGAAGAGGAGCATAGAAAGGAGAAACCAGGGATGCATGTGGAAGCTAGTGCAAACCTTATGGTAAAATATAAGAACAAAGATGTCAAAGGCAAACCCAAGACATGTTCAACTACACAAATGAAACCCAAAGGAAAAATTCAGAAGAAGAATAAGTCTGGAGAATGCTGGGTGTGTGGTCAAAAGGGCCACTTCCGTGGGGATTGCCCTAAACGGAAAGAAAAGTTGACCCATAAGACTGCTGAGAATCCAGCTCAGGTCAATGTAGTGACCGGTGGAGACTCTTTTGGTGACACGTATGTCTCTCTAAACCCTCAGCTATTCACTATTTATGAACCTAATGAGTGGTTAGTAGACACTGGAGCCAATGTACATTTATGTGTTGACAGGGCTAACTTTGTGTCTTGTCAGGCCACCAGTGATTGCTCCGTGACGATGGGTAATGGCAGCACTACTATCGTGATGGGAATTGGACGTGTGGATCTGAAGTTTACTTCATGACGTGTACTGTCTCTTCACAGTGTGCACCATGTTCCTAGTGTTAGGAGGAACATCTTATCAGGTTCTAGGTTGGTTAGGGAGGGTTATGAGTTGAACTTTAAATATAATAAAGTTGTTATTTTGTGTCAGAAAACTTTTATTGGTAAAGGTTTTTATCTGATGGTTGTTTAAAGTGTATGTGAACCATGTGATGAATAAAATTTTAGATGTTGATGTTGTTTCTACATCTATTTCTGTGGCATATAATGTCGTTGATTCATCTAATTTATGGCATGGACGTTTAGGACATATTAATTTCAATTCTTTGAAACAAATGATGAACCTAAAATTGATTCCTGATTATGCTATTGATAATTCTAATAGGTGTGATATCTGTGTACAGGCTAAACAACCCAAAAAGCCGTTTAAGTCTGTAGTGAGAGATTCAGAAATTCTAGATCTTGTGCATTCTGATATCTGTGAATTTAATGGCATATTGACTAGGGATCATAAGAATATTTCATTACCTTTATAGATGACTGTAGTAGATACTGCTATGTGTATTTGCTTAAGTCTAAGGATGAGGCTTTACAGAAGTTTATCATCTTTAAGAAAGAAGCAGAAACACAAACAGGTCGGGTGCTTAAGAGGTTGAGGTCTGATAGGGGTGGAGAATATACCTCCAACCAGTTTAGTGAATATTGCCAAGATAATGGCATTGTTCATGAGACAACTGCCCCCTATTCACCACAGTCTAATGGGATAGCTGAACGAAAGAATCGTGTATTCATAGACATGGTCAACTCTCTTCTGCAGAGTTCAGGACTACCTAACTATATGTGGGGGGAAGCATTGAATACGGCTTGCCGTATTCTGAATTATGTTCCCCTGAAACATAAAGATAGTAGTCCATATGAACTTTGGAGAAATAAAAAGTCTAGCTTGAAATACCTTAAAGTGTGGGGGTGCCTAGCTAAGGCACTTGTCCCTGAACACAAGAGGAAAAAGCTGGGACCTAAAACAGTTGACACAGTCTTTCTAGGCTATGCTGAAAACAGCTATGCATACAGGTTTCTAGTGATTAAGTCTGAGATTCCTGGCATAGATGTTAACACCATAGTTGAGTTTCGTGATGCTACATTCTTTGAGAATGTGTTTCCCATGAAGACTGGTTTACCTCAATTTGTGTCTTATGAGACTGGGCCATCCACATCATCATCCATTCCAGATCATGTGGAAAGGATGACAAATGTGGGGGCAAGTGTATCCAACTCTCATCCTGATTCTGATAGTCAGGAAGAGGAAGTAGAACCTAGAGGAGTAAAAGACAAAAGATTGCCAAGGATTTTGGAAGTGATTTTATTGCTTTCCAAATCGAGGGTGATCCTCCCACCTTCAAGGATGCCATGGCCTCTCCTGAGGCACGGCATTGGAAGGAAGCCATAATGAGCGAAATGGATTCCATAATCGCTAATGGCACTTGGGAGTTGGTCGATCCTCCTCCTGGTTCTAAGACCATTGGATGCAAATGGGTCTTTAAGAAGAAGCTGAATCCTGATGGAACCATTGACAAGTTTAAAGCTAGGTTAGTTGCTAAGGGATTCAAACAGATGGAGGGGATAGACTATTTTGATACCTATTCCCCTGTAACCAGGATTACTACTATTAGGGTACTGATTGCTTTGCCTCCATATATGATCTGACTATCCATCAAATGGATGTTAAGACTGCCTTCCTTAATGGTGATCTTGATGAAGAGATTTATATGGATCAGCCTGAAGGGTTTACAGCACCTGGTAGTGGGAGCAAAGTTTGTAGACTTGTTAAATCCTTATATGGATTGAAACAAGCCCCTAAGCAATGGCATGAAAATTTTGACATGACTATCATGTCATTTGGCTTTAAAGTCAATGAGTCTGATAAGTGTGTTTACTACAAGGTAGATTGTGATGATTGTGTTGTCCTATGTCTGTATGTAGATGATATTTTGTTGTTCGGCAACAATTTGGGAATGATAATTGAGACTAAATCATTCTTGAGTAGAAACTTTGAAATGAGGATATGGGTGAAGCTAGTGTAATTCTGGGACTAAAGTTGACCAGATCAGCTGAAGGGATAGCTATTTCTCAATTTCATTATATTGAGAAAGTGTTAGATAAATTTGGCTATCAGAATTGCAAAGCTGTCTCTACACCCTATGATCCTTCTAGAGTTTTCTGCAAGAATAAGAATGGGATTCCTGTGTCTCAATTGCGGTATTCCCAAGTAATAGGAAGCTTAATATATCTTGCAAACTGTACTAGACCTGACATTTCATATGAGTGTCTAAACTCAGTAGATACACTAGTTGTCCTGACCATACTTACTGGGAAGGCTTGGATAGAGTGCTGAGGTACCTGAAAGGTACTATGTCTCTAGGCTTGCATTTGGGAAATTCCCTGCTATCCTTGAAGGATATAGTGATGCAAGATGGATAGCTGAAAACTCAGGGAGCAATGGTGTCATAGGGTATGTCTTTACCCTGGGAGGTGGTGTTGTCGCCTGGAGGTCGACTAAGCAAACCATCTTGTCTCGGTCTACTTTTGAGGCTGAGCTGTGTGCTTTGGACACTACTGGTATGGAGGCTGAATGGATCAGGGGTCTTCTTTCTGAACTTCCCTTGATGAGTAAGCCTATACCTGCGATATATGTGCATTGTGATATATGACTACAATTGCCAAGATCAAAAGTTCAAAGTATAATCAGAAAGAAAGGAGACACATCCAACTCAGATTGAAATCTATAAGGGAGTTAGTGTCTCAGGGAGTGATGGCTGTGGATTTTGTTGGTACCAAGGACAACACAACTGATCCTCTGACTAAGGGACTAAATAAAAATCAAGTCCAGAAATTTAGGATGGGGATGGGATTGAAACCCATCAAATGTTCTCCTTCAGTAGCAACCCAATCTATCTGAGTAGAGATCCTACAAAGAAGGTTTAATGTGGTAATAACAAGATGATTGAGAGAACTGGTAGGCACTCAAATCATTAGATATCTCATATCTGAGTTCCTCCCCTGAATCTTAAAGCTAGTGCATATGACTGCAAGATTAGGTTGAGTTGTATACTCTTAATGGGTTCAAGTCTGGTAAGGCAGGATGTCAGCAGTGCATCCTTGGAGAAGCCCACCTAAATGAGTACTACTGTGAGGCCGCAGTTAAGGAATTGGGTTATTCCTGAATGTACTTATGATACAGGAAAGGGCGCATGGCCAGAAGGAGCCACCTTTATGATTGCTATCTTAACCTATATCATGTTGTTTTCTTTGACAACTCTCACCCTAAAGAATCAAGTTCAAGACTTAGTCCACTTCGATTCTGTGAGAGTCAGATTTGGAATACTTAGGTAAAGGTTCAAACCCGAAAGGTACCTTTACTGAAAGCATGGTATGTTTATCCTCTTGTTTATTCTTCATTATCAAACCTTGTGTTTGTGAGGGAATGTTGGGTAAAAAGTGGCTTTAGGAGGGGCAATTCTAAGAATGGGAGAAAAGAAACACAAAAGTTTGATAAAGTAAAAAGGTGTATAAAAAGGTGTGCAAGCCTTGTCTCTTATGTGAGGGCTTTAGTCCCACATGAGAAGTCTCTAAGGAGATGTAGGGCTTCATAACCCCAAATGTCTATGAGACTATGTCTTATAGACAAAGGTGGGGGTATACTGGACCATATCACACATGCGCGCCGCCGGGCCGGGCTGGGCTGGGCGGGCGCGCGCGTGTGATGGCGTGGTCCTGTCGGCTTGCCTTGGTACCTTTTTGCCTCTTTTTTTTTTGCGTTTTTCCCCTTTCTTGGAGAGATTGGGCCTGTTTGGATCGGTTCCCTAAACCGGCCCATTGTATTAGCTCCTGCGGGCGTGGGTGTCTCATATAGCGATTAGGGTCTCCCTAATCGCGGTTACTGCTGTTGACACGCTGTTTCACTCCCCAAGGAGGAACCGCTCACTGCGCTGCTGCTCTCTCTCGCCCTCTCCTCGCGCCGGATTGTTCCTCTGCGAGGTCGTCGTCGGCCGCTCTTCCGTTCGCTCATCGGCGGCGTTCGGGGCGCCGTGTGGTCGTCGTCGTTCTACGCTCTCTCCGATGTTCGGTGCTTGCTTCCTGCCCTACCTTTTTCGTAGTAGAGGATTAGGTTTCCGTGTAGCATTCGTCTTTTGGAATCGATCTTGTGCGAGAACGATTCCGTGTCTCGTGGTTGTATCCGGGAGAAGGTCACCGGACCCCAATCGCACCGTATAGTGGGGGCGATACTTTCTCTAAGATGAGTTCCATTATGGAACGCCTCCGCAGTTCTGTTTCTGTTCTTAATTATTCTGTAATCGCCATGTTTATGATCCATTATCTCATGTTATATTTCTGTTTTCGGGGTGTACCTATGAACATGTTACTTCTTATTGTGTTTGCCATATGGTTTGCACTGATCTCTATGATGATGAATTGCCTTGAATTATGCCATATACCCACTGTTTTAACAACAATATATGCGCCCCTCTTTTCACTTGGGCATCGTACGTGTTCAGAAGTGGAGCTCTACAAATGATCCTTCCTCGTCTTCTGTTCTTCGTTGTTTTTGAAAAAAAAAAAAGTAGAGAGAGAGAGAGTGGGAAAAGACATCAATGAAAGCTCAGATAGAAAGAGAGCTCGATCAAGAGTTGTCAGAGAGAGAGACATTGAAGGATCACGATTGAGAGAGGGTCTATTTTGCGACCCTTCAACAACTTCGACCCATCTGAAGTGAAAAGGTGGAACCATGCATGCATGCGTGGATATTAATCCTCTATTAGGCATTTGCAAGACGTGGTGAAAGCTGCTATTCATGAATGAGGAGGTGTTACATATATATTAAGGGGACCGGCGGAAGATGATCATCTCAACCATGCATGGGCATGCATGTGCATGTGAACCTTCTCCATCAACCATGTGACGAAAGCCGCATGCACTCTTCATGTCGAGGGACAAGTGGAAGTCCCAAATGACGCTTTGTGGACGCCGCCCCAGACATGGGAATAATAATCCCCTTTTAATTCGGAAGATGATTTAGTAACACATTGACGTAACATATCAATTAAAATACGCCGCAATCTCATCATTTATGAGGTATTTTTAACTTTCTTATTTCAATCTATACTATAATAATATAACTCAGTTTTGATGCTGCCACGTGACTGCACCAGGATAATTCTATTCTCTTCATAACATCTCCCTCCTTAAAAATAGAAATACAGATAATTTAAATGAACTAAATAATATGATTATTTTTGTATTGCCAAAAAATAACTAAGAAATTTTATTCCTGTCATAACATCCCCTCCCCAAAAATAGAAATATAGGTAGTTTAAATGAACTAAATAACATGAGTATCTCTATACTACTAAAAAATAATTTGATTAGTTGGATATGAAATATACTTAATTAGCCTAACCACTAATCTTCTTACTACAGGAACATGTAGATTGCAAAATAAGCACATTGGAAGCAAATCATTCTATGGTTTCACAGATTTGATGCTGCCATGTTGACAGCACCATGATGATTTTTTTCCTGCCAAAAAAATTATCTTCCTACTCTCTCTCTTCAACTTTCTCTCCTATTAAACTTTCCCAAAATATATCTAAACATTCAAAAAACTCTCAACCTCACTCTCACCCTTCTTAAACTAATAAAAACATGTTAATATAATTTTCCTCTCTTTTCTTTCCCATTAAACATCTCTCCATTCTTAAAAACTCACGTCTTTATTCAAAATCTATTTTCATAAATAATAAAAAATATTACCCTCATGTATACTGCACTGGCATAGAACTAGTTGTGATGTGACAGTTTTAATGATGATGTTACTTTAATTTGTTACCAAATGATATTACAAACCTATTTCTCTTTTAATTCCTTGCACTCCCAACAATGCTGTTATGTGTTGGAGGAGGCAAAATGAATCACCATAAAGACGCCAACCGCGCTAAGAATGTAATTAGCATTGCAAACGGAATTTGAAATTTAATATTTCAACTTGATTCCCTTAAAATTTATTAGAGAACGGAATTTGAAATTTAATATTTCAACTTGATTCCCTTAAAAATTATTAGATTTGGCATTGAAAAATAATACAGGTAATTTATCAAAATCCGTATTGATTATTTCAGTAAATTATCAGAATTGGAATCGAAATATCTTCATTTCGAAATTAATTTTTTATTTCAATTAAATTAAATATTAAAAAAATAACAACTTAAACTAAACCCTAAAGTCTTATAGAAATTTGAATATTAACCATATATAAGAAGCCTTATTCTTCCTTGTCACTACTGGCCGACACATATCCAAAATAAGATGTGGAGAAATAGCATCTACGTTATTTGATTAGTAATAATAAAAGGAAAGAGGATAACGAAGTGGGTTAGAAATTAGTCTATTTATACTGAAGTTGCCTAGTATATACGAACACAATAGATCATAGATTAGATATGTTCTTCAACAATGAATCTTCTTCGCTGGGACCTCAAAAGATCCAAGGGTAAACTCTTAATTATTCAGCACTGCAATCTGAAAAGTATAAAAAGGCTCGCATTTGAATGGCATATAATATAGGCAGTATGATAGCACTTTTTAAGTCTTTCATGCTTTTCATGTTTCAGTTGATTCTATTATTGCAGGAAATAAAATATTTTTCACTTTTTTGCTTTTATCACACATTTCTTATCATAGTAGGAAACTAAATCATAAACATTAAGATGGAATAACCTAACAGACTTTTATGCTCAGTACAATATATATTTATTAAAAATTTCTTATCTTACTCACAGAAAAGCAACGTTTGCCTTATACCAATAAATAAAACCTGAAGGAGTGCTCTATCAAGTATGAGTACACCCTAGGATCTCTCTCTCTCCCCACCTATCGGGTGGGTAATTAGAGCTCCGAAGCCAATCTCCTTTAACAAGGGAAACTGCTTGCTTAGATGTTGTGACGGTAAACAAGTGTCTCCTTCTCACGAATACATGGTTGAAGTGGGCTGTAGATGAGCTTCTAATGAGTTATGGATATTTAATTACCATACGACATAATCATTTGAAACATGAGCAACAAGGTCCAAAAGCAAGAGTTCATGGAATCCCATATTACACGCACGCACGCGCGCGGAGAGAGAGAGAGAGAGAAAGAGAGAGAGAGAGAGAGAGAGAATCTCTAAAAACTATGAGAAATGATATACTCCCGACATAGCGTGACGTGGAGGGGCCGTGCCCCTCCACAACGTGCCATGTGGAGGGGCACGGCCTCCGGGCCTCCGGGCCTCCGGTGCATTTAATACTTTTTTTTACTCTCAAATAATACATAAAAATACATATTTAGTACACACAAATACCTATTTAGTGCACACAAATAGCACAATAGTGCATACAAATAGTATAAGAATGCACACAAATAGCCTATTTGTGTGCATATTCTTATACTATTTGTATGCACTAAATCATTATTTGTGTGCACTAAATGGATATTTGTATGCATTGTTTGAGGGTAAAAAAAAGTACATCAAATACATTGGGAGTCATGCCCCTCCACATGGCGCTCTGTGGAGGAGCATGGCTCCTTCACGCTCCACTATGCTCCCGGCTAGCTGAGAGCATAGCATTTCTCAAAAACTATTCTGTATGAACTTTTGAAAATATGACCTAGTTTTTTTGCTCTTTTATTTAACCTGTCAATGTTGTCTAGGTTATAGACATCTAACGAGAGGTGAATAGATCTTAATTAGATTAGTTGATTGAAAATTTAAAAAACATGCACAAATAAGCAATCTCACAATGAACGTAGTGACTTTTATCGTGGTTCATGTAATCATGGAAATATTCTCCAATTTAAAATGATTTGAAAATAAGAAAGGATGAATAAAATGACCGTAATCGCCGCCAAAATAGTTGTCTGGAGATGTGGAGATGAAGGGGAGGCTAAAACTTTGGAAAAATTAAAGGAACTAACCCAAACACTCACAAATTGAGAATGCAAGCTAGGAGAAGACCGCTTCAGATCAGAATGTGTGGTCTAGTAGACCGCTTTTAGGATTTAAGTCAAGAACACACTGAGGTGTGCTCGCGTTTAGCTTTCAACCAGGAAATTGATATTTGAAAGAATTAGCCATATGAATGAGATTGGAAAGAATTCTAAGGCAAATGAGCTCAAGAAATGTTCAAGAATGACGGCCAAAGTAATGGACAACTTGGGGCATCAACGATGTGAACAAGAAAATTATGGCTCAAATTATTGGCTGAAAATATGGGTCACAAAATGTCCCTCCTTAAGACTCACTTTGGAAAAGGAGGGAAGCTGTAACGCCCCGACGCGGAATATCGGAGCGGGATTACAGTTATTAATA
>JACBKR010000001.1:0-43030 GCA_014218235.1 Colocasia esculenta | reverse complement strand
CTCTAACCACCTCCACTGTCTCATATTCAAGTCCTGCTGAGAAAACAGATACTTCAAGCTTTTATGGTCAGAAAACACAATGAATTTCTCATCATATAGATAATGACGCCATATCTTCAAGGTGAAGACTACAGCAGCTAGCTCCAGATCATGTACAGGATAATTATCCTCGTGCTTCATCAATTGTCTGGATGCGTAGCATATAACTTTCCCATTTTGCATCAGCACACAGCCTAGGCCGATCCTGGATGCATTGGTGTATACTTCAAAACTACCCCCAGCAACTGACAGTGTCAGTACGGGTGCCGAGGTAAGGTGCCCTTTCAATGCCTGGAAACTTTCTTCACATTCATCAGTCCATGCAAATGGATTCTCCTTCCTGGTAAGCCTGGTCGATAGTACAGCTATCTTTGAGAAATATTTAATGAAGCGACGATAATAAACAGCTAAACCCAAAAAGCTCCTAATCTCCGACACAGTTGTCGGCCTTTCCCAGTTCTTTACCGCCTCCACCTTAGATGGATCCACAGAGATTCCCTCCTTGGATATGATGTGACCAAGGAAAGACACTTCCTCCATCCAGAATTCACACTTACTAAGTTTAGCATAGAGTTGATTATCTCTGAGCACTTGCAAAGCAACCTTCAAGTGTTCCTCATGTTCTTCTTTAGATTTGGAGTAAATAAGGATGTCATCAATGAACACCACTATAAACTGGTCCAAGTATGGCCTATAAATATTGTTCATAAGTTTCATGAAAGCCGCTGGAGCATTTGTTAAACCAAACGGCATGACCACGAACTCATAGTGACCATATCTACTCCGGAATGCAGACTTGTGAATATCCTCCTCCTTTATTCTTAGTTGATGGTAGCCCAATCTTAGATCTATCTTGGAGAAATATTGTGCACCGGAGATCTGGTCAAACAGCTCGTCGATGCGGGGCAGTGGATACTTATTCTTTATTGTCAACTGGTTTAACTGACGGTAATCTATGCATAGCCTCATCGTCGCGTCCTTCTTTCTAACAAATAGCACTAGCGCTCCCCACGGGGATGTGCTAGGCCTGATAAAACCCTGATCTAGCAATTCTTGGATCTGTCTTTTCAACTCCTGCAATTCAACAGGGGACATGAGATATGGAGCTTTTGAAATAGGGGCTGCCCCAGGGAGTAACTCAATCGTGAAATTTACCTCCCGCTCAGGTGGTATGCCAGGTAACTCCTCTGGAAATACATCAGGATAGTCCCTGGCTATAGGAATGTCTTCTAGGGTTGGTTTCTTCTTTTCAATTGCCAAGACGAAAACTAGGAAAGCATCACAACCTTGGTTGATCAGCTTAGAAGCCTTTAAGGAGGATATCATGATAGGGTGTTTGTGATAACGGGTGCCAAGTAGCAATATAGTTGGAAGGTTTGGTCTTTTAAAAGTGACCCTCCTATGGCGACAGTTTACATCAGCATCAAATTCAATTAGCCAATCGACACCCAAAATGGCATCATAACCCTTCATGTCTAAACAGATAAGGTCGGCAGGGAGATTGTGTCCTCCAATTATAGTTTCACATTTCGGCTAGTGAGTGAGTTCAGATTTTGAGCCTAGTGGAGAGGCTACAGTGATCTTAGATTTCAAGGGTACAGGTTTGATAGGTAGAGTTGCAGCAAACATGGTGGAAATAAATGAATATGCAGCTCCAGTATCAATAAGCACAAATGCAGGTTGCAAATGTATGGAAATGGTACCTTCCACCATACCCCCTTCCTCAGGTAGGTCAGCTTCTATGACAGCATTAAGGCGTCCCTGACGCCGTGGTACATTCTGAGCTCTACCTGGCTGGTCCTTCAGCATAGGACAATCAGGAATACGGTGGTCACGACCTCCGCATTTCAAGCACGCCCTGAGCTTCTTCCAACATTCATCAGCTCGGTGTTCCGGTTTATCGCAGAATTTGCAGTTTTCAGCCAACTGCCTACCTTCCACTTTGACTCTCTTGTCTCCAGCAACATCTCTTCCGGCGTTCGGCCTCTTGTTGTTGTTGTTGACGTTGTTGTTACGAAAAGTTGGAGCAATATTAGGTGCTCCCTTCTTGACGAAGACCGGCTTGGAGTTGTCCTTGCCCCTCATGCCCTCTACTTTGGCCATGGTGTCTTCTACCAGCTGAGCTCTTTAGACCATCTCAGTGTAAGTTTGAATGTTGTGTGGTCCAAGCCTTTCAATGAACATGGGCCTGAGCCCATCCATGAACCGATTTACCTTAAGTCTTTCAGTTCCCACCAAGTGTGGGGCATACAAAGCAAGACGTATGAACTGAGCCTCATACTCAGCCACGGACATCCCTTTATGTTTTAGTGCGGAAAACTCCGCTGCCTTCTTCTATTTGACTCTCTCAGAGAAATACCTTCCCCGAAATATCTCCAGGAATCCGGCCCACTCCAGTTCGCCAACATTAGGCAGGTGGGCCGATGTGGCCTTCCACCATGCTCGGGCATCCTTAGTGAATTGGAAAGTGGCCAGTACCACCTTCTCCCTGTTAGTGCATTGCATGACTTGGAAGATCCTTTCTATCTCCTCCTGCCAGTTCCCTACTTCGTCCGGATCAGGGGATCCAGAGAAACAAGGAGGGTTCAAACTCCTAAAATTTAGGTGCAAATCACCGGCTCCATTTCTAACTGCAGCAACCTGATTTCCAGCCTGAACCACATTTTACAGGGCCTGAGTCAATCCAGCTATTGTTTCTTGCATAGCTTGCCATTGGTTGCGAGCCATTGCAGTTGAGTGCAAGAGTTATGAGCGTTCCTGAGAAAAGAATGGAAACCAATTAATGTCTCTAGATACATTATGAGAGTCAATGGGTAGGAGTGTTTAATTCTTGCTAACATATTCCCAGTCTCTACCCCTTCTCACCCGGTACTGTATTTAATTTCCATGACCTAGGTTCTATAGGTATCTCCTATTCCTGAGACATACATCCTATTTGGTGTTCCTAGGCTGTAAGGCCCTCGAATTTTGTTGTATTACTTTATTACGTGTAAATAATTCATGCTTGTGTATGCATAGATGTACATATCTACGTACGTATTAACTAGTTATACTTATGTATGCATGTGTATGATAAGATTATAGATATTGCTTAAGTTGCATGGTGGTGTGTGTACATGATAGTATACATATTGCATGTAAGTATATAGAATATGCATGGATTTTCTGCATGTTTTAAGTTCTGGCCGAAGGGCCAAATTGGCGTCAACATGGATGGACGTCCATGATGAGTCAGCGTCCACCTCGATGGTCGCCAATACTTAAATAAACGGCCATGTAGGTGGACGTTAATATCTCTGACCTGCATGCGTTGCAGACCCCGAAATTCCAGGGGCAAGCAATCCCAGCCATTGGGGAGATGTCCCCAACGGCTATCAGGCCATCCCATCACCCCTCCGGGATATCCCAAACCCCTTCTCCTATAAACCAAACTCCTTCTGCACAAGAAGAGCTCTCTTGACTCTTGGAAGAGAGGAGAGAAACCCTAGCTCTGGACTGAAGGAAACTTGAAGTTTGCATGCTTTGATCCGGCAATTTGGAGCTCATCCGGCGACCTACAACAACTGGAAGCTAGCTGGAGCCTAGAGGAAGGCTTCCCCGACTCCAACCTGCTGTGGAGATCGACCAAGAACCAGGAGGAGAGGTGTTTTGGAGGCTTCATGGGACTGCCCAAGGAGAGCTTCATCAACCTCTTTGATCCTTTTGAAGATTTATTTAGAGGCAAGTAACCCATACATTTCGTCCATGTATGAGTCTAGTAGGGTTTTATCATTTTTACAGATTTTTCCTCGTGTCCTGGATCCCCACACTTCTCCTTCTTTTGGAGCTCAGGTTTGTGTTTTGCACAGACCTGAACTTGATGGCAAGTTCCCTTGCCGTTAAGATCTTCAATTAACGGCCAACGATGTTGCCGTTAAGCTCCGTTAATGGCCAGACTGTGCCGTTAAGTTTTTCAGGACAGAACAGTGAGCTGTTCTCCCTTCTATATGATTAATTTCCGAAGTGTCTTCGCATGAGGATATAATGTAATCATATATGTTATGTAAATAGACAATGTGATGTGTGTGGAATTTTCTGTGCTTTTTGGTGAATGACATGAATTGTTAGACTTATCGAAATACATGTTTGGAAAATGGATTATGCATGTTTACCTACTGTCTACATGATCCCTGAGGAATGGAATGCCCTAAATTTTTCTAAACCATGCATATGCGTATCAGTCCATGCCCTGCAAGTTTGCGAATTTTTCCATGATTGTGGGATTTACTGTAATTTCTTTTTTGGAAATAGAAGACATTCGTAGGATTTGTAAAGTTTGCAGTAAATTGTGTGTTGTGCAATAAATCCGGGGAAAATTCTTGTGATGATGTGTATGTTAGGTTCAGGGCTGTGAACTATCAAACTAGATATTCATGTTATATTCCATGATAAATTGAATTATGAATGGCATGAAACTGAATGTTTTAATTTCTGTAAATGTAATATGGCTCATAAAAATCTGAAAATGTGTATGTGAGGTCATGACCTACAATTAGTGTGTGGTTAAAGTTTCATGATATTTGGATAACTGTAAAGTTTATGAAATTTCCATGTGAAAACATGTGATAAATGCATACTATCATGAATATGATTTGATGATGTGTTTGCCAACCTGATTAATGTGAGCTACTGAATGTTAGATTTCTATCAACAGTAGTATCATGATTAGGAAAACAGAGCCATGTGTATAAGTGAGAGAATGTAAAGCCATGTGTAATATGTGTGTTAAAATCGGAATGTGTAATGTGTAAGACTGTGCCATGTGTGTGACACTACTTCCATAGAGGGCTGTGGAACCGTACCATGGAAAAGTCCCCATGGGATGGTTCAATGTGTTAAGATCCTAAGGGCATTAGGATGAAATCCTGGAGGTGGACAAGTACCACTAGTTAGGGTGGAGACTTGTTCTCCCAGTCTGCGCAGTCCAAGAGTCGTCACTATATTGCCTAGGTGGCGTCTATGTGTTATGTGATGTGTCCTTCTAATGGTGGTTTAGACTATGTGTCATGGCACTAAATTGTGAAATGTGAATGTGACTATCACTACAAGAAAAAGCGGGATTACCGACGGAAATTTCCAGCGGATTAGTTTCCGTCGGTAAGTCCGTCGGATATTCCGACGGCAATATGTCAGTCGGAATATCCGTCGGTCGTTCCGACGGAAATATTTCTGTCGGAAATTTCCGTCGTAATGAAAACATACCGACGGATATGCCGACAGACATATGTCCGTCGGAATATCCGTCGGTAACTCTACTATATACCTTGTCCCGCGAAACCCCCCTCTTTCCTCTCTCCCGCTCTCCTCTCCTCTCTTTTCCCTCTCCGCTCTCTCTCTCTCATCTCTCTCTCTCTCGTCGCGCCGCGACCGTCGCCGCTCGCCGCCTGCCGCGCCGCCGCCGGCCCTCCGCCTCGACCGGCCCCGCCGCCTCCGCCCGCCGCCGGCCCTCCGCCCCTGACCGGCCCCCCGCCGCCCCGCCGCGCCACCGTGCTCTGCCACCGCCGTATATACACACCCTCGCCCCCACCGCCACCCCGCCCTCCCCCCCTTCCTGTGCAAGCCCCCCCCCCCCACTCCGCCACTACCCCCCCCTCCTGCGCCCCTACCGCCACCGCCCTCCCCCCCTCCTGTGCAACCCCCACCCACCCCGCCACTACCGCTCCCCCTCCTACCCCCCACAGCCCACCACCCTCCCTCCCTTCCTGTGCAACCCCCCCCCCCCCCACCCTCCACTACCCCTCTCCCTTCTGCGCCCCCACCGCCACCGCCCTCCCCCCCTTCCTGTGCAACCCCCCACCCGTTGATCCCCTCCACCTATCCACACAAGAGTTTGCACATGATCGACCTGTCTTGGATGCATATGAGCTCCAGGGAGGAAGACATGACTCGATGTGGACCATGTGGCTGTAGGTTCTCTCGGGCGCCCTTTTCCCCTTGCCACTGGCCATCTATCTATCTATCTATCTATTTATGTATATACATGTATGTATAGATGTAGATAAAGTTAATTGATTGAAGCGTATATACATCGATCACAATATTTTTAGTTAGGAGAACAATTATATATAGGTGAGTTGCATTGTAATTTTTTTTCCCCCAAATAAATTTCTCGACTTCATAATTGGATCTACTAGTGAAACAGCTCCTCTTCAGATTTGGCCATTTGTTTAGTGTACTGATGCAAAACCGTGTTAAGCACCAAAAAATACCGACTTATATAAATATGTTCATCCAATACTTGGAGATCCTCGTGCTAATTACATAGAGGGCCATCTCCCACCACTGCGATGTGCTCAGTAGCTTTAATTTAGGGTCCATTTAATTGCATGTAAAATATTTTCATTGAAAAATAGTTTTCTATGAAATAATTTTTATGTAAAAATAAAATCGTAATTACCCATTTGGTTCTTAAGTAAATATTTTGCGGAGAACATGGTGCATACGTCCTTATTTAAATCTAAATATGTTTAATATTACATCATAAATATAGTATATAATATTAATAGACTCTACATGATGACAAAAACTTTTAAATATTGAGATAATAATTTCACAATATAATATTACATTACTATCCAGAAGCTATTATCACCAACTCAAACCTCCAACATTAAATAACCTAATATATACCACCGCCATAGAACCCCGCATGATTAAACAGTACCATTAATTAATGTTAAAATAATGAGTAGTTAATGGCTTACACATTAAAAAACAAATCTACTACAGCCGTACTTTAACTGCCCCCGAAGCTTAAAATTTGACTAGTTAATACTATAATTAATCACACGATATATAAATAATTATAAAATAATATTATTGAATCGTGTGAGAGAGAACGATAGGGGACCTCCATGATGGCTGCACCATAGTTGCTGAGGAGGTTGAATATGGAGACGAAGGTGAGGGGCATCAAAGCCATGCAGAGCCACTGAGAACTATTATTTAAAGAGACACCTTAAACTGTTAAATAAAGAGTGGAATATTAGGAGGTTAGGACTAAATAGTTTCATTTTAAAAAAATTTCTACATATGTAGGTGCATTAATGTTAAATCATCCATGTGAAACCAATTATGCAATGTGAAACTAAACTGGAAAGATTTGATTACAAAATTGGTGGTCCAAGTTTCTTCTTATGAAAAGTTGTACCAGCAATGATGATTACATGAAAAGAAGGAAAAAAAAAACTCCCAGTGTAATGATTCCAACATCTAAGATGGAAAAGTTTTTGCCTTTCCACCTTTGAATGCTACTTGTTAATTACGAGCCCTTTGGCTTTCTATCGGCGATAGGGGGGATAATAAACAGGTTGATGAAGAGCTTACTAATCAGATAATAACATTATTAATAAGAGCAGAATGACAATGTGAATTATTCTATAAAATAAAATGAAATTGTTACCAAGATTTATAATGCCACCAACCAATTTTTAACCTTCAAACACCTTGATGAAGAGCTTTTAAAACTCATTAAACAAAAAGAAGTAATGGGCTTTGCTAATGGATCATGTAAAAGTTATTGGGTCAAAAGAGGTATTTTTAAAAGTTGAATAAAGAAAAATACCCTAAATTCGTATCTTTAATGTTTCCTAAAATGAAAAGAGCTATTAAATCATTAAAATAGTTAATATGAGTGGAATTGGACTCCTAACCCTACCCAAATTGGCTAGGTACGAATTTGCAACCCAACCTAACCCAATTAGGAGGTGGAAAGGTTGGAAGTTGGAAGAAATAGGGAAACTCAGAATTTAATATGAATTAAAGTTGTAGTAGGAATTGGAAACACTAGAGGCTTACATACACCCTAACCTCTTCATGGCCGACCCTAATGCGTTGCTGAGGCTTGCTGGATGTGGAGGAGAGGCTAAAGGAAGGGAGATTTGTCACGTCATAATAAAAGGCTATTTATCGGGAGTGACAGAAAACAGGCACAACAGGTAATATTTACTTATCCATTCATATCGTTATAACGCGGAAGTTTAATTACATAGATACTCCTCATAACAACTAAGTGAGGAGTAGATCAAAATAAACTTAATTTACACATCCCAATTTAGGAAATAAATAGTACAAACTCTTCCTTCTAGATATTAGTTTCTTTTATGTTTAATTTTTCATTTTCAGTTTAATGATTAGTATTACACATCTATTTTAATGTATTTCTTTAGTATTGCACATGTTTATATGTAATTCATGTACATGTATGTATGAATTTGGTTTATTATTGCACTTGTTCACATGTATGATTTTGTTATCATATTCCTTTCATATTTATTTGGGTTTTAATTTGATCTATGCATGTATAGTAATTTTTCACTGCACACACCACGAGAGCGTGTTAAGCCCGTGTCATGAACATTCCCGTTCAAGACTTTGAGATTGATGTGCACGAGTCTTATTTTCAATAATGAGAACGTGTATATCTAACTCAAAGTCTTGAATTGTCCCGTTTTGGACAGTCTGTGAATGTTTGATCGGAGTTAGGTGGTCATTTATTATGTGATTGTATTATTGTTGAAAATTTCGGGTGCGTCTACTCCTCCTCTCTGATATACCTTTATTGATTTAGAATATTTTCTTAACCACTTATTAGTAAGTGTTTAAGAAAATATCTAAATCAATAAATTTTTGGTATATCGGAGAGGTGTGAGGAGATGCTGCCGAATTTTCAGTAAATAATACAAACACATAGTAAATGGTCATCTGAGTGCGATCAAATATTCACAGATGGGTAAAAAGTGATAATCTTAATAATATATCCTACCTATTCATTTTGACTTACTCGAACGATGTGAGGGTCTGTTGGATTTTAACTTGTGACATGACATTTAATTTGTGTAGGAAAAATGTCTTATGAGAATCGGTCATGGATGTACGGGAATGGTGAATGGAGTTGTCACCGAGGAGTTTAAAGACGGAGTTGACAGTTTTATTCAGTTTGCATTGAGTAATTCCTCAGTAGCAGTCGATCCGATGGGTAACATCCGATGTCCGTGTTCGGTTTGTAAGAACATAAAGTGGATATCGACATGGGATGTGCAGCATCATTTGTATACGAGAGGATTTGTTGCCCATTATGAGATATGGTCGTGTCATGGAGCATGTTATTCAGTCGTCTGCACATGCTCATTACTTTGCGTCCACAAGTACGTACGTAGACATGGTTGTCGATGCTGCTGGTCCAGAGTTCAATATGCATGAAGATGAAACAAATGAAGAAGTGCCGAATGATACAGCTCAGAGATTTTATCAGTTACTTCGAGATGCTGATGAGCCATTATGGGATGGTTGTGAGAAGCATACACGGTTGTCTGCAGTGTCGCAGCTACTGAATTTGAAATCTGAATTTCATATAAGCGAGAGTTGTTTTGACCGGCTTCTCTTACTCGTCAAGAGTATGCTTCCTCAATCAGAGAGGTTACCTGCTGACTTTTACCGTGCGAAGAAGATGGTGAATGATCTGGGGCTTGGTTTTATGAAAATTGATGCATGTCCGAATCACTGTATGCTGTACTACAAAGATGATGCAGATAAGACATCATGCTGTATTTGTAATCATGATAGATTCAAGCCCAAGAGAGGGGACAAGTCAAAGCAAGAAGGATGTTCCGTATAAGTCATTGCGGTATTTTCCGATCACACCCAGATTGCAGCGGTTGTTCATGTCCCCGAAGACAGCTGGACATATGACTTGGCATGCGAAAGAGTCCGTCGTGATGAAGGTGAAATGAGTCATCCTGCCGATGGTGAAGCTTGGGCTCATTTTAGTCGTACTCATTCTTACTTCGCAAGGGATCCACGCAACGTGCGGCTGGGTTTATGCACAGACGGTTTCAATCCATTCGGAGGCTCGGTGGCATCTACTCATGTTGGCCAGTATTCTTAACACCGACATAACCTTCCGCCAGGCATGTGCATGAAGCGTGAGAATCTGTTCCTTTCTTGCTCATTCCGGGTCCAAATCTCCAGGAAAAATATAGACATATATCTTAGACCGTTGACTGATGAGTTGAAATTGTTATGGTCAGATGGGGTTCTCTGTTATGATGCATCCAGAAACAGAATTTCAATTTGAAGGCTGCATTAATGTGGACAATAAGTGACTTTCCTGCGTACGGCATGTTATCTGGTTGGTGCACACATGGGAGATTGGCATGTCCTTATTGCATGGAGATTCTAAATCATTTGTGTTGAAATCTGGGGAAAATCTTGTTGGTTCGATTGTCATCGTCAGTTTCTACCCAGTGACCATCCTTTCCGAAAGCAAAGGATTCTTTTATGAAAATACAATTGTGATGGAGGAGGTAGATGTGGAACGGGTGTCCTGGTGGAAACATGGCGAGGCGGGTCCAGAACGTACCGACTGTAACACAACTGGCTGGTAGTACTCGACAAATCCCTGGCTTCGGGAAGATCACAATTGGGTGAAGCAAAGCATCTTTTTTGGAAATACCTTATTGGTCAACACTTTTGATACGACATAACCTTGACGTCATGCATATAGAGAAGAATGTTTTTGATAATGTGTTCAACACATTATGGACATCAAAGGTAAAACGAAGGACAACGTCAAGGCACGTTCGGATTTGAAAGTACTTTGCAGACGCCCAGAACTAGAGCTGCAGCATGTTCAGGGAAAGTGGTGCAACCTAAAGCTGTATATGTGCTTGGGGCCAGACAGATTAAGAAGTGTTGCAATGGTTGAAGCAATTGAGATTTCCAGATGGATATGTCTCGAATATTGCCCGTTGTGTAATATCAATGAGGGAAAATATACGGAATGAAGAGTCATGATTGCCATGTTTTCATGCAAGACTGATCCACTTGCTTTTCGTGAGTTGTTGCCAAAGCAAATATGGGGAGCATGACTGAGCTGAGTCATTTCTTCCGAATTTCAACAGCATTAGAACTCAGACTTCTTGACTTGCAAAATATGGAGCAAAATATATACAGACAGTCTGCAAATTAGAGAAGATATTTCCTCCAGCATTCTTTGATTCATGGAGCACCTGATCATCCATTTGCCATATGAGGCTAGGGTCGGAGGACCAGTACAATTTCGATGGATGTATCCGTTTGAGAGGTATATTTCTATATCCGTAGTTATTCACATTACGGCGAATTTTATATTTCATATGTATTCATTCGATCTATTATTATCGTAGGTGCATGCACGATCTTAAGATGAAAGTCCGCAACAAAGCACAAGTTGAGGGTTCCATTACCCAGGCATACCTCATTGAGAGATATCGAACTCTGTTCGATGTACTTTGACACAGAAATACAAACCCGACGCACTCAACCTCCACGTAATCATGATGGTGGAGAATCCTATGTGTCGGACCAACTCTCTATATTCAAGTGTCCCGGACGGGCGTTCGGATATTCTTCTACTCGCCCACTTGAAGACAGAGAGTTGGTAGCTGCGGAGATCTACATCTTCATGAATTGCGCAGAACTAGAGCCCTACATTGAGTAAGTTGTGCTCACTTATGATATACATCATTTACATGTAATGCTGGTAAACTGAATGGTTTGTGACATTTACATTGCAGAGAGTTTGACTCGTTCATACTACAACGAAATCCACGTCTGACGGACGTGCAGGTTGAAAAGGAACGGGAGAAGTCTTTTCCGAGTTGGTTAAGATCTCGAGTATGTGTCTAAATATTTTGAATCATATATTTACTTTCTTATGCATAATTAGTTGTTGTAAGTCTGTCTATTTTTTTGCTAATAGGTTGATCAAGGTTTTATTACCGATTTAAGAGTACAAGAGATCAGTTATGGACCCTCGAAGATTGTACGTGTCTACCCAGGTTACATTGTGAATGGATACGGATTTCACACGAGAGATTATGGACGCAATAAGTCTACGATGAACAGCGGCGTATGTGTGAAAGGAAGTGCCTACAATGAAAATGAAATTGACTATTATGGCATTCTCGAAGAAGTCATTGAACTGCAATTTTGGGACAAGACAACATTATATTTCTCTTCAAGTGTCATTGGTTTGATCCGACATCTATTCGTCATGACACAACATATGGAATTGTCGATGTCAAGCATAAGTCCAAGTTGAGTACATACGAGCCATTCATACTGGCGGCACAAGTGCAACAAGTTTATTATTCAAATTATTCTCCCTGAAATTAAGAGATTGTTGGGCTGCATGTAAAGTGAAATCAAGGTTATTCCCTGAGTATGAGCTTCTGCCGCCTGATGATGAGCTCGACGGTGTTAATGACAATTATTTCCAATCGGAAAGGAGTGACGCACGAGAGTTGGCAGCTTCTACGCAGTTCAATATTCATGATATAAATGAAACAATTTGCTTACATAAGGATAACGAACAAGAAGTTGACCCAAATGCCCTTGAGCGAGAGGTGGAGTCTGATGTGGATGAAGACTCCCCGCATGAGGAGGATGAATTCCAAGATGAGAAGAAGATGATGCTGAATTAAACATGTCGGAAGCATCTGATGTTGAATTACGATAATATACCTTATTTTTGTAAGAACTTCGTGTTATTGCTAATTATTTTTCATATTAAATTGCTACTTCAAATTTATTGTTGATGACAATTTGGATGTATGTTTATTTATCTCAAGAGAGATATGGTACGTGGAGGACGGAGTCACGGTTTCTACGTCCGTTGGCAGAGGGTCCGGGACCCCGTCCACGACAGGTATATGTATATGTAAACACAATACTCTATATATTATTGTTCATAATAAATTCACAACAGATCTAACGTACAGGCTCATTTTGCAGGGTCTGCCTCCCCGTCTGCGCCGGTCATCCCAGCGACAGGTATATACATATGTACAGAAAGAACCACATTTACGTTATTGTTCATATTTAATTCACGAGATATACGTACATACAATTTTGCAGGGTCTGCCTCCCCGTCGACGCCGGTCATCCATGCGGCAGGTATAACGTATATTGTTGTTCAAGTTAATTCATATTTTCTAATGTGTAAAAAATTTTCAGCGACCGCCTCCCCCCGCCGAGCACGGGAGCAGTGCCACCTTTGCCTTCTTCCTCACCACAGGTACGTGTCAGCTTCCATACATTAGTATGTTTGTTGTCTTGCAATTTATCGAACAATAGTGTGCTTAATTGTCTTCAACAGAGGTCCAGGGTCCGCATGCAGCAGCGGATGAGGGGGGCCCTCAGCTACCGGGACGGCATCCATGCTGGATCTCCGGGTAAAGTTGATCAGTTCAAATTTACTTTATTTGTTATTGATGTTATACATTTCATGTACAAAATTAATGTGCAATTGCAGGGGGAAGATAGATCCCGGTTCTGCTTCCCGTCATATTACGACGCTGGTCCATGCACATATTCCAGGACCAGTGGACACATGGAGAGAGTTTCTCGTGCCCGTCCGGGATCAGTTATTTGACATGTTCACGGTATTTTTAATCTTAGATAACTATCTGTCATTTATTTAATTACTATCCATGTTCGTGCAGAAAGCTGAGTAATTTCATTTCTTTACAGCGAGGTTCACATTCACGAGACCCGAGGATCTCCCTCGAGCTCGAGCCGTCTGGAGTCTACTCCCAGACTAATTTAAGAAAGTCGATGTGGGAGGCCCGGACAAGGCGCAAAAGGGCACAGGCAAAAAGCACAGGCAATAGGGATCCTAGGGCTTGGCTTGATGACGGCAATTCTTGGCTGAGGAAGGATATTGGCAGTCCCTTTGTGAGCGATGGGCTGCTGGACCATGGCAGCAGCGGTCACAGGCGGCCATACGCAACAGATCAACTCATCCGGAGAAGAATGTGCATACTAGTGGGTCCATATCTTATGCGACCCACAGTCAAAATTGGTACCATAATATGTTCAATTGTTTAGTACATTGATTATTATTGTCAACTAACTACGTCCGTTGAATTATAAGCATCACGAGCTCGAGCGTGCCCCTACCTTTCGCGAGTTATTTGATCGGACTCATAAGCGGAAGGGGACGGATGACTATGTTAGCGAGAGTGCCCGCACGATCGTTGTAAGTCAACCTATAAATTTTGAATTCATTATGATATTAAATTATTTATTTTAATATTTAATTTTAATTTATTTTGCAGGAGAGGTACGACAGGACGATGACGGAGCGTTATGCAGAGGGCACTCCTCAGCCAGAGTTGGATGCAGAGGCTTGGGTCGAGGCAGCGGGAGAGCCGAGGAAGGGCCGAGTGTACGGCTTTGGGGACAGCCTGGATACTCAACCAGTGTTGTCCTCATTTGCCAGTTCGATCGCTCCTCCGGCACACGCGAGGAGTCATCTTCTGCGCCGCCCGTCCCGTCAGTGGTGTACAGGACATTAGAGGCATCATTCGGGAGGAGCTACGTACAGAGCTACAGACCCAACGGGAAGAGCTACAGACGCAGCGGGTAGAGCTGCAGGCGCAGCGGGTAGACATAGAGACGCAGCGGGCACAGCTACAGACGCAGTTCAGCGATATGCTTCAACAGTTCCTCTCAATAATGCAGGGAGTATGCCCCACACACAGCCAGCAGCTCAGGTCAGTATTAGTATTAATTTCATATACTTAGGATTGGGTTGGGCATTCTCCGACACGACCGGGTGGGTTAAAGCGACGTGTAGAAACTGACGGAATCCAATTTGGATCTCCGGATTGGCCTGGCCATTCAAACGACCGATCTAAAAACCCCAACTTCATATAAAAGCCTTAACACACACAACCCGGGGGTCCAAAATCCCAAATAGGGATCGGATCGACGTCCCGTTTTCTACGACACGACCGGGTGGGTTAAAGCGACGTGTAGAAACTGACGGAATCCAATTTGGATCTCCGGATTGGCCTGGCCATTCAAACGACCGATCTAAAAACACCCAACTTCATATAAAAGCCTTAACACGCACAACCCGGGGGTCCAAAATCCCAAATAGGGATCGGATCGACGTGCCGTTTTCTCCGACACGACCGGGGGGTTTAAGAGACGTGTAGAAACTGACGGAATCCATTTGGATCTCCGGATTGGCCTGCCATTCAAACGACCGATCTAAAAACACCCAACTTACTTCATATAAAAGCTTAACACACACAACCCGGGGTCCAAAATCCCAAATAGGGATCGGATCGACGTGCCGTTTTCTCCGACACGACCGGGGGTGGGTTAAAGCGACGAGTAAAACTGACGGAATCCAATTTGGATCTCCGGATTGGCCTGGCCATTCAAACAACCGATCTAAAAACACCCAACTTCATATAAAAGCCTTAACACGCACAACCCGGGGGTCCAAAATCCCAAATAGGATCGGATCGACGTGCTGTTTTCTCCGACACGACCGGGTGAGTTAAAGCGACGTGTAGAAACTGACGGAATCCAATTTGGATCTCCGGATTGGCCTGGCCATTCAAACGATCCATCTAAAAACACCCAACTTCATATAAAAGCCTAACACGCACACCCGGGGGTCCAAAATCCCAAATAGGGATCGGATCGACGTTTGTTTTCTCCGACACACTGGGTGGGTTAAAGCGACGTGTAGAAACTGACGGAATTCCATTTGGATCTCCGGATTGGCCTGGCCATTCAAACGACCGATCTAAAAACACCCAACTTCATATAAAAGCCTTAACACACACAACCCGGGGGTCCAAAATCCCAAATAGGGATCGGATCGACGTGCGTTTTCCTCCGACACGACCGGTGGGTTAAAGCGACGTGTAGAAACTGACGGAATCCAATTGGATCTCGGATTGGCCTGGCCATTCAAACGACCGATCTAAAAACACCCAACTTCATATAAAAGCCTTACACAGCACAACCCGGGGTTCCAAAATCCCAAATAGGGATCGGATCGACGTGCCGTTTTTCTCTCCGACACGACCGGGTGGGTTAAAGCGACGTGTAGAAACTGACGGAATCCAATTTGGATCTCCAGATTGGCCTGGCCATTCAAACGACCGATCTAAAAACACCCAACTTCATATAAAATCCTTAACACACACACCCGGGGGTCCAAAATCCCAAATAGGGATGGATCGGACGTGCGTTTTCTTCGACACGACCGGGTGGGTTAAAGCGACGTGTAGAAACTGACGGAATCCAATTTGGATCTCCGGATTGGCCTGGCCATTCAAACGACCGATCTAAAACACCCACTTCATATAAAAGCCTTAACACGCAAACCCGGGGGTCCAAAATCCCAATAGGGATCGGATCGACGTGCCGTTTTCCTCCGACACGACCTGGTGGGTTAAAGCGACGTGTAAAAACTGACGGAATCCAATTTGGATCTCCGGATTGGCCTGGCCATTCAAACGACCGATCTAATTACACCCAACTTCATATAAAAGCCTTACACACACAACCCGGGGGTCCAAAATCCCAAAGGGATCGGATCGACGTGCCGTTTTCTCCGACATGACCGGGTGGGTAAAGCGACGTGTACAAACTAACGGAATCCAATTTGGATCTCCGGATTGGCCTGGCCATTCAAACGACCGATCTAAAACACCCAACTTCATATAAAAGCCTTAACACGCACACCCGGGGTCCAAAATCCCAAATAGGATCGGATCGACGTGTCGTTTTCTCCGACACGACCGGCTGGGTTAAAGCGACGTGTAGAAACTGACGGAATCCAATTTGGATCTCCGGATTGGCCTGGCCATTCAACGACCGATCTAAAAACACCCAACTTCATAAAAAGCCTTAACACGCACAACCCGGGGGTCCAAAATCCCAAATAGGGATCGGATCGACGTGTCCGTTTTCTCCGACAGGACCGGGTGGGTTAAAGCGACGTGTAGAAACTGACGGAATCCAATTTGGATCTCCGGATTGGCTTGGCCATTCAAACGACCAATCTAAAAACACCCAACTTCATAAAAAGCCTTAACACCGCACAACCCAGGGGTCCAAAATCCCAATAGGGATCGGATCGACGTGCCGTTTTCTCTGACACGACCGGGTGGGTTAAAGCGACGTGTAGAAACTAACGGAATCCAATTTGGATCTCCGGATTGGCCTGGCCATTCAACGACCGATCTAAAAACACCCAACTTCATATAAAAGCCTTAACACACACACCCGGGGGTCCAAAATCCCAATAGGGATCGGATCGACGTGCCGTTTTCTCCGACACGACCGGTGGGTTAAGCGACGTGAAATTGACGGAATCCAATTTGGATCTCCGGATTGGCCTGGCCATTCAAACGACCGATCTAAAAACACCCACCCAACTTCATATAAAAGCCTTAACACGCACAACCCGGGGGTCCAAAATACCAAATAGGGATCGGATCGACGTGCTGTTTTCTCCGACACGACCGCCGGTGAGTTAAAGCGACGTGTAGAAACTGACGGAATCCAATTTGGATCTCCGGATTGGCCTGGCCATTTAAACGACCGATCTAAAAACACCCAACTTCATATAAAAGCCTTAACACGCACAACCCGGGGTCCCCAAATCCGAAATAGGGATCGGATCGACGTGCCGTTTTCTCCGACACGACCGGGTGGGTTAAAGGACGTGTAGAAACTGACGGAATCCAATTTGGATCTCCGGATTGGCCTGGCCATTCAAACGACCGATCTAAAAACACCCACTTCATATAAAAGCCTAACACACACAACCCGGGGTCCAAAATCCCAAATAGGGATCGGATCGACGTGCGTTTTCTCCGACACGACCGGGTGGGTTAAAGCGACGTGTAGAATCTGACGGAATCCATTTGGATCTCCGGATTGGCCTGGCCATTCAAACGACAATCTAAAAACACCCAACTTCATATAAAAACCTTAACACGCACAACCCGGGGTCCAAAATCCGAATAGGGATCGGATCGACGTGCCGTTTTCTCTCCGACACGACCGGTGGGTTAAAGCGACGTGTAGAAACTGACGGAATCCAATTTGGATCTCCGGATTGGCCTGGCCATTCAAACGACCGATCTAAAAACACCTAACTTCATATAAAAGCCTTAACACACACAACCCGGGGTCCAAAATCCCAAATGGGGATCGGATCGACGTGCCGTTTTCCCTCCGACACGACCGGGTGGGTTAAAGCGACGTTTTGAAACTGACGGAATCCAATTTGGATCTCCGGATTGGCCTGGCCATTCAAACGACCGATCTAAAAACACCCAACTTCATATAAAAGCCTTAACACGCACAACCCGGGGTCCAAAATCCCAAATAGGGATCGGATCGACGTGCCGTTTTCCTCCGACACGACCGGCTGGGTTAAAGCGACGTGTAGAAACTGACGGAATCCAATTTGGATCTCCGATTGGCCTGCCATTCAAACGACCGATCTAAAAACACCCAACTTCATATAAAAGCCTTAACCACGCACAACCCGGGGGTCCAAAATCCCAATAGGGTCGGATCGACGTGTCGTTTTCTCCCTCCAGGACCGGGTGGGTTAAAGCGACATGTAGAAACTGACGGAATCCAATTTGGATCTCCGGATTGGCTTGGCCATTCAAACGACCAATCTAAAAACACCCAACTTCATATAAAGCCTTAACACGCACACCCAGGGGTCCAAAATCCCAAATAGGGATCGGATCGACGTGCCGTTTTCCTCTGACACGACCGGGTGGGTTAAAGCGACGTGTAGAAACTAACGGAATCCAATTTGGATCTCCGGATTGGCCTGGCCATTCAACGACCGATCTAAAAACACCCAACTTCATATAAAAGCCTTAACACACACACCCGGGGGTCCAAAATCCCAATAGGGATCGGATCGACGTGCCGTTTTCTCCGACACGACCGGTGGGTTAAGCGACGTGAAATTGACGGAATCCAATTTGGATCTCCGGATTGGCCTGGCCATTCAAACGACCGATCTAAAAACACCCACCCAACTTCATATAAAAGCCTTAACACGCACAACCCGGGGGTCCAAAATACCAAATAGGGATCGGATCGACGTGCCATTTTCTCCGACACGACCGTTGAGTTAAAGCGACGTGTAGAAACTGACGGAATCCAATTTGGATCTCCGGATTGGCCTGGCCATTTAAACGACCGATCTAAAAACACCCACTTCATATAAAAGCCTTAACACGCACAACCCGGGGTCCAAAATCCCAAATAGGGATCGGATCGACGTGCCGTTTTCTCCGACACGACCGTTGGGTTAAAGGGACGTGTAGAAACTGACGGAATCCAATTGGATCTCCGGATTGGCCTGGCCATTCAAACGACCGATCTAAAAACACCCAACTTCATATAAAAGCCTTAACACACACAACCGGGGGTCCAAAATCCCAAATAGGGATCGGATCGACGTGCGTTTTCTCCGACACGACCGGGTGGGTTAAAGCGACGTGTAGAATCTGACGGAATCCAATTTGGATCTCCGGATTGGCCTGGCCATTCAAACGACCGATCTAAAAACACCCAACTTCATATAAAAACCTTAACACGCACAACCCGGGGTCCAAAATCCGAAATAGGGATCGGATCGACGTGCCGTTTTCTCCGACACGACCGGGTGGGTTAAAGCGACGTGTAGAAACTGACGGAATCCAATTTGGATCTCCGGATTGGCCTGGCCATTCAAACGACCGATCTAAAAACACCTAACTTCATATAAAAGCCTTAACACACACACCCGGGGGTCCAAAATCCCAAATGGGGATCGGATCGACGTGCCGTTTTCTCCGACACGACCGGGTGGGTTAAAGCGACGTTTAGAAACTGACGGAATCCAATTTGGATCTCCGGATTGGCCTGGCCATTCAAACGACCGATCTAAAAACACCCAACTTCATATAAAAGCCTTAACACGCACAACCCGGGGTCCAAAATCCCAATAGGGATCGGATCGACGTGCCGTTTTCTCCGACACGACCGGTGGGTTAAAGCGACGTGTAGAAACTGACGGAATCCAATTTGGATCTTCGGATTGGCCTGGCCATTCAAACGACCGATCTAAAAACACCCAACTTCATATAAAAGCCTTAACACGCACAACCCGGGGTCCAAAATCCCAAATAGGATCGGATCGACGTGCCGTTTTCTCCGACACGACCGGTGGGTTAAAGCGACGTGTAGAAACTGACGGAATCCAATTTGGATCTCCGGATTGGCCTGGCCATTCAAACGACCGATCTAAAAACACCCACTTCATATAAAAGCCTTAACACACACAACCCGGGGTCCAAAATCCCAAATAAGGATCGGATCGACGTGCCGTTTTCTCCGACACGACCGGGTGGGTTAAAGCGACGTGTAGAAACTGACGGAATCCAATTTGGATCTCCGGATTGGCCTGGCCATTCAAACGACCGATCTAAAAACACCCAACTGAAATAACGGATCTAAAAATACTATTGTTTCACAAGTTTTAAATTTCACTATTGAAAATAATGTATGTCTTTTATTTATTATTAATGTTTCTCATTTTAATTTGTTTTAATATAGGATTCAGCTCCAGACGATGACGAGGCAGGGACAGCAGACGATCCAGCAGATTTATCTTGATATTTGTATTCATTATTCTGTATGATTTTATATTTATTGTATGTAATGATATTATGTTGATTGTGAGTATTTGTTAATTTTATGAATATTGTAGCAGGTTTGACATTGTAGCAGCAGGGTTCACAAACCATTTTTATTTCTTAATTTTAAAAAAAATATATGGTTTAATTTCCGACGGATTTACCGACGGTTTATTATCCGTCGGAATTACCGACCGCAATATCCGTCGGTAATTCCATCGGAATATGCTGACAGATGGTTTCCGACCGAAAATGTGTCAGCATTTACGGACCGGTATACCGACGTATTGCCGACGGATAAACCGTCGGTAAATACCGATCGTGTTTCCGACCGATAAATCCGTCGGAGTTATCGACCGAATTCCGACGGATATTTTGTCCGTCGGAAATTTCTGACCAGCTAGTTCCGACGGATCATTTCCGACGGGCTTTAGACGGAAATCGGTCGGAAGGGCTCATTTCCGACGGTATTCCGTCGGATTTCCGACGGATTCAATCCGTCGGAAATTCCGCATTTTCTTGTAGTGTATATGTGTAAATTGTATAGTGTGAATATGTGTAAATGTGCAATGTGTAAAAAGAGAACTATGTGAATGAGTGATTGTGCAAACATGTGAAACCAATAATTAGATTGTGAAATTGTGATCCATGATACATTAATGTGAAATTATGTTATAACAACAACCTAGTTGTGTTTATAAGAATGTTTTATATGTGTAAAAATGCGTAGAATCCATGCTAGGAACAATTCTTGCTTATGTGTAACGTTTCCATGTTTAAGTGCTATCTTGTTGTAGATTAATCGGGAATGTAGCTCTCATGTGATAGAATGTGAATTGCTAATCCATGTTAAAACAGCAACCTTAAAGTGTATAAAATGATAATGTGCATGTGTAATAATGTGTAGAAACCATGATAGGAATGTTTCCTCTTATGTAGGCAAGATCCCCTGTGTGGTTGCTTCCATGCGGTAGTTTGAGTTGAAATATAGCTTTCATGTGATTGAATGAGTAGAAAGCATATGATAGGATGTTTATTTTGGAATGGCTTAACCATGTACCATGTGTTTTGAAGTTTTTAGAATTATCATGATAGGTGGTCTTTTATCAATGTCCAAGTATGCTATATGTTTTACTTGTGAATTGGAATGAAAAACCTACTGTGATATATGCATGTATGATCTGTGTGGTGTTATTTGCTGAGTCTTTTAGACTCATTCCTTGCTTCGGCGTACAGGTTTAGTTGGTGACCCTACATCGTTAAAGGAGACCGTGGAGAGTGACTCCGAGCGTGGCGAGTAGCCTAATGGGGTCGTCATCGTGACATTTTGCTTTCATTGTATATAATTGAGGCATTGTAATAGAAACACTATGTATTTGTTGACAACTATGTATTTGAATTTAGTACTTCATTATGTGGACTTTATTTCTTTTAATTGTCATTTGAATCATGTGTGTTAAATGTGGATGATGAAATGAGGACAAGTAGTTCTTTTGTTTCCGCTACTCTGTATTTATATTTATGAGCATCTCAATCGTATGTTATTGTTTGGGTAAATGTCCCACTGTGATGACGTTCATTTTACCGACGTGGATTGGTATAATCGTACCGGTATAAAGAGGGTCGTCGCAGAGATTGTATCAGAGCGACCGGTTGAGATTGCACATGAATATATATAAGTCATCATCCCCATTACATGCTAAGTCTACATAGGAATGTCCACATGTGTAGAAATCATTAATAATGAGCGGAAAATAGATAAGAAAAATGGTTAGGAAATAAATTAACGTAGCTCTAATAGTTGCTGAAATTTATTGCAGCCATGGCTTCGAGAGGTAGACGTGGTGGTGTGCCGGCCCGTGAGGACGAGCCGAGACGTGAGGAGCGGGCGGAGCAACAGGCCCCGGCACCACAGGGTCTTGTACTTCCCCCATCGCCGCCTGTGGATTTTGGAGTGTTCATGCAAGGTTTGGTGCAGGCCATGCAGACGCAGGCCCACACCCAGGCTGCACTCCAGGCTCAATTGGAGGCTCAGGTTAGCATAATCAATCAAGGTGTAGTCTGTTTTATTTAATTGTATGATGTTATGTTGAATGTGTATTGCTTGTTGTTCGATGTAACAGGCTCAAGTTCCAGCTCAGGACCATGGTGGACCCTCCATCATGGAAAGATCCAAGAGGATGCTGCCACCCTCTTTTAAGGGGGAGAGCAATCCATTACTAGCTGAGAGCTGGATGAGGGAGATTGAAAAGATCTTCTGAGCTATTAGGTGTGCGGATGAGGATAAGGTTACTTTAGCCACCTATATGCTTTAGGTATGTGTTAGTTTTGTATGTTTGTATGTTCTATTAAGTTAGATTTATTTAGATGGTGCTTATAACGGTGTACACAGGATAGAGCTGATGTATGGTGGGCTTCATTACTACGTACACGGTTTGAGGACGGCGCGGTTGATGTTGCTTGGGACGAGTTCGTGAGGCTCTTTCGGGCCAAGTTCGTCCCCGAGCATATTGAAGATCGGATGGAGCAAGAGTTCCTCTCTTTGACTCAAGAGCCCATGACCGTGCTAGAGTATGAGGCAAGGTTTACAGAACTATCTAAGTATACACCTCACGTTGTGGCTTATGAGCATAGAAAGGCGAAGAAGTTTGTGATGGGACTCAAACCATCACTGAGGATGAGGCTAGTGGCGTTCGACCATCACACTTTGGACGAGGCCCTTAGCGCTGCCTGTAGGCAGGAGGGTGAGATGGAGCAATACCTTGAAGAGAAGAAGGCTTCGTAGAAGAGACCTGCAGCTACGTTCCAGCGGCAGGACAAGAAGAAAGCGGTGTCCCAGACACAGCAGCGATCAGTAGCAGTCGACAGTACTCAGGTACCTTCTGTACATTCCCCTGGTGTGAAGAAAGAGTGTCCCCATTGCGGGAAGACACATGGTGGTTCCGAGTGTTGGATGATTGTGGGAAAGTGCTTGAAGTGCGGAAGCAGCGACCACAAGATTAAGGATTGTCCGAGACTTTAGCAAGGAGTTCAGCGCGGAACGCTAGCCCCAGCAGTGGTAGCAGCAGCAGCGCCAGCTACAGGAAGACCAGGAAGGCCTCGAGCCCAAGCTCGAGTGTTTGCTTTAGCACGCGAGGACGCCGAGCAGGCGGAGCATGTCACCGAAGGTACAGTTTTACTTCTAGGTGTGCATGCTCGGGTTTTGTTTGATACGGGTGCCACTCACTCGTTCATTTCCGAGCAGTTTGCTAGGCAGTTAGCCCTAGAGTCAGGCATAGAGCCTGAGGAGTTAGAGGTCCCTTTGTCTATGCACACCCCTGTGGGTACGGTATCGACTAGGAAGTGCATTCCGTCATTACCTGTGTGCATTGAGGATAGGGTTTTAGATGGGTGTTTCTTCTTGCTAAAGATGAAGGACTATGATGCTATTCTTGGTCTGGATTGGCTAGAGGAGCACTATGCGTTAGTAGATTGTCGTCGGAAGAGGATTGTTTTCCGCATTCCTGGTGAGGATGAGTTCTCTCATCCCTTGCCAAGGAACTTGGCGGGAAGGTTGGTCATCTCTGCCATGAAGGTGATGCGCATGGTAAACAAGGGTTGTGACGCTTTTCTTGCCAGCGTGGTATTAGTACCAGAGACTGATGAGTCACCTACTCTTGCAGAGATCGAGGTAGTGCAGGATTTTCTAGACGTCTTTCCTGATGATTTATCTGGATTGCCACCGGATAGAGAGATAGAGTTCACCATAGAGTTGCTTCCGGGCACTTCTCCTATCTCAAAGGCTCCATATCGGATGGCACCTGCGGAGTTAGCCAAGTTAAGAAGGCAGTTGCAAGAGTTGCTAGATAAAGGATTTATTCGCCCTAGTGTTTCCCCTTGGGGCGCACCTGTCTTATTCGTAAAGAAGAAAGATGGATCACTTAGGTTATGCATCGATTATAGAAAGGTAAACCAAGTGACAGTGAAGAACAGGTATTCCTTACCTCGTATTGATGATTTGTTTGACCAGTTGCAAGATGCATCAGTCTTTTCTAAGATTGATTTGTGATCTGGTTATCATCAGTTGACGATTCGGAGTGACGATGTGTCCAAGACGGCATTTAGAACCCATTATGGACATTATGAGTTTTTGGTCCTTCCTTTCGGATTGACCAACGCCCCTGCAGCGTTCATGGATCTCATGAACAGGGTGTTTAGGGCGTATCTAGATAGCTTTGTTGTAGCATTTATTGATGATGTGCTGGTCTACTCTCCAGACGAGGCCACACACCGTCAGCATTTGAGGGTAGTATTAGAGGTTCTCCGTGAGCACAAGCTGTATGCTAAGTTCAGCAAGTGCGATTTCTGGTTGCGCGAGGTTCATTTCCTCGGGCATGTTATCTCTGGTGCTGGTGTTGCAGTTGATCCAGCAAAGGTCCAGACAGTTATGGATTGGGAGATTCCCAAGACCCCTTTGGAGATTCGTAGTTTCATTGGTTTGGCTGGTTACTATCGGTGATTCATTGAGGGATTTTCATCCATCGCCACCCCATTGACTCAGCTCACCAGAAAGGGAGTGAAGTTTGTCTGGTCCGAGAAGTGTGAGGGTAGTTTTCAATTGTTGAAGACTAAGCTCACGTCAGCTCCGGTGTTAGTCTTGCCGAGCGGTGTAGAGGGTTTTGCTATCTACACGGATGCGTCTCAGATTGGCTTAGGCTGTGTGCTAATACAGCAAGGAAGGGCAGTGGCTTATGCTTCTCGTCAGTTGAAGGAGCATGAGAAGAACTATCCAACTCATGATTGGAGCTCGCAGCAGTGGTTCATGCACTAAAGATCTGGAGGCACTATCTTTATGGTGTCAGATTTGAGGTGTTTACCGACCACAAGCGCTTGAAGTATCTTTTCTCCCAAAAGGAATTAAACTTGAGGCAGAGAAGATGGATTGAGTTCTTGAAGGACTATGACTTCGACCTTCAGTATCATCCTGGAAAGGCGAATGTCGTAGCGGATGCTCTGAGCAGGAAGAGACCATCTCTCCAGCAGGACTGGAAGATGTTGGAGGATGCGGCTTGCACGTTGACTGAGTTAGAGCCATTGTTATGCCAGGCTTTTATAGCTCAGCTATCTCTTAGGTCCTTGGTTTTGGATGAGGTGATCGAGCAATAGAAGGCCGACCCTAGACTCCTAGAGTTAGTGGGCAAGGCAGACATTGCTTGTGATGAGGACGGTGTGATTAGATTCCATCACCGAGTGTGTGTCCCTGACTTGGTAGATGTTCGTGAGCATGTGTTAGCAGAAGCTCACAGGTCGAGATTCTCTATTCATCCGGGTAACACTAAGATGTACCAGGATTTGAAGAGGTCCTTTTGGTGGTCCGGCATGAAGAGGGATGTGGCGGATTATGTATCCCGGTATTTAGTGTGTCAGCAAGTGAAGGCCGAGCGACAGCGACCATCTGGCCTTATGCAGAGGATGGAAATCCCAGTATGGAAGTGGGAAGCTGTCACTATGGATTTTGTTTTGGGTTTGCCTCGAACTAGAAGGGGCAATGACTCAATTTGGGTAGTTGTAGATAGATTCTCGAAGATTGTGCCTTTCTTACCTATGAAGAAGAAGCAGTCGGTTGAGAGCTTAGCTAGATTGTATATTAGTAGTGTGGTTAGATTGCATGGTGTGCCGAAGTCGATCATTTCAGATCGAGATCCGAGATTTACTTCGAGATTGTGGAAGGGTCTTCAGGATGCCTTAGGTTCGGAGCTAAAGCTCAGTTCGGCGTTTCATCCCCAGACAGATGGACAGTCCGAGAGGACTATCCAGACGCTCGAGGATATGTTGAGAGCATGTGTACTAGATTGGAAGGATGATTAGGAGCGTCATCTACCTCTAGTGGAGTTCGCATACAACAACAGCTTTCATGCGAGTATTGGTATGGCTCCATTTGAGGCGTTGTATGGAAGGCCTTGCAGATCTCCTTTATGTTGGGAGGAGACCGGTGATAGGCAGTTGATCGGTCCGGAGTTAGTTCAGGAGACTTCGGATAAGATTCAGCTTATCAGGAAGAGGCTTGTTGCGGCACAGGATAGACAAAAGAGCTATGCCGACAACAGGAGGAAAGATCTTCAGTCCGAGGTGGGTGATCATGTCTTCTTGAAGATATCACCTACTCGTGGTGTCGTCAGATTTGGCAGGCATAGTAAGCTGAGCCCTAGATTCATTGGCCCGTATGAGATTCTTAGACGATTGGGCAGCGTGGCATATGAGCTAGCTTTACCCCCAGCTTTAGCTAGTGTTCATCCGTTTTCCACGTTTCTATACTCAGAAAGTATGTCCGAGATCCATCTCATGTGATTAGTCATGAGCCAGTGGAGATTCAGCCAGATTTGTCGTATGTGGAGCAACTAGTAGCTATTCTTGACTGGAAGGTTCAGCAACTCCGGAACAAGAGTATTGCATCAGTGAAAGTTCTATGGCGGAACTTCTCGCGAGAGGAGGCTACTTGGGAGTTTGAGGATGCGATGAGGAAGAAGTATCCCCTTTTGCTTGAGTAGTGTCGTTCAACTTCGAGGATGAAGTTTCTTTAAGGGGGAAAGGGTGTAAGGCCCTCGAATTTTGTTGTATTACTTTATTACGTGTAAATAATTCATGCTTGTGTATGCAAAGATGTACATATCTACGTACGTATTAACTAGTTATACTTATGTATGCATGTGTATAATAAGATTATAGATATTGCTTAAGTTGCATGGTGGTGTGTGTACATGATAGTATACATATTGCATGTAAGTATATAGAATATGCATGGATTTTCTGCATGTTTTAAGTTCTGGTCGAAGGGCCAAATTGGCGTCAACATGGATGGACGTCCATGATGAGTCAGCGTCCACCTCGATGGACGCCAATACTTAAATAAACGGCCATGTAGGTAGACGTTAATATCTCTGACCTGCATGCGTTGCAGACCCCGAAATTCTGGGGGCAAGCAAGCCCAGCCATTGGGGAGATGCCCCCAACGACTATCAGGCCATCCCATCACCCCTCCGGGATATCCCAAACCCCTTCTCCTATAAACCAAACTCCTTCTGCACCAGAAGAGCTCTCTTAACTCTTGGAAGAGAGGAGAGAAACCCTAGCTCTGGACTGAAGGAAACCTGAAGTTTGCATGCTTTGATCCGGCAATTTGGAGCTCATCCGGCGACATACAGCAACTGGAAGCTAGCTGGAGCCTAGAGGAAGGCTTCCCCGACTCCAACCTGCAGTGGAGATCGACCAAGAACCAGGAGGAGAGGGTTTTGGAGGCTTCTTGGGGCTGCCCAAGGAGAGCTTCATCAACCTCTTTGATCCTTTTGAAGATTTATTTAGAGGCAAGTAACCCATACATTTCGTCTATGTATGAGTCTAGTAGGGTTTTATCATTTTTACAGATTTTTCATCGTGTCCTGGATCCCCACACTTCTCCTTCTCTTGGAGCTTGGGTCTGTGTTTTGCACAGACCTGAACTTGATGGAAAGTTCCCTTTCCGTTAAGATCTTCAATTAACGGCCAACGATGTTGCCATTAAGCTCCGTTAACGGCCAGATTTTGTCGTTAAGTTTTTCAGGACAGAACAGTGAGCTGTTCTCCCTTCTATATGATTAATTTCCGAAGTGTCTTCGCATGAGGATATAATGTAATCGTATATGTTATGTAAAATAGACAATGTGATGTGTGTGGAATTTTCTGTGCTTTTTGATGAATGGCATGAATTGTTAGACTTATCGAAATACATGTTTGGAAAATGGATTATGCATGTTTACCTACTGTCTACATGATCCCTGAGGAATGGAATGCCCTAAATTTTTCTAAACCATGCATATGCATATCAATCCATGCCCTGCAAGTTTGCAAATTTTTCCATGATTGTGGGATTTACTGTAATTTCTGTTTTGGAAATAGAAGACATGCGTAGGATTTGTAAAGTTTACAGTAAATTGTGTGTTGTGCAATAAATCTGGGGAAAATTCCTGTGATGATGTGTATGTTAGGTTTAGGGTGTGAACTGTTAAACTGGATATTCATGTTATGTTCCATGATAAATTGAATTATGAATGGCATGAAACTGAATGTTTTAATTTCTGTAAATGTAATATGACTCAGAAAAATCTGAAAATCTGTATGTGAGGTCATGAACCTGCAATTAGTGTGTGGTTAAAATTTCATGATATTTGGATAACTGTAAAGTGTATTATGAAATTTCCATGTGAAAACATGTGATAAATGCATGCTATCATGAATATGATTTGATGATGTGTTTGCCAACCTGATTAATGTGAGCTACTGAATGTTTGATTTTTGTCAACAGTAGTATCATGATTAGGAAATCAGAGCCATATGTATAAGTGAGAGAATGTAAAGCCATGTGTAATATGTGTGTTAAAATCGGAATGTGTAATGTGTAAGACTGTGCCATGTGTGTGACACTGCTTCCATAGAGGGCTGTGTAACCGTACCATGGAAAAGTTCCCATGGGAAGGTTCAATGTGTTAAGATCCTAAGGGCATTAGGATGAAATCTTGGAGGTGGACAAGTACCACTACTTAGGGTGGAGACTTGTTCTCCCGGTCTGCGCAGTCCAAGAGTCGTCACTATATTGCCTAGGTGGCGTCTATGTGTATGTGTTATGTGATGTGTCCTTCTAATGGTGGTTTGGACTATGTGTCACGACACTAAATTGTGAAATGTGAATGTGACTATGTGTAAATTGTGTAGTGTGAATATGTGTAAATGTGCAATGTGTAAAAAGAGAACTATGTGAATGAGTGATTGTGCAAACATGTGAAACCAATAAGTTAGATTGTGAAATTGTGATCCATGATACATTAATGTGAAATTATGTTATAACAGCAACCTAGTTGTGTTTATAAGAATGTTTTATATGTGTAAAAATGTGTAGAATCCATGCTAGGAACAATTCTTGCTTATGTGTAAACGTTTCCATGTTTAAGTGCTATCATCTTGTAGATTAATCGGGAATGTAGCTCTCATTTGATAGAATGTGAATTGCTAAATCCATGTTAAAACAGCAACCTTAAAGTGTATAAAATGATAATGTGCATGTGTAATAATGTGTAGAAACCATGATAGGAATGTTTCCTCTTATGTAGGCAAGAATCCCCTGTGTGGTTGCTTCCATGCGGTAGTTTGATTTGAAATATAGCTTTCATGTGATTGAATGAGTAGAAAGCATGTGATAGGATGTTATTTTGGAATGGCTTAAACCATGTACCATGTGTTTTGAAGTTTGTAGAATTATCATGATAGGTGGTCTTTTATCAATGTCCAAGTATGCTATATGTTTTACTTGTGAATTGGAATGAAAAACCTACTGTGATATATGCATGTATGATTTGTGTGGTGTTATTTGCTGAGTCTTTTAGACTCATTCCTTGCTTCGGCGTGCAGGTTTAGTTGGTGACCCTACATCGTTAAAGGAGACCGTGGAGAGTGACTCCGAGTGTGGCGAGTAGCCTGGTGGAGTCGTCATCGTGACATTTTGCTTTCATTGTATGTAATTGAGGCATTGTAATAGAAACACTATGTAATTTGTGGACAACTATGTATTTGAATTTAGTACTTCATTATGTGGACTTTATTTCTTTTAAATTGTCATTTGAATCATGTATGTTAAATGTGGATGATGAAATGAAGACAAGTAGTTCTTTTGTTTCCGCTACTCTGTATTTATATTTATGAGCATCTTAATCGTATGTTACTGTTTGGATAAATGTCCCACTGTGATGACGTTCATTATACCGACATGGATTGGTATAATCGTACCGGTATAAAGAGGGTCGTCGCATAGGCTCTGATACCACTAAACTGTCACGTCTCGAGAATTACGTCGGGGATATAAATTAATAATTTAGAAATAATTCGAGTCGATATCCCGAGACGTGAACAGTCAGCAAATAAGTCTCTAGCTAGCACGCACTAATGTATAACAGCATACATCATCATAGGGCTCAAATATTGAACTCAACTAATCTTTTATTCAAAACTCAACTCATTGTATTCCAAATGGGAACATATTACAGCACTAAGACTCAATAAAAAGAAAAAAGTACATTTAATTCCTCACTTCCTACTACATGAATCTATCACTCAAAACAAACTACTATAACTAGACTCATAGTTGGGACACTCTTCACTCAGACGCATTCCCATCCTCGTCTTGCTCTTCCTCTTGAATGTCATAGTCACCTAGATTGGGTAAAAGTAGGGGATGAGCAAACTAGCCTAGTAGGATTTATATCTCAATGTGCGGGCAATGATATAAGTAATTAGCAATTTAGAACTAGGTAAGCACGATGAATGATATGCAAGTACGAATAAAACTCGTTAAAACATGATACATGAACAAGCTAGATAGAGTGATCATGATAGAACACGATTTTGAACAGGATGACAAGATAGAACTAGCAATAGATCACTTTGTACAAGCATGCAAGAATTCACTTGATGTCAAGAATACAAGGTATCACTAACTGCATTAAATGCAGGATGGCCATATCACGCAAGCAAGCAAGCACGCACGAGCACGATCATGTAACACTAATCAGGCACGTAGACACTAATGTACACCAAGAAAAGATCCATCTAGAATGTACACCAGGACACGTGTATGTGGTTATTGTATCTATCATTCAACACGACATGCACGACTCCCAGCGCAGATGCAACGCCAGTAATCATTATACCCCATGGTTAACAGTATATTTATGACTCTCCGTCATTTGGGCTAGACTGGAGCCCTTGGACACTCGCCATGCCCGGTCAGCATCTCACTTAAATTTTAAATGTAGATACCCACAGTCATTAATAATGGCCAATGAGAGTTTCAATAAGTAAGCATGTGTAATGTCATGTTCATGATGATGATGAGAACAAGTAACAAGTAAATTTGATCATGATTTCATGATAACAATGGTCAAGGGATAAATTTGGCAGCATAACAGTACGATTTATAATTTAGTTCAATCTTTACATTAATGGCTTTAGTCTAGATTGTAAATCACACTCACGAGAACAAGAAGAGAAAGGAAGTGCACGCTATCTCCAGGGAACTTCAATGGTACAACCAACTCGTCGACCATGTGGGAATCCATGGTCAGAGGAGATTTACGGAGGCCTTGGAGAATAGGTCATTAGTCTACCAATTCGGAATGACCAGTAGAGAGCTTCCAAATTCCCAAGAAAGGGCTGCCTAGACGTGTAAGTGTGTAGTGATGTACGCAAGTCAATTCACAATCCATCGGTCTCAAACTTACGAAAAACACTTAACATGATGGCATGCAATGAACAATGCATTTAACTACACATGGGTTTGCAAGATTTTAACATAATAATTATCATTTAATCAAGCTAGAACGATAACAAGAGTAAACCACAAGTTTCATGAATGATCATATCATTAACAAAGCAATTAGAATAATATTCATGTAATTAAGGTTTTTTAAATAGGTTAATCACTTTTAGGCCATTAAATAAACCATCATGCAATGATCAGACCTAAGACATGTGAACTACACACTAAATATCATATTTAAACAGACCTCAGGTATAGCAGTAAGTTTTTCAAAAAAATAAGTGATTTCATGTAAAAATCCTGAGATCGCGACGCACCCCAGTAAGGGTCGCGACGGGGTCGGGACAGAACGCGACAAGGGTATGTACAGAACGCGACAAGGCAGTCAGAACAGGCAGAGAGATAGCGACGGGGCGCTCGTCGCATTCAGAACGCGACAGGTTTGCTGTCGCAACAAGGCCTCAGAACGCGGCCTAACGGGCTATCGCATTCACAGGGTCTGCGTCTGAATCCGACAGACAAAGAACAGTGCTTTGGATTGCGGACCCGACTTTTCCTATTTTGACACAGGGTTGTTCTAAAATTAAGAACAAATTGTACAGTACATGAAAAATCACGAAACCAGTTTTAATCCAACCTAGACATGCAAGGGTGCTTCCAGTAAATCGGAATTAGAAAATAATGAGGGTTTTGATAGGCTTTAATCAAGTCAAACTCAAATGTAGAAGACAAGTGCCACCTGAAAACGTAGTTTCATGCAGAAACCCTCTTACCATACTTATAACTCTCTAACTAATGACATTTAGACAAAACATTAAGCACAAGACATCACGATGACAACTAGTAGAAAAACTTTCATGTTGTGAGTTTGCTCTAATTCGGTCTCAAATCACATGCAACACATAAAGAACAGAAAAAGCCCTGACAGTGTGCGACTTGGGGAAAATGCTTATAACTTAAAATCTACTCATTGGAATTCGATGAAATCAGTGGGAAACGAAAGTTAACTTGATGCTCTACACGTTGGTATAGGATATGTTAAGGTTTGGCCCGAGAAAACCTACTTTATGGGTTGAAGAAGTCCTATTTTTCCAGAAAACCTATGTTTAGACCACTTGGAGGAGAACGCTTACTGCTCCGTGTATACTGCATGGAATTTGGGCATTCCACTTGGGTTATAACGTAGACATGACCCTCTTTCCATGAGTATAATCCTTGCAAGGTTTGGTTTAGGTTGACCTACCTTTGGTCGACTTCAAGATGACTGTCTGTGCAAGTCGCAGCAGACGCAATGGGGAAGAAGATGAGCTTCTCGTGGTCGTTCCACAGCTCCTCAGCCACCACGAGCTCCTCCACACGACCCCAGAAAGTTGTAAACTCATCCCTAGGGTTTGGGTGAAGAGTATTTAAGCAACCATGGTGTTTAGGAGTCCTATTATGACTAGGAAAGCCAAGTTGCGGTTTTGACATGATAGTTTCCTATTTTTGAGGATTTCTTCCTCTCTTTGAGTGTGTGAGGCTTTAGGAAACCTCCCACCATAGTTAGGCACGAATTTGGGTTGTCATGAATACATGATTGCATCACAATTCAACTCAAATTGCCTCTTTCTAATTTCAGCCTATTTAGAATTACGAATTTCCATACATTTTCTTGCTTCATTTGATTTTTGGGTCATATGTGGTCCATTGGCCCAATTATGATATTGGGTCATTAATATATAATGTTGGATGACTCTCCAACATTTTTATTTAATTTATGATTGCGTCGTTTCCGTGTTAACGGTTTTCCGACTTGTTTCCTAATTTGGATAATCGGTCACAATAACTCTTAAACCTAGCCCAAGTGATTTATATTGACCCAAATTTCTTGATGGGTCATTAGATGATATTATTTGAAGTCCATATATGATTTCTATTTAATTTTCTGACTCATCCCAGTACGTGTGCTAATGATTTTTCGACTTATTCATGAATTACGATAATAAGTCGAGAAACAATTTAAACTTGCCTAATCTGATTTTTATTGGCACAAATTTCTTTATGGAATATTTAGGAATAATGTGTGGGGTTGACTTATAATTTTTATGGATTTTTACGATGTGTTTTAGCACATACGATAATGATTCGTATGTTTTAAATACTTTGATATTATGGAAATTATTATTTCCATTTATTCGAAGTTTTATATAGTTATGATTTCTAGGGTGCTACACCCTCCCCCACTTATGAGAATTTGGTCCCTAAATTCATGTATAGAAAGTTATTATACCAGTGAGGTGTACTTGTGAATAGCTCCGGGTATCTTTTACGCATTGCTTCCTCGATTTCTCACGTGTCGTCTTCATCCATGCGTTGATTCCATCTAACCCTTACCAGTGGGATGATCTTGTTCCTTAATTGGTGCAGTTCCTGGTCCACGATCTTAATTGGCTTCTCTTGATATGTTCCGTCTTTGTTGAATTCCAGGAGCTCATATTCTATGACATGCCACGGATCCCGTTCATACTTTTTCAACATGGATATGTGGAACACATTGTGTATTCCATCCATTTGTGGTGGTAAAGTGAGACGATATGCCACCTCGCCAACTCTTTCAAGGATTTCGAAAGGCCCAACAAACCTTGGTGACAACTTGCCTTTAATGCCAAAACGCCGGATCCCACGTCCTGGAGATACTTTCAAGAATACATGTTCACGAACCTGAAACTCCAGGTCTCTTCTTCTATTATCTGTATATGTCTTTTGTCTTTGCTGTGCCACTGCCATTCTTTCTTTAATAAGCTTTACCTTCTCTGTTGTTTCCCTTATCATCTCTGGTCCTAGCATTTGTTTTTCGCCAACTTCATACCAGCATATTGGAGATCGGCAACTCCTGCCATAGAGTGCTTCAAATGGTGCCATTTGAATGCTAGCTTGATAGCTATTATTGTAGGCCAACTCCACAAGAGGTAAGTGTTCATGCTAGTTACCTCCAAAATCTATGACACATGCTCTAAGCATATCTTCAATCAGCTGGTTGGTTCTCTCCGTCTGACCATCTATCTGTGGATGGAAAGCCATGCTAAAGTTTAGTTTAGATCCCAAGGAGTAGTGCAGTCCTTTCCAAAAGTGGGATGTAAACCTAGGGTCTCTATCAGACACGATAGACACCGGTACTCCATGTAATCTGACTATTTCCTTCACATACAATGCAGCCAGAACATCTATTGACCACTTATTCTTCACTGGCAAGAAGTGAGCCGACTTAGTTAAGTGGTCGACAATAACCCAGATACCATCGAATCCACCTCTAGATCTGGGTAGTCCGAAAATAAAGTCCATCCCTATACCTTCTCATTTCTATGCCGGGATTTCTAGGGGTTTGAGTTTACCAGCGGGTCGCAAGTGTTCTGCCTTGACCCTTTGACATGTTAAGTATCGGGCGACATATTCCGCCACCTCTCTCTTCATATTAGGCCACCAAAAGCTTCTTTTCAAATCTTGATACATTTTGGTAGTTCCAGGATGAATGGTATACCTGGTCTTGTGAGCCTCATCCATAATCATTTTCTTTGTCTCTGCATGGTCGGGTACACAGACTCGATCCCGGAACAATAGTCTTCCATTTTCAGTTAATGAGAAATCCGGCCTCTGGTCTAGATTAGCCTTAATCTCCACAAGTACGGGGTCATTGTCTTGGAGTGTTGTGATGTCCTCCAATAGTGTAGGTTGTGCTCTAATACTAGCAATAAGACACCCCTTCTCTTTGATGTCAGCATCAATATTTAACTTGGAGAAGTCCACTAATAACTTCCATTCGTCCACCATTAAACTTGACAATGTGATCATTGGCTTTCTACTTAGAGCATCCGCCACAGCATTTGCTTTTCCTGGATGGTATTGGATCGTGAAGTCGAAGTCTTTGAGATACTCCAACCACCTCCGCTGTCTCATATTCAAGTCCTGCTGAGAAAACAGATACTTCAAGCTTTTATGGTCAGAAAACACAATGAATTTCTCATCATATAGATAATGACACCATATCTTCAAGGCGAAGACTACAGCAGCTAGCTCCAGATCATGTACAGGATAATTATCCTCGTGCTTCTTCAATTGTCTGGATGCGTAGCATATAACTTTCCCATTTTGCATCAGCATAAAGCCTAGGCCGATCCCGGATACATTGGTGTATACTTCAAAACTACCCCCAGCAACTGGCAGTGTCAGTACGGGTGCCGAGGTAAGGTGCCCTTTCAATGCCTGGAAACTTTCTTCACATTCATCAGTCCACGCAAATGGATTTTCCTTCCTGGTAAGCCAGGTCAATGGTACAGCTATCTTTGAGAAATCTTTAATGAAGCTACGATAATAACCAGCTAAACCGAGAAAGCTCCTAATCTCCGACACAGTTGTCAGCCTTTCCTAGTTCTTTACCGCCTCCACCTTAGATGGATCCACAGAGATTCCCTCCTTGGATATGATGTGACCAAGGAAAGACACTTCCTCCATCCAGAATTCACACTTACTAAGTTTAGCATAGAGTTGATTATCTCTGAGCACTTGCAGAGCAACCTTCAAGTGTTCCTCATGTTCTTCTTTAGATTTGGAGTAAATAAGGATGTCATCAATGAACACCACTATAAACTGGTCCAAGTATGGCCTATAAATATTGTTCATAAGTTGCATGAAAGCCGCTGGAGCATTTGTTAAACCAAACAGCATGACCACGAACTCATAGTGACCATATCTACTCCGCAATGCAGACTTGTGAATATCCTCCTCCTTTATTCTTAGTTGATGGTAGCCTGATCTTAGATCTATCTTGGAGAAATATTATGCACCGGAGATCTAGTCAAACAGCTCGTCGATGCGGGGCATTGGATACCTATTCTTTATTGTCAACTGGTTTAACTGACGATAATCTATGCATAGCCTCATCGTCCCATCCTTCTTTCTGACAAATAGCACTGGCACTCCCCACGGGGATGTGCTAGGCCTGATAAAACCCTGATCTAGCAATTCTTGTAACTGTCTTTTCAACTCCTGCAATTCGACAGGGGACATGCGATACAGAGCTTTTGAAATAGGGGTTGCCCCAGGGAGTAACTCAATGGTGAAGTTTATCTCCCGCTCAGGTGGTATGCCAGGTAACTCCTCTGGAAATACATCAGGATAGTCCCTGGCTATTGGAATGTCTTCTAGGGTTGGTTTCTTCTTTTCAGTTGCCAAGACGGAAACTAGGAAAGCATCACAACCTTGATTGATCAGCTTAGAAGCCTTTAAGGAGGATATCATGATAGGGTGTTTGTGATAACGGGTGCCAAGTAGCGATAGAGTTGGAAGGTTTGGTCTTTTAAAAGTGACCCTCCTATGGCGACAGTTTACATCAGCATCAAATTCAATTAGCCAATCGACCCCCAAAATGGCATCATAACCCTTCATGTCTAAATAGATAAGGTCGGCGGGGAGATTGAGTCCTCCAATTATAGTTTCACATTTCGGCAAGTAGTGAGTGAGTTCAAATTTTGAGCCTAGTGGTGAGGCTACAGTGATCTTGGATTTCAAGGGTACAAGTTTGATAGGTAGAGTTGCAGCAAACGTGGTGGAAATAAATGAATATGCAGCTCTAGTATCAATAAGCACAAATGCAGGTTCCGAGTGTATGGAAATCGTACCTTCCACCATACCCCCTTCCTCGGGTAGGTCAGCTTCTATGACAGCATTAAGGCGTCCCTGACGCCGTGGTACATTCTGAGCTCTACCTGGCTGGTCTTTCAGCATAGGACATCAGAATACGGTGGTCACGACCTCCGCATTTCAAGCACGCCCCGAGCTTCTTCTAGCATTCTTCAGCTCGTGTCCCAGTTTATCACAGAATTTGCAGTTTTCAGCCAACTGCCTACCTTCCACTTTGACTCTCTTGTCTCCAGCAACATCTCCTCCGCGTTCGCGTCTTGTTGTTGTTGTTGACGTTGTTGTTACGAAAAGTTGGAGCAATATTAGGTGCTCCCTTCTTGACGAAGACCGGCTTGGAGTTGTCCTTGCCTCCTCATGCCCTCTACTTTGGCCATGGTGTCTTCTACCAGCTGAGCTCTTTGGACCATCTCAGTGTAAGTTTGAATGTTGTGTGGTCCAGCCTTTCAATGAACATGGGCCTGAGCCCATCCATGAACCGATTTGCCTTAAGTCTTTCAGTTCCCACCAGTGTGGGGCATACACAGCAAGACACGCGAACTGAGCCTCATACTCAGCCACAGACATCCCTTTCTGTTTTAGTGGGCAAACTCCGCTTCCTTCTTCTCTTTGACTCTCTCAAGAAATACTTCCTCGAATATCTCCAGGAATCCAGCCCACTCCAGTTCGCCAACATTAGGCAGGTGGGCCGATGTGGCCTTCCACCATGCTCGGGCATCCTTAGTGAATTGGAAAGTGGCCAGTACCACCTTCTCCTGTTAGTGCATTGCATGACTTGGAAGATCCTTTCTATCTCCTCCTGCCATTCTCTGCTTCGTCCGGATCAAGGGATCCAGAGAAACGAGGAGGGTTTCAAACTCCTAAAATTGAGGTGCAATCAACGGCTCCATTTCTAACTGCAGCAGCCTGATTTCCAGCCTGACCACATTTTGCAGGGCCTGAGTCAATCCAGCTACTGTTTCTTGCATAGCTTGCCATTGGTTGTGAGCCATGCAGTTGAGTGCAAGAGTTATGAGGGTTCCTGAGAAAAGAATGGAAACCAATTAATGTCTCTAGATACATTATCAGAGTCAATGGGTAGGAGTGTTTAATTCTTGCTAACTATTCCCAGTCTCTACCCCTTCTCACCCGGTACTGTATTTAATTCCATGACCTAGGTTCCATAGGTATCTCCTATTCCGAGACATACATCCTATTTGGTGTTCCTAGGCTCTGATACCACTAAACTGTCACATCCTGAGAATTACGCAGTGGATATGAATTAATAATTCGGAAATAATTCGAGTCGATATCCCGAGACGTGAACAGTCAGCAAATAAGCCTCTAGCTAGCACGCACTAATGTATAACAACATACATCATCATAGGGCCCAAATATTGAACTCAACTAATCATTTATTCAAATCTCAACTCATTGTATTCCAAATTGGAACTTATTACAGGACTAAGACTCATAAAAGAAAAAAATACATTTAATTCCTCACTTCCTACTACATGAATCTATCACTCAAAGCAAACTACTATATCTAGACTCATAGTTGGACGCTCTTCACTCGGACGCATTCCCATCCTCGTCTTGCTCTTCCTCTTGAATGTCATAGTCACCTAGATTGGGTAAAAGGGGGATGAGCAAACTAGCCAGTAGGATTTATATCTCAATGTGCGGGCAATGATATAAGTAATTAGCAATTTAGAACTAGGTAAGCACGATGATGATATGCATGTACGAATAAAACTCGTTAAAACATGATAATGAATAAGCTAGATAGAGTGATCATGATAGAACCGATTTTGACAGGATGACAAGATAGAACTAGCAATAGATCACTTTGTACAAGCACGCAAGAATTCACTTGATGTCAGAATGCAAGGTATCACTAATTGCATTAACTGCAAGATGGCCATATCACACAAGCAAGCAAGCACGCACGAGCACGATCATGTAACACTAATCAGGCACGTAGACACTATGTACACCAAGAAAGATCTATCCAGAATGTACACTAGGACACATGTATAGGTTATTTTATCTATCATTCAACATGACAAGCACGACCCCCAGCGCAGATGCAACGCCAGTATCATTATACCCCATGGTTTACCAGTATATTTATGACTCTCCGTCATTGGGGCTAGACTGGAGCCCTTGGACACTCGCCGTGCCGGTCAGCATCTCACTTAAATTTTAAATGTAGATACCCACAATCATTATAATGGCCAATGAGAGTTTCAATAAGTAAGCATGTGTAATGTCATGTTCATGATGATGATGAGAACAAGTAACAAGTAATTTGAACATGATTTCATGATAACAATGGTCAAGGAATAAATTTGGCAGCATAACGGTACGATTTATAATTTAGTTCAATCTTTACATTAATGGCTTTAGTCTAGATTGTAAATCACACTCACGAGAACAATAAGAGAAGGAAGTGCACGTTATCTCCAGGGAACTTCAATGGTACAACCACTCGTTGACCATATGGGATCCATAGTCAGAGGAGATTTACGGAGGCCTGGAGAATAGGTCACTAGTCTACCGATTCGGAATGACCGGTAGAGAGCTTCCAAATTCCCAAGAAAGGGATGCCTACACGTGTAAGTGTGTAGTGATGTACGCATGTCAATTCACAATCCATCGGTCTCAAACTTGTGGAAAACACATAACATAATGGCATGCAATGAACAATGCATCTAACTACACATGGTTTTTCAGATTTTAACATAATAATTATCATTTAATCAAGCTAGAATGATAACAAGAGTAAATCACAAGTTTCATGAATGATCATATCATTAAGATAGTAATTAGAATAACATTCATGTAATTAAAGCTTTTAAATGGGTTAATCACTTTAGGCCATTAAATAAACCATCATGTAATGATCAGACCTAAGACATGTGAATTACACACTAAATATCATATTTAAACAGACCTCAGGTATAGCAGTAGTTTTTGAAAAAAAATAGTGATTTCATGTAAAAATCCTGAGATCGCGACGCACCCCTAAGGGTCGCGACGGGGTCGGGACAGAACGCGACAGGGTATGTACAGAACGCGACAGGCAGTCAGAACAGGCAGAGAGATAGCGACGGGGCGCTCGTCGCATTCAGAACGCGATAGGTTTGCTGTCGCAACAGGCCTCAGAACGCGGCCTAACGGGCTATCGCATTCACAGGGTCTGCGTCTGAATCCGACAGACAAAGAACAGTGCTTTGGATTGCGGACCCGACTTTCCCTATTTTGACATAGGGTTGTTCTAAAATTAAGAACAAATTGTACAGTACATGAAAAATCACGAAACCAGTTTTAAACCAACCTAGACATGCAAGGTGCTTCCAGTAAATCGAATTAGAATAATGAGGGTTTTGATAGGCTTTAATCAAGTCAAACTCAAATGTAGAAGACAAGTGCCACCTGAAAACGTAGTTTCATGCAGAAACCCTCTTACCATGCTTATAACTCTCTAACTAATGACATTTAGACAAAACATTAAACATAAGACATGACGATGACACTAGTAGAAAACTTTCATGTTGTGAGTTTGCTCTAATTCAGTCTCAAATCACATGCAACATAAAGAACAGAAAAAGCCCTAACAGTGCGCGACTTGGGAAAATGCTTATAACACAAAATCTACCATTGGAATTTTATGAAACCAGTGGAATGAAATTTAACTTGATGCTCTACACTTGGTATAGGATATGTTTAGGTTTGCCGAGACAACCTATCTTATGGGTTGAAGACGTCCCATTTTTCCAGAAAACCTGTGTTCAGACCACTTGGAGGAGAACGCTTACTGCTCCCTGTATATTGCATGGAATTTGGGCATTCCACTTGGGTTTGAATGTAGACATGACCCTCTTTCCATGGGTATAAGGCCTTGCAAGGTTTGGTTTAGGTTTGACCTACCTTTGGTCGACTTCAGATGACTGTCTGTGCAGGTCGCAGCAGACGCAACGGGGAAGAAGATGAGCTTCTCGTGGTCGTTCCACAGCTCCTCAGCCACCAAGAGCTCCTCCACACGACCCCAGCAAGTTGTAAACTCATCCCTAGGGTTTGGTGAAGAGTATTTAAGCACCATGGTGTTTAGGAGTCCTATTATGAACTAGGAAAGCCAAGTTGCGGTTTTGACATGATAGTTTTCCTATTTTTGAGGATTTCTTCCTCCCTTTGAGTGTGTGAAGCTTTAGGAAACCTCCCACCATAGTTAGGCATGAATTTGGGTTGCCAAGAATACTTGATTGCATCCCAATTCAACTCAAATTGCCTCTTTCTAATTTCAGCCTATTTAGAGTTACGAATTTCCATGCATTTTCTTGCTTCATTTGATTTTTGGGTCATATGTGGTCCATTGGCCCAATTATGATATTGGGTCATTAATATATAATGTTGGATGACTCTCCAACATTTTTATTTAATTTATGATTGCGTCGTATTTCCGTGTTACGATTTTCCGACTTGTTTCCTAATTTGGATAATCGGTCACAAAAACTCTTAAACCTAGCCCAAATGATTTTTATTGACCCAAATTTCTTGATGTGTAATTAGAGGATATTATTTTAAGTCCATATATGATTTTTATTTAATTTGCTGACTCATCCCAGTACGTGTGCTAATGATTTTTCAACTTATTCATGAATTACGATAATAAGTCACGAAACACTTTAAACATGGCTAATCTGATTTTTCTTGGCACAAATTTCTTTATGGAATATTTAGGAATAATGTGTGGGGTTGACTTATAATTTTTACGGATTTTTACGATGTGTTTTATCACATACGATAATGATTCGTATGTTTTAAATACTTTGATATTATGGAAATTATTTGTTTCCATTTATTCGAATTTTTATGTAGTTAAAATTTCGGGGTGCTACAGATACCGTGGAAAAATAGAGGAAGGTAGGAGAAGGAACCTTGATCGGAAGAGAAAGTTTGAGTTTGGGAATACCCCGAAAGTTCAGCAATCTGTGAAGAAGTCAGGGAAGGCTCCGAATGGGATCAAGGATGTGTGTAAGCACTGTCACCTTAGTGGACACAAGGCGGAATTGTTGGCGTAGGTTGGGGCATGTCTCAAGTGTGGAAGTACTCAACATCGGATTCCAGACTGTCCGATGATCAGAATACGTCAGCCAAACCAAATCCTCAAACAAAGCAATCAAAGCAAGGAAGAATACAAGCTATTCAGGAGGTAGAATCTAAATCCCCGCAAGAAGGCAGTCTAATGGAAGGTACACTAATAGTAAACTCAAAACCTTTGCATGTATTGTTTGATTCAGGAGCTACGCACTCCTTTATTAGTTATGAGTTTGCTAAATCTTTGGAAATTCAATCAGTTCCATTATCTGCATAACTTGAAGTTGCAACTTCGTTGAGTGAAGGTAAAAAGCTCAAGGATATTACCCTGCTAGTCAGATTTAGTTAAAGGGCATAATTTACCTGGTGATTT
>CM024766.1:117218632-117533969 GCA_014218235.1 Colocasia esculenta | reverse complement strand
CTGTGGACGTCTCGTTCCGCCTCCGTCTCGGGTGCCGGCCCGTTGTGACCTTCTCCGACGGTGGTTCACGGACGTTCCGCTCCCTCGTTGGCGATGGAGAAGTGCCGGTTAACCTCGTTGACTTCTCGTTTGACCAGGTGACTGAGGGAAAACAAGGGAGAACCGGAAGGGGATGGGAGATGATTGTGATCGCCAGGGCCTTACCTGTGCCCAAGGAGTTGTGCTGATCACGCCGGAGTAGTAGCCTCGCGTCGCGGGTGATGGTGAAGCTCCAACTTCTCCTCCTTCAGCCGGCCAAAGGAAGAGAGCTCCACGGTCTTCTTTGGATCGTTCCTGCCACAGAACAAAACTCTAAGACCCTAAATAGTGCAGCAAATGCTCAAAACGAAATGTGGAGGGCCAAAAGGAGAGTCCCGTACCGGTTGCGGACTTGAGAAGAGGGGTGGCCAAGTGTTATGACCACCCTTCTTCCCTCCGTTTTGGTTGGGAAACCCCTTTCTAGGTGTGTAGGAAAAGTGCCTACGTGCCTAGATGTGTGGGAAAGAGTGTGTGATATGCAAGTATCTAAAAGAGAAAAGGGGAAGAGAGGAAGAGTGGGGGAGGTGATCCTCGTAGTTGGTGATGCTAGCTCGTTGCAGAGGCTCCTTCAGCTCCAGAGAAGCCTCCTTGGACGTCCCAAGGTTGAGAGGAAGTAGAGGATGACTTGGTGAAGCTTGGGTGGAATTTTCTCTCTCCTCTCTCAAAGCAACAGCATGTGGACGTCCAGCCTCTCCCCCTTGTTCAGAGGGACCAAGGGGGAGTTATATAGACAGTGAGCTCGGGGGTTGAGAGCATTGGATGCTCAAGTGTGAAGAAACACACTTGCACATGTGGCACTCCATGTGTTTAAGCTCCAACCAATAGGGAGAGGCCAAATGGGATTTTTACTGGGTCAAAGGACTGCCAAGGTGGCCCATATACCCGTTGGGAACGGCCCCATGCGTTGCATGGGCGAGACAAGGGCGCAAGTGGGCTATAATCTCGGGTTAGTGGGCAGAACCGGTAAACGCGGTTGACGTCCATGGATCAGGCCGCCAACCGCATGCAGACGTCCATCGAGGTGGACGCCAAGATGGGGTCAGCGTCAGGGGGCATGCCGTCAACAGTAGTAGGCGGCAGTCGATGCTGCCGTCTACATGGAATCCGAGGCTAGTCAAACATGGTCAAACGAAGCTTAATGGGCCAAATTGCCTTGCGGGAAATGGGCCAAATCTCGCGTCTACAAATGCCCCTCCGAGACGTCCGGTCTTGCAAGGGAGCAGAGCGGACTGAAAGGTGGCGTCTCGGTAAACAAAGGACGCGGAGATTTAATGGACGGACCACCCGAGGATAGGAGTTCTAACAAACCAAACGAAAGAGACAAGCTAGGAACAAATGACGAATCGTCTGAGAGACAAATAGGGGTAAGAAGAAAAGGGGTGATCTACCCGTGTAACTACAACCTCAAACCAATGGTAGGGTCCCTGGCAGGGCCGTGTTGGACTTTGACTAGTTCCGGCGTGTCTGAGTCAAAGGAGTTTGTAATATGACGGTTGAATCAGGAGGGTCTCGTAACCGGAGCCGTGGGCTCGCTGGCCTAATCAGGACGTCGGTCCCGAATTTAGGAGGTCACGAAGACAAGGAGTTGGTTGAGCTCTCAAAGGATTATCAAAAGATTCTAACTGGAATCACATGCCTGAAAGCCTGAAGTCCGGAATTAAGCTCGCGACTGGCGAAGGCTCAAATGAACTCAATAAGGCTGGAATGATCATTTGTTGAAAGCACGGTGGGACAAGTAAAGAAGGGGGCAACAAAGACCCGATATCAACCTGGACAGACATGAAGGACGAACCCAGTAGGCTACCGAGCTGGGGAAACCATGGAGCAATCATATATTCGAGGAAAATCACCATTTTTGAGTGTTAGTAAGAGAATGTTAGCAGTGAAGATGCATGCTGGTGTGGGTTGCCTATCTAAAATGCAAGTTAGCACCAGAGGAAATTCTAAAGGCCATACGAATAACTGAGAGATCGCAAACCCGTCACGGTTTTTGGTAAAGGGGAACTCAGGGTTCACGGTCGCCAAGTTATTCGCCTCTGGTGGGGTCCTATGTTAGACATACCTGTAACGCTCAAGGTCGCATGAGCGTTCCGAAGTTGAAGCGCGGCTTGTGCTTAAAATGTCTGCAAAACAACTCGAAGCACAAGGTAATGGATAATGGCCATATAAAGATTAGAATTTAAGCATTTCGGTCAGTAAACGTCCACATCGATGGCCGCCAGTATATTGTTAACGTCCACAGATGTGGCCGCCAACCTTGCACTGACGTCCACCGATCTGGACGTCTACCTGACAGCGGATCAGACCGAAAATATAGGGTATGGGAGTCCATAGGGACTCTACATTCTCCTCCGTCCCTCCCTGCTCCTGCTGCGAACCAGAGAGCTGAGAGAGAAGAAAAGCACAGCAAGATGGCCTCTTCATCGACCGGACAATCCTCAGGTGCGAATCCGGAGTTCTGAGTGAAATTCCGGGGCAACTGAGCGCACGTCTAGCCAATGGAGAGGTAAGTGATGATTATTCTGCTATTTTCTGGGCTAAAACGCCCCAACAACTTTTCTTACAGAACCCCGCCTCCCATGCAGGAAGTTCCCGCATTCCCAAGCCAAGGCCAGGTACGGGCCTTTTCCTGGCTCGTGAATCTGGTTAACGCGATAACACTGGACATGCGAGGCTTCATTGGCATGTGGCACTTGAACTTATGGTGGTCTTGGCCAAGAACATGAAGGAGATGTGGTGGGGGTTCGATGCCCTAGGGGCGCTGGTGGAGAGATGGCATCCGCACACGCACACCTTCGTGTTCCAGGGATTCGAGGCGAGGTGTGCTGCTGGAAGAGGTGGAGCTGTTCTTGGGATGCAGCGGGTGTCTGGAGTATGATGCAGCGACTCCTCTCCTTCCATGGGAGGAGATCCTCGCAGACATCGTGCGAGACAAGAAGGAGGTGCTGCGGATGACGAACAAGAACGGATCTTCCTGGACGGCTGGCCTGGTGGTTGATCCAGCATGTGGGGAAATTGGCGGGGAGAGGGCAACGCGAGGACTGACACTTTGCCTGGCTGGGGTGTTCCTGTTCCCCACGAGTGGTGACTTCATCCTCTATGAGCATGTGGGATTCTGTCTCTGCTGGGCGCGGGCAGTCACTTGCCCCTGCAGTGCTGGCTCACCTGTACAGCTCGCTCACCACCATGAGCTTAGGCGGACGCACCTGCGGGAGTTTGTTTCTGCTCCAGGTATGGATGGAAGCTCATCTAAAGTTTGATTTTGCTGATGCACAACCTACCCCCTCCAGAGTCTTCCTTCGGAGTTCAGTGCATTGCAGCAGGGCATGGTACGAGCCAGGGGATGAGATCAAGTGTTTGACAGCACACTTGAAGGGCAGAGATACTTGGAGAGATCACTTAGCATATCTGGGCATGGATGAGTTCATTGTGAGGCCACTGTTTATGAGGACTATCGAGTTCAGAGCAAGGACCAGGGAGGACAGAGATCTGTGGCTAATAGGAGCAGATCAGATGGTGGTGTATCAGCCACATCGGTGCCATTGTCAGCTTGGGATTCCACGGGGAATCCCAACTTCATTCAACGGTACTGATGTGATTGTTACTGGGAGAAATGAGAAGATGAAGAAGAAAGTTTGAAGACATGGAAGAAGTACACAGTGAGTAAGAAAGTGGGATTGGCAGTGCAGGAAAAACGGGAAGAGATCTTGAAGTATGAGGAATACAATTATAGCATCCTTCCCGTTGCTTGTGGTTATTTTATGGCCCGCAGGGCAAAGTGATGTGCTTTTCTTATTTTCAAATAAATGTAACACAATTTCAGATGAATAAGCAATAGATCTCATTTGTGTTCAATTGACTTGCATGATTGATTGATGTGTGGAATGTGGAATGTGGTGAAATGGGTGTGAAATGACCTCAAATATGTTCAAAAGACAGCGTTGTGAGGACTGAGTGCGGAGTAGTTGGCGTCCACATCGATGGCCGCCAACCTCTGGTTACGTCCAACCTAGGTAGCCGTCTAGTTTAAACTAGACGTCCAGACCTAGCCGTCGACCAGACTTCGAGGTCTGAGATTGAAAGGACATTGACGTCCAGACCTGGCCGTCTAGAGTACACCAGCGGCCTGGGGTTGACGTCAGATAAAGTTAAACGGCCAGACCTGGACGTTAAATCAAAAAACGCCCCTTTTTTTTGAACCGACGCCTTCTCCCGGCGCCATTTCGTCTTCCAAAGCGCCGGGAGAAGGAGAAAACGAACCTAGACCACCTTGCTCCCTTTGCTCGAGACAACAATGAGGAGGAGGGAAAAGCGAACCACCATCCGGGGGCGCCGCCAACCGGAGGAGGAAGAAGAAGAGGTGGAAATGGCTATGGCGGAGGAAGAAGGAAGAAGTGGTGGTGGAGGACACACCGGAGGGTGAAGAGACCGAGGGAGGAGATGAGACGGAGGCGGAGGCACCTCGACGACCCCGGGTGAGTACCCTAAAACCTCTGTGAGTGTGATTGAATTTGGTGAAAAGACGGGGGAAACAGGGGAAACGCCGTCGGGTCAGGCAAGAAATTGACGGCAACATCGGTTGCCGTCGAGTTCTTGCTGACGTCCAACCCCTTGCCGTCAAGGGGAACTTGACGGCAATGGGCCGGACGTCGACACAGGAACTAAACGGCCACCTCAGGACGTCTACTTTTAGTAAACGGCAGACCCTTGCCGCCAACCTTGAGTAAACGGCAATCGATACTGACGTTGAGTTTTCTGTGGTTTCTGCAGGGCAAGGGCAGAATGAGGAGCAGGGTGACCTGGGACTTGTGCTGGGCATGGTACCACGCGCTTCCAGAGGCCCAGCAGGCTCAGATTGCGAGGATGGGGTTCGGACATCTACTGTCGGTACGCCCTTTCCACTTAGACATACCGTACTTGGAGGCGTTGAGGGAGAGATGGGAGGAGGACTGCAAGGCATTCATCATGCCTTGGGGTCATATGATACCCACATTGGAGGATGTGGCGTATCTGACGGGACTGCCGGTTCAGGGAGAGCCGGTGGTCGGATTGGAGAGGAGGGACTACTATGACGACATAGTAGAGCTACTGGGGCCAGAGTTCGTGGCTGGGAGGAGGAGACCGATCCGGAGCATCCTGCTCGGATCGTTGTCAGAGGCGGTTGGACTGAGGGGGAGGAGGAGAGGACCCCTAGAGTCACTGGATGAGTTCTATGCTGGAGTGTGGGGGGCACTCGACTTAGGAGACCGGAGCGAGGAGCGCTCGGTGCGGATTTTTGTCAGCTACCTCTTTGGACGCCTGTTGTTCGCGACGCAGTCATCACAGATGAACTGCAAGTTCGTGCTGTTGCTGAGGGACTTGGCGCAGGCGGGGAGGTACGCTTGGGGTGCTGCGATGCTGGGACACCTTTTCTCTCTCCTCCCCAGCAGCTCGCAGCGCTCTCAGAGCACTGGGGGCTTCACCCCCTTCCTTCAGGTACGCAATTTTTTCCTTTGAAGCTCAACTTGAATTTCAATTGATTAACTGCTTGACTGACTGACTTTTTCTTCTTGTAGATCTGGGGGTACACCCGCTTCCCGATGGGGCGCGGGACACTTGTAGAGGGGCGCCAGATGATGGTGCCTCTCATGACGAGGTGGGCGGTGGCCCCGGACCCCAGGGTCACCGACAGGAGGGTAGGGGATGTGCGGGTCGCACTTGACCACTACCCGCATGATCAGGTATGAAACCCTCAACTAGCTTTTACATTCTTTCAATTACTGCTGCATTTGATGTTACTGACCAGTGCCTTTTCTCATTCTTCTCAGGTGGTGTGGACCCCCTATGTGGGGGAGGCGGACGCCTCGCACCCGGCGGTGGCGGCAGGTCGCCCCTTGTTCGACCGCCACCTCCTTTTACTGTGCCTCGGGACATGTGAGGTACTGTATTTGGAGTTGGTGGTACGGACCCTGGGCTGGCACCAGCCGGCCATCGAGGTGCCCTCCCTCGGGAGAGAGGGGCACTCACGTCGGCGGTTCTTTGCCGAGGACCGCGACTGGGGGGCAGATCATGGCAGCACTGTCGCGTACTGGCGCGATGGAGGAGAGCAGGTGGTACGAGTGACCGACCTCCAGGACAGCTCGGCTTATATGGAGGACTACCAGGCACGATACGCCGGGCGACTCCGGCTTGACCGACGAGTGGTGAGTGAAACTCCTAACTCTAAGCCTTGGTCGGATCTGAATTTAAATTGATTCTAACCTTGAAGCATTTGGCAGATGCCGGAGTCACAGGCCATCCGCCTCTTGGAGGGGCGACTGGCCGAGCAGGAGGTGGAGCTGACGAGGCTCCGGACCGAGGTCAGGACCCTGGTGGGTATCTTCAACCGTTGATCTTGAAATTGCCATTGATTTGATTCGATTTCTGACCAAGATTTTGTGCATGCAGAGAGGAGAGCTATTGAGGGCACAGGCGAGTCGGGATGCGGGGGCGAGCTCGTCTGCCCAGCCGGCCGGAGGGGACCTGGCGGTCCGCTTGCAGAGGGCCCTGGACCGAGCGGAGGCGAAGTCCGGGAGCTTGAGGAGCAGGCTCGAGAGATTGGGGCTCAGGTAAGACACCAAACTAGCATTTTCTTTCAAAGTCTATTGAATGTTCTAACATGCTTGCCCCTTGACATGCAGCGGCAGGGAGGAGATGTGGCTACTCTCCAGGCACAGATGGAGAGTTTGCGTCTGGAGCTAGAGGCGCGGATTTCCGGTCTGGAGGCCGAGGTGAGACACTTTCTTCTTTCCTCTTTTGTCTGCACATGTTCAGGACTGATCCTCTTTTGCTTTTGATGCGCAGCGGCGGACCATGGTGACAGCCATGGAGGAGTTGAGGGAGGACCGGGCCACCATGAGGGGTCGCCTGCTCGAGGCCCGAGAGAGTCAGAGGGAGGCCGAGACAGCTCGGTCACGGATTGCCGCGGATTACGAGATCCTCAAGGACCGGGTGCTGAAGAAGCGCCGGGAGCAGCAGCGGCAGGCTCAGCAGGGGACGCCGGCGAGGACCGGATCAGCGTTCGCCTCCCTTGATGACATCGTGTCGTTAGGGGACCCCTCCGTGGTGCGAGGAGGAGGACTACCGCGACCGGAGGCTTCCACGGCTTCGAGACCTCCTCTCCCAGACCGGCGTCGGAGAGGGAGGAGGAGGAGGTTAGTAGCTCGCGTAGGCCGAGGCCTAGCGAGGGTGAGAGGAGAGAGGAGTGACACTTTTGTACCACCAGGGGTATGCCCCTGTCATGATATGTACACAGACTTGATTATCATAGTGGAATTTGTGGATTTTTGTGAGCTTTTGTGCACTTGAGTGCTTTGCTTCCGTTCTTTGATCCCTGCATTCCACAACACTTAAAGAAACGGATTAGTGTAGATCTGTTTTTAGCCCCTTGCCTCAAATGATGTACCTTTCTTGAGATCTGGTCAAGGGGCTAATTTCTAATCAAAGATAGGAACATAAAAATAACAGAAAGGGAAATATGTACATGCATTTTTGTGTTGTTGTTTTCTTGATTTTTTTTATTTTTTGTTGTTTTTTTTTTATAAGAAAATAAAGGAATGTTAATATATATACATGGTACCACTAATTTTTAGGTTTTTTTTTATTTTCTCTATTTTTTTGGTTTTTTGAAAATAAGGGAGAAATTTGGGAGAAAATATGTACAATGCGAGATATATACATCAAAAGACTCTCTTTTTGTTGTTTTTTTTTTTTTGCATTTTTTTTTTTTGAATTTTGGACTCTAAGACACATATTCATCACATGTCGGGGTATAGGGTTTACACAATCTATTTAACCATGAAGGTCACGAATAAGGAGGGGTGTGCATAAAATCCTTGATGTTGGACATTGCCCCTAGCCTTCTTGATATTTTCCACTACTGTGGGTCTTATACGGCCAAATTGCCCCTAGATGGAGAAATGGAAGAAATGTATAGAAAATCATGTAGAACTTTTAGTTCAAACTACTTTTTGTTTCCAAACCGACATCTCATATCAAGCAGACTTGGTCAACCATTGTTTTCAGGGGGAATTTTTTTCATTTCTTATTTTATTTCTGGGGTGGAGGCACGTACTTTTTGCTACCTCCTTGAGTTGGTCAGCCTTTTTCTGGGTACGTACTTTTTGCTACCCTTTTTGACCTTTTGGCTTTTCTTTCCCCCTTTGCGGCTTGATTTGACATCTTGCCTCTTGCTCTTAATAGTTGCCCCTGTTTTATGGCGACCTTGTCCTTTTTAAAAGAGAGTGGGTGGTCCCCTACTCGTAGTTTGTTCCGTTTCTAGACATGACCGAATAGGAAAAGAATAGGGGAACTTCATTGACCGGATTAGGCCGCCTGAGTGTACTTGTGATTTTCCAGCCAAAGGGCAATATTTAACATCGTGTGGTGTGTGAATAAGTCCTACCTCACTGGTGACCGAATGGAAAAGTAGAGACTTAAAACCCGAACCGTTGACAAGTGATGAATGACTGACCGACTAAGGATAGAACTTCTTGAGGTAGACTGCATTCCATGGATGGGTTAGTTCAACTCCCTCGGCATCTACTAGCCTATAAGCGTTCCCTGAGTAAACTTCTTTGACAACGAATGGACCTTCCCAATTTTCTTGCAATTTGCTCCTGGGACCTGGTGCCTTTATGATTTTACGCTTAAGGACCATCTCACCCACTTCGAATTTTCTCTCAAGAACTCTTTTGGCATAAAAACGTGCAATTCTCTGACGATAGACTTGAGCATGGTCAGCCGCTATCATTCGTCTCTCATCTAAGAGTTCAAGTTGTGCCAATAAGGCTTCCCGACGTTGATTAGGATCAAGCTCGGAATCCAATTGAACTCTAAGTGAGGGGACGAAGATCTCGTATGGTAGTATCGCATCTGATCCGTATGTCAAAGCATAGGGGGTTTGCCCCGTAGGAGTTCGGACCGAGGTGCGATAAGCCCAAAGAGCTTCAACCAAGCGATCTGGCCAGTCAGCATTGTTGTGAGACTTGCATGTTTTCTTTATGATTTTAATGAGAGTTTTATTAGTAGCTTCCGCTTGTCCATTACCTTGTGGATAGTATGGTGATGAATGATGCAAGTTAATGCCATATTTACCACACATGTCGCGAAGCTCCTGTGAAGTGAACTGTGGTCCATTGTCGGTGACGATGTCCCGAGGCACGCCGAACCTTGCAAGGATGTTGCGCTTGATGAACTTGACAACTGTTGATGCTTTGACTTCTATGAACGCTTCTGCTTCAGCCCACTTTGTAAAGTACTCTGTGGCGGTCAGAATGAAGGATTTCTTCCGGACTTCTCCGGTTCTATCCGCGAGAGGACCGACCACATCGAATGCCCACATGGCGAAAGGCCATGGAGCAATAAGGGGATGAAGAGAGGAAGAAGGAGCATGAATTTTATCACCGTGTAATTGGCATTTAGCACAGTGACGGACGAAATGGGTGCAATCTTCTTCCATGGTAGGCCAGTAATAGTGTCGTAGCAACTTTTGGGCAATTGCTCTACCATTGACATGGCCACCACATTCACTAGAGTGAGCAGCTTCAACAACGCTTTCAGATTCGATTTCATCAAGGCAACGAAGATAGACCCCATTGAGGGATTTCTTGTAGAGAACGCCACCTATGATCTTGTACCGTTCGGAGACACGGCGAATAGCCCGTCTATCGGCAGAAGTGGCGTAATCCGGGAAGGATCCATCTTTGAGGTAGTTCTCGATGTCAAAATACCAGGGATGGCCATCATCGAGGTCGATTTCAGGCTCTTTTGAGAGTGCATTGATTCGATAGGAGGGAGATTGAAGTTGGACAAACCAGGGATCAGCATGAGAAGGGATTCTTAGCCTTTGAACAGAGACGGTTTCGGAGGACCTTTCTAAAGGGATGGGAATGGAAGAGGCCAGAGAGGCGAGGGAATCTGCTAGGATGTTTTGGGCCCTAGGAGTGTGGACAAGGGTGAGCTTCCTAAACTGCCGGATTACCTTTGCAACCAACTCTTGATATGGTCTCAACTTGGGGTCCCGGGTTTGGTACTTGCTGAGAGATTGCCGGAGTATCAACTGCGAATCTCCAATAATCCTTAATTCCTTGACTCCGAGCAACAATGCCATCTTCAATCCAACTAGGAGAGCCTCATACTCGGCCACATTGTTCGTGGCTCGGAAGGTTAACTGATAGGCGTGCGGAATGACTATCCCTTCCGGAGAGAGGAGGACTGCCCCTATCCCACTCCCTTTAGAATTGAGAGCCCCGTCGAAGTAAAGCACCCATGAAGGCTCACCATCGATGATGGCTCCTAACTCTTCATCGGGAAAGCTTTCGTCGACAGGAGAATACGAAGGTAAGGGGTGATGGGCTAGGTGCTCAGCTATGGCATGCCCCTTGATTGACTTTTGGTTGACGTAGGTGATATCAAATTGATTGAGAAAGCTTTGCCACCTCATCAACCGCTCAGTCAAGACGGGCTTCTCAAGCAAGAACCGAATAGGGTCCATACGCGCCAAAAGTTTCACTTCATGAGCCAAGAAATAATGCTTTAACTTTTGGGCGACCCAGACGACGGCCGCGCATGTTCTTTCCATGGCGGTGTACCTCCTTTCAGCTTCATTGAACAATTTGGACAAGTAGTACACCGCTCTCTCCTTCTTCTCGTCGTCATATTGGGCCAAAACTGCTCCAGTTGAATCTTCAGTAGTTGATACATAGAGCAATAAAGGCCGACCCGGGACCGGAGGAGCGAGAACAGGGGGATTGAATAGGTAACTCTTCAACTCATCAAAGGCCTTTTGACACTTATCGTTCCAATCAAATTTTGCCTCTCCTTTTAGCATCTCGTAGAAGGGCTTACAACGGATTGAATGCTGGGAAATGAATCTCCTAATGAATTGAAGTCTGCCAATCAGCCCTCTAACTTCTCTGATATTCTTAGGAGGAGGCATTTCGATTATTGCTTTGGCCTTGTTGGGATCAATCTCAATCCCCCGCTTGCTAACTATGAACCCAAGCAATTTCCCCGAAGAGACTCCAAAGACACACTTCTTGGGGTTCATTTTAAGCTTATGCTCCCTAGACCGTTGGAGAACTGCCCGGAGGACTTCAGCATGGCCATGTCGAGTCTTTGATTTTACCAAGACATCGTCCACATAGACCTCCATGTGCACATGCATCATGTCATGAAAAATTGCCATCATTGCCCTTTGATATGTTGCTCCTGCGTTCTTCAATCCGAAGGGCATGACGACGTAACAGTAAGTCCCCCAGGGTGTTGTGAAAGAAGTTTTCTCCTGGTCTTCCTCCGCCAGACGGATCTGGTTGTACCCCGAGAAACCATCCATGAAAGATAACATTTCGAACCCGGCAGTGTTGTCTACTAGGACATCTATGTGTGGGAGAGGGAAATCGTCCTTTGGGCAAGCACGATTAAGGTCTCGGAAATCTATGCAGATCCTAACCTTACCGTCCTTCTTCATTACGGGGACGATATTAGCTACCCAATGTGGATATAGCACAACCCTGATGAATTTGGCTTTATGCAATTTGTCAATCTCCTCTTTGATCTTGAGTGCTAGCTTGGGATGTAGCCTCCTTAGCTTTTGTTTGACGGCGCTTGCATCGGTTTTTAGGACTAACCGGTGTTCGACCAAAGAGGTGTCGAGTCCCGGCATGTCCTCGTAGGACCAAGCAAAACCGTCGGAGAATTCTTTAAGGATAGCTACCAACGCATGCTCTTCTTCTTCACTCAAGTTGGCACTGACTAACACTGTCTTCGGGGATTCCTTGGTGCCAAGATTGACTTCCTTAGTAGGTTCGTCTGCAGCCGTGGTGGGCTCGTCGAACCTTTTTGTGCCATCCACATAGGAGCTCACTGGGTCTTCTTCTTCTTCTGACCCAGATTCTCCTAACCCATCTTTCTCACTGAAATCTAGCAGATAGACTCCTAAACCGTCATCTACAGAATCACCTTCTTCAAAGTCTGAAACGGTTTCTACTAAGGCAGGTTCCTCAAGAAATTCCGGGACTTGACTCAATTTGGCACACCTCTCGGCCAAGGCCATGACATACCGGGCAGGAACTTGCCTACCCTTCTCTTTACGAATGCATGGTTGAGAGGGACCAGACTCTCCTAATCCTGACTCTAGACTGGACCCTAAACCTGACTCTAGACCTAAATCTAAACTAGGATCTAGACTGCTATGTACAGGACAACTATGTACATGGGAAGTGCTCCCAGAGGGGTGAAAGTCTAACGGGGAGAGCGTCGGCCCTTGGCCGAGCGGAAGAGATTCCAAAGAGGAAGGGTGCTCAACGGAGATCTCGCACTTCCAACTTTGATAATTGGCGTTTTTTTTGGGAATCAAGACCCAAAACCATGAGTTGCTGACTCAAGGCGGCCTCTACTGGATGAGCGAGAGATAGAGATGGTGATGGGAGTGGAGTAGATGCGGATGGAAGATTAGAAGGAGGAGGAGATGAGGGTAGAGATGGTGAAGAGGGGGATTCGGACCCAAAGAGAGAGAGGAGGCCGAAGTCATCACAGACTTCCTCTATTTCTGCCATTTCCTCCTCTGATTCTTCTTCTTCCTCCTCACTCTCAGAGCAAGGCAGTTCCTCTATCAGTGGCTCTCGGGTTCCCAGCTGGGTGGCCCCTTGGACAAAATGTTCATCCAAGGTCCAAGTGAGAGGTTGGTACGGTATGAATGGATCGGGATGGACAGGATCTGGGTGGAAACCTAGTCCAGCTTTTGGCAGCAACCTCCTAATGGCCCGAACGCTCTGGATCTGCCCTTGCCTTTCTTTTCCTAATCCATAGCCATGGACATAGCCGATGTTGGCCATCACTTCCCAACCTTTCCATTGAGTGCAGGGAGGTTGCTCAAGCTTCTCATCAGATTGGGGGTGACGGCTCAAATCACAGGGGGAGGGGAAATCGAAGAGAGACATGACTGGCTTCTTCCCCTTATCTGGGACGAAAAGATGTGGCATCTGCTCTGAGGTGATAGCATTAAGAGTCTCCAAAGTGGGAATGCTCTTGATCTTGATAATCCGCCCATTATACGGAAATTTGAAACATTGATGGGCGGTGGAAGGGATTCCTAGGGTCTGTTCTAGCCAGGGGCGACCCAGGATGGCTTTGTAAGCCGGATCGACATCAAGAACTAAGAATTCAGTGGTCATGGTAACCGGTCCGACTCCTAGCTTAAGAGCAATCTTGCCTTTGGCAACTCTTTTGGAATTGTCGTAGGCAGCGATGGTAGAGCAACTCTTCTCCAGATTATTTTCTCCTAGACCCAGCTGTTTGAGGGTCTTCATCGGACAGACATTAATGGACGCCCCGGTGTCAATAAGAGTGGAATCCACCGAAATCCCATTGAGGTTTATGGTGAGACAGAGAGGAAGCGAACGACATTCGGGGGTGGCAAGATCTTTGTCCGAGAAGGAGATCGAAGGTCCTTGGGTGAGGGAAAGGATGGCATTGGTGACCCCACTAGGAGGGAGGTCATCGTTAACCATGATTTTCTGAAGAAATTGGAAGAGAGTGGATTGATGTGACGGCGACCTCCGAATCAACTCTAAAATAGACACCCTCGCGGGCGTCTTATCAAGATGTTAGAGAATGTCATATTCGGTGCCAGCCGGGGGCGGAGGAACATTATCCTCCTCATCCTGGGAGGGCCGCGGAGGTGGAGGAACGATCCGGTTCCGAAGTGTGACATGGACGGCCTCCTGAGACTGAGGGCGGATAAGCTGAAGGGGTCTAGTAGATGACTCGGAGGCCGAGGGGGTGAGGACAGTGGGGTAGGTGTCCTGAGGAGGTCGGATAAGCACTAAAGGTTTTTCCTCAAGGATGGCATCTACCGAGGTGGGAGGTTCCTGGGACTCTACAGTGGGACATGGATACCACTCATCAAATCCCTCTACCCCCCATTGTTGTTCTCTCCTCACGACCCGGGTTCCAAACAAGTCATGGTGTGGACATTTTCCTGGGATTTTGAGGAGGAGGGGTTGCTATTTTGGTGATTGGGGAGAGGGTTGCTAAAGATGCCGAGGTCCTTTTTGGTGTACCTAGACTTGGCTATGGCCACCTTGACATCCTCCCAATTAATTCTACCCTGGTCATTCATATCATAGACCCAGTCACGGAAGGTAAAGCAATTGGTGATGAAATGACCATGGGCTCTATGGTACGGACAATATTTGGAGGTGTCAATCCTCGGGTTGTTATTCTCCCTTTGTGGGGGGAGTTGGATGGCATCACATGACATGAGGGCGAAGAACACGTCCTCAAGAGTCTCTGGGAGGGAGGATAGTGCGACCTTTTGGGGCCAGGTCGGGTGTAGCCGGAAGAAGGGGGAGGAACAGCAGAGTACGGCTTGGAAGGATGTGACGGGAATTGGTGAGGATTGGAGGGAGGGTTAGACGGAGGGATAGAGGATTTGTTGGGAGGCCTCAAAGGCTGGCTGCAAGCATTTACAGACTCATTGACGGTCACCCCTTCGGTGGTAGGTGCCGCGGGAGTCTTGCGAGCTTTCGGCTTTCCCTCAAAGAAGTGGGGGAGAGAGGAGTCTTTGATTTGATTTTCAACTACCCTGGCTCTGTTGTAGAGATGTGAGAAGGAGTGGAACTCACTTAGCATTAAGACAGAGCGGAGCACAGGAGTAGTGTTAGTAACCAAGAGGGTTATGGCTTGAGACTCCGGGATAGGAATGTCGGCTCTTGAGGCCATGGACCTCCATCGGTTGGCATAGGTTACAAAGTCTTCGTTCGACTTCATCTTTTCTGCCATCAAGTCGGAAAGTGTGGGGACTTGAGTGGCCATGTAAGAAAAGTGTGAGATGAAACGCTCGGAGACTATGTCAAAATTAACAAGGTCGGATGCGGGTAGAGAGGTAAACCACCTCAAAGCTTCCCCTTCCAATGATTGTTGGAAAAGGTGAACTAAGAGGACCCGATCATATAACCACCGATGGGAATCCATGGTGAAGCCGGCGAGATGAAATTGGGGGTCGGAGGTCCCATCATACTTGCGGTACTTTGGGGCCTTGAAGTCGGGGGGAAAGTAAGCGTTGGGGAGCTTGCAGTAGTTTAATAGCGAATGAGGCTTAGAATGGGATAAGGAATCCGCTACAAGCTTCCTAACGAGACCTTCAACTTCTGAAAGGGGAACAGATTTAGATTGGTTGAGGGGTGCAATTTGGGTAGGTGGCGAATAGGCAGAAGGAGGAGTGGGAATCGGAGCATGCAAAGGAACGGGAGTGACAGGAGGAATGAAGGCGGAGACAGGAACTCAGGGTGGGGTGATTAGTTTAGGAGTGGGTCTAGATGTGGAGGCATTGAATGGGGATAAAGATGGGGTGGAAGGGGAGGCAGCTGCCCGGACAGTATGCTTTGAAATCATGGAAATGATATCCTCGGGAGAGTACCGGGACATGAGTCTAGCAAACTCAGGGTCTTCCTGACTGTCTTGATCATGAGTGGGATTGACCCTTAGACTCACTTCTTCATTATCAGCCTGAGAGGATGATTGGACTGACTCCTCAGGCTGAACATTGGTATTAATCATACCGACCATTTCATTGATATTATCATCATATTCAAAAGCCGGTTTGTTAGCCATGTCAATAGGATCCAACCAAGTGTCCATTAGCACACAACCTATGGATTTTAGAGTGGTTAAAGTTGATTAACTTTACTGTTTAGACAGAAATGTGGGTTTCTACCAAACAATGTTAGCAATCAACGTCCCCAAAATTTTAAAAAATACCAAAGTTGTGTGTTGAGTTAAGTTGATTGGTAAGACCGTCCTCTCAAATCTCACTCGAATCCCGGTAAGTAGGTGACTAGACAAGGTGGGTAAAGGTCCTCCTGCCCCGTACCGTGAGGGAATCCACGGAATTTAGGGACTTATAGAGTTTTCTTCGGAGCCAACCCGATTTACCCGAGCGGGAATCCCCGAGTAAAAGGTTGTGAACCGAAGAAGGGTGATCCTAGAAATGTGAGGGGAGGCTAGAAAAGAGGAGAAGAAGAACCCCCTGGAGACTGAGGACTGTTAGTGATAAACAGTAAGCAAACAAGAAATAAAAACAAGGCAAAACAAAACAAAAAACAGAGAAAAACAGGCTTCTGTGAAACTAAACGGCAAGCAAGTTGACGCCAAGTTTAAAAGAAATCAGTAAACGGCAAGATCGACTGACGCTAATAGACAGTAAACGACACACTATATGGACGCTAAGAAGTATTCAACGGCAGGAAGACTGGACGTTTACCTGGGTAGGCGGCAAGATCTCTTGCCGTCTACTTGGATGCACTCAGACCGCAGCAGCACTGTTGGTCCCACCGTGATCGCTAGAGAAGAGACTATGGACGTCTCGTTCCGCCTCCGTCCTCGGGTGCCGGCCGGTGTGACCTTCTCCGACGGTGGTTCACGGACGTTCCGCTCCCTCGTTGGCGATGGAGAATGTGTCGGTTAACCTCGTTGACTTCTCGTTTGACCAGGTTGACTGAGGGAAAACAAGGAGAACCGGAAGGGGATGGGAGATGATTGTGATCGCCAGGGCCTTACCTGTGCCCAAGGGGTTGTGCTGATCACGCCGGAGTAGTAGCCTCGCGTCGCGGGTGATGGTGAAGCTCCACCTTCTCCTCCTTCAGCCGGCCAAAGGAAGAGAGCTCCACGGTCTTCTTTGGGTCGTTCCTGCCACAGAACAAAACTCTATTAGACCCTAAATAGTGCAGCAAATGCTCAAAACGAAATGTGGAGGGCCCAAAAGGAGAGTCCCGTACTGGTTGCGGACTTGAGAAGAGGGGTGGCCAAGTGTTATGACCACCCTTCTTCCCTCCGTTTTTGGTTGGGAAACCCCTTTCTAGGTGTGTAGGAAAGTGCCCTACGTGCCTAGAGTGTGTGGGAAAGAGTGTGTGATATGCAAGTATCTAAAAGAGAAAAGGAGGAAGAGAGGAAGAGTGGGGGAGGTAATCCTCGTTGCTGGTGATGCTAGCTCGTTGCAGAGGCTCCTTCAGCTCCAGAGAAGCCTCCTTGGACGTCCCAAAGGTTGAGAGGAAGTAGAGGATGACTTGGTGAAGCTTGGGTGGAATTTTCTCTCTCCTCTCTCAAAGCAACAGCATGTGGACGTCCAGCCTCTCCTCCCCTGTTCAGAGGGACCAAGGGGGAGTTATATAGACAGTGAGCTCGGGGTTGAGAGCATTGGATGCTCAAGTGTGAAGAAACACACTTGCACATGTGGCACTCCATGTGTTTAAGCTCCAACCAATAGGGAGAGGCCAAATGGGATTTTTACTGGGTCAAAGGACTGCCAAGGTGGCCCATATACCCGTTGGGAACGGCCCCATGCGTTGCATGGGCGAGACAAGGGCGCAAGTGGACTGGAATCTCGGGTTAGTTGGGCAGACCCGGTAAACACGGTTGACGTCCATGGATCAGGCCGCCAACCGCATGCAGACGTCCATCTAGGTGGACGCCAAGATGGGTCAGCGTCCAGGGGGCAGGTTGTCAATCGGTAGTAGGCGGCAGTCGATGCTGCCGTCTACATGGAATCCGAGGGTAGTCAACACATGGTCAAACGAAGCTTAATGGGCCAAATTGCCTTGCGGGAAATGGGCCAAATCTCGCGTCTACAACCCCGAAACGACGTCTTCAATAAGGGGGTGTCGGGCGTCTCTGAGTGCCGATTCCGAATTGGGGTCTTAAAAGCGATTCTGATAACTGAGCGAAACGTTATGCCCGTTTGAGAGAAGGGGTGACCATATGCGATCGCATCGGCAGCCCGCGACCGCGCTTCCGGAGAGGAATTTGGGCGACGGACCGGAAATCTGTGAATGTGACCTTTTACCGACCGGGTCGAAGTGCCGATTTTGAATTGGGGCCTCGCGGGCGGTTCTGACCCCCGGGCGAATAAATATCCACGTCCGACCAGAGGGTACGATAGTCGGTGTACTAGTACAAACGCTCCGGGGGGAAATTTTGGTCCCATAATGAAATTCTATGAAACCGGCGCCCTGTCGATCGTCTTGGAGTGCCGATTACGAATTGTGGTCACATAAGCGATTCTTTTGCCCGTGCAGAAAGTTATGCCCAATTCTTTCGCTGAAGGGGTGGGAATAAAAGGGAGTGGGTAACTATATCGGCGATGTTCAGAAACCCATATCCACGACCTGGGGGGCAGATCTCACGTTGAGTTGAACACGACTTCTGATCGCCGTGACTGGACGGCTCCGCGTGTGGGCTCCGCCAGTGATTCGCATAATCGAGGGAGCCGCTGCTGCCAAAAAACCTTGGAATAGGGGAGATCGTCGGCCAGAATCGCAGTTTCAGAGTGCGAAATGAAGGTTTTTTGACCCCGAAACGACATCTAATCGTCTGAGGCAATTACGGGGTGTCGGGGGTCTCTGAGTGCCAATTCTGAATTGGGGTCTGATAAGCGATTCTAATATCCGAGCGAAAAGTTATGTCCATTTAAGAGAAGGGGTGTCCGTATGAGATCGCATCGACAGCCCGCAACCGCGCTCCCGGAGAGGAATTTGGGCTCCGGACCGGAAATCTTCTAATGTGACCTTTTACCGACTGGGTCGAAGTGTCGATTCTGAATTGGGGCCTCGCGGGCGGTTCCCACCCCCAGAAGAATAAATATCTGTGTCCGACCGGAGGGTACGGCAGTCGGTGTACTAGTACACACGCTCCGGGGGGAATTTTGGCCCAAGAACGGAAATCCGTGAAACCAGCGCCCTATCGACCGTCTCGGAGTGCCGATTCCGAATTGTGGTCACATAAGTGATTCCAATGCCCGTGCGAAAAGTTATGCCCAATTCTTTCGCTGAAGGGGAGGGAATAAATCGGAGGGGGTGACTATATAGGCGATGTTCGGGCACCCATATTCACGACCTGGGGGGCAGATCTCGTGTCGAGTTGAACACGACTTCCGATCGCTGTGACTGGGCGGCTCCGCGTGTGGGCTCCGCCAGCGATTCGTGTAATCGAGGGAGTCGCTACTGCCAAAAAACCTTGGAATAGGGGAGATCGTCGGCTAGAATCACAGTTTTGGAGTGCGAAACGAAGATTTTTCTACCCCGAAACGACATCTTATTGCCTATGGCAATAAGGGGGCGTCAAGTGTCTCTGAGTGCCGATTCCGAATTGGGGTCTTATAAGCGATTCCGATAACCGAACGGAAAGTTATGCCCATTTGAGCGAAGGGGTGTCCGTATGCCATCGCATCGGCAGCCCGTGACCGCGCTCCCAGAGATGAATTTGGGCGCCAGACCGGAAATCTCCGAATGTGACCTTTTAACGACCGGGTCGAAGTGCCGATTCTGAATTGGGGCCTTGCAGGCGGTTCCGACCCCCGGGCGAATAAATATCCGCGTCTGACCGGAGGGTACGGCAGTCGGTGTACTAGTACACACGCTCTGGGGGGGAATTTTGGCCCCGAAACGGAATTCCGCGAAACTAGCACCCTATTGACCGTCTCGGAGTGCCGATTCTGAATTGTTGTCACATAAGCGATTCTGATGCCCGTGTGGAAAGTTATGCCCAATTCTTTCGCTGAAGGGGTGGGAATAAACCGGAGGAGGTGACTATATCGGCGATGTTCGGGCAACCATATCCACGACCTGGGGGACAGATCTCGCGTCAAGTTGAACACGACTTCATATCGTTGTGACTGGGCGGCTCCACGTGTGGGCTCCGCCAATGATTCGCGTAATCAATGGAGTCGCTACTGCCAAAAAACCTTGGAATAGGGGAGATCATCAGCCAGAATCGCAGTTTCAGAGTGCGAAATGAATGTTTTTCGACCCCGAAATGACGTCTTATCACCTGAGGCAGTAAGGGGGTGTCGGGCGTCTCTAACTATCGATTCGGAATTGGGGTTTTATAAGCGATTCTGATAACCGAGCGAAAAGTTATGCTCGTTTGAGAGAAGGGGTGTCCGTATGCGATCGCATCGGCAGCCCGTGACCGCGCTCCCGGAGAGGAATTTGGACGCCGGATCGGAAATCTCTGAATGTGACCTTTTACTGACTGGGTCGAAGTGCCGATTCTGAATTGGGGCCTCGCGGGAGGTTCCGACCCCCGGATGAATAAATATCCACGTCCGACCGGAGGGTACGGCAGTCGGTGTACTAGTACACACACTCCGGGGAGGATTTTTGGCCCCAGAACGGAATTCCACGAAACTAGTGCCCTGTCGACCGTCTCAAAGTGCCGATTTCGAATTGGGGTCACATCAGTGATTCTGATGCCCGTGCAGAAAGTTATGCCCAATTCTTTCGCTGAAGGGGTGGAAATAAACTGGAGGGGTGACTATCTCGGCGATGTTCAGGCACCCATATCCACGACCTGGGGGGCAGATCTCGCATCGAGTTGAACACGACTTCCGATCACTGTGATTAGGCGGCTCCGCGTGTGGGGTCCGCCAGCGATTCGCGTAATCGAGGGAGTCGCTACTGCCAAAAAACCTTGGAATAGGGGAGATCATCGGCTAGAATCACAGTTTCAGAGTGTGAAACGAATGTTTTTCTAACCCGAAACGATGTCTTATCACCTGAGGCAATAAGGGGGCGTAGAACGTCTCTGAGTGCCGATTCCGAATTGGGGTCTTATAAGCGATTCCAATAACCGAGTGGAAAGTTATGCCTATTTGAGCAAAGGGGTGTCCGTATGCGTTCGCATCGGCAGCCCGCGACCGCGCTCCCACAGAGGAATTTGGGCGCCGAACCAGAAATCTCCGAATGTGACCTTTTACCGACCGGGTCGAAGTGCCAATTCTGAATTGGGGCCTCGCGGGAAGTTCCGACCCCGGGCAAATAAATATCCACGTTCGACCGGAGGGTACAGTAGTCGGTGTACTAGTACACACACTCCGGAGAGGAATTTTGGCCCCGAAACGGAATTCTGCGAAACCAGGGCCCTGTCGACCGTCTCGGAGTGCCGATTTCGAATTGTGGTAACATAAGTGATTCCGATGCCCGTGCGGAAAGTTATGCCCAATTCTTTTGCTGAATGGGTAGGAATAAACTGGAGGGGTGACTATATCGGCGATGTTCGGGCACCCATATCCACGAGCTTGGGGGCAGATCTCGCGTTGAGTTGAACACGACTTTCGATCGCTGTGATTGGGCGGCTCCGCGTGTGGGCACCGCCAGCGATTCACATAATCGAGGGAGTCGCTACTGCCAAAAAACCTTGGAATAGGGGAGATCGTCGGCTTGAATCACAGTTTCAGAGTGCGAAATGAAGGTTTTTCTAACCTGAAATGACGTCTTATCGCCTTAGGTAATAAGGGGGTGTCGAACGTCTCTGAGTGCCGATTCCGAATTGGGGTCTTATAAGTGATTCCGATAACCGAGTGAAAAGTTATGCCCGTTTGAGCGAAGAGGTGTCCGTATGCGTTCGCATCGACAGCCCGCGACCGGGCTCCGAGAGAGGAATTTGGGCGCCGAACCAGAAATCTCCGAATGTGACCTTTTACCGACCGGGTCGAAGTGCCGATTCTGAATTGGGGCCTCGCGGGCGGTTTCGACCCCCGGGCGAATAAATATCTACGTTCGACCGGAGTGTACGGCAAACCCTAAATCCTAAACCCTAAACCCTAAAACCCTAAACCTTAATCCCTAAACCCTAAACCCTATTGTAGAGGTATTCTTTAGTTCCATATTGAAAGAAAGTGTGAACAAGTGTGTGCTTATCAGAAAGAGCCTCACCTCTTCTCCCAAGAGGGCTCTTATAAATGACAAAACCCTAAGTTTGGGGACAATACCTCTTGGAAGATACACTTAAATTAAGTCTCTTCATTGGCACCGTTTATGGGAACGAGCAAGAGGCCATGTGTCCTACCCGCGCATCTCATCTTCATGAGTCTGGCACACCCTTATCCTCACCGGGGGGGCGTATAGAGCTATTTCTTAGTCTCACATTGAAAGATAGTGAGAACAAGTGTGTGCTTAATAGCAAGAGCCTCACCTCTTCCCCCAAGTGGGCTCTTATAAAGGACAAAACCCCAAGCGTGGGGACAATACCTCTTGAGAGGCACACTTAGATCACATCTCTTCACCAATAAACCCTATAAACCTTAAACCCTATATCCTAAAACCCTATACCCTAAACCCTAAAACCCTAAACTCTAAAACCTTAATCCCTAAGTCGAGCTTTGTTCCTTACAATATTTTCAAGCTCATCCAGTTTGTTTCTGAATACCTATTTGGTACCAATAACTGGATGATCCTGAGACTTAGGGACCAAAGTCAAGACATATTGAACCAAAGTCCCGTGAATATGCGAGTTATAATTGAGTAGTGGCTCAACAACAAGGACAAAATATAATAAGGATAAATTTGAAATTAAGAAAAGATACAACTAGAATAAGAATAACAATAGTATAAGAATGAGAAATAAGAATAAAATTAGAATAAAAATAATAATAAGAATAAAATTAGAATTAGAATGCGTAGTAAAGATAAAGTTGGAATAAAAATAATGATAAACATTGGAATAAGAATAAGGAAAATTAGAATATGGAGTAAGGATAAAATAAGAATAAGAATAAAGATAAAATAGAAATAGGAAATAAGGATAAATTGGGAATAAGGAATAAGGATAAATTGGAATAAGAATAAGGATAAATTTGTAATATGGATAACGTTGGAATGAGAATAAAATTGTAATAAGGATAATGTTTGAATAAGGAATAAGGATAAAATTAGAATAAGAAATAAGGATAAAGTTCGAATAAGGATGAAGTTGGAATAATGATAAAGTTGGAATGAGGATAAAATTGTAATAAGTATAATATTGGAATAAGGATAAATTTCAATAAGGAATAAGAAAAAAATTAGAATAAGGATAAAGTTGGAATACATAATAAGAATAAAGTTGGAGTAAGGAATAAAGATAAAGTTGGAATAAGGAATAAAGATAAAGTTGGAATAAGGATAAAGTTGGAATAAGGAATAAAGATAAAGTTGGAATAAGGATAAAGTTGGAATAAGAATAATATTGGAATAAGGATAAATTTTGAATAAGAAATAAAGATAAAGTTGGAACAAGGAATAAGGATAAACTTGGAATAAGGATGAAGTTGGAATAATGATAAAGTTGGAATAGGGATAAAATTGGAATAATGATAAAGTTAGAATAAGGATAAAATTGAAATAAATATAAAGTTGGAATAAGGATAAAGTTGGAATAAGAGTAAAACATGAATAAGGATAAAGTTGGAATAAGAATAAAATTGGAATATGGATAAAATTTGAATAAGGAAGAAGTTGGAATAAAGATAAAGTTAGAATAAGGACAAAGTTAGAATAAGGATAAAATTGGAATAAGTAAAAATTTGGAATAAGGATAAAATTTGAATAAGGAATAAGAATAAAGTTAGAATAAGGAATAAGGGTAAAGTTGGAATACTTAATAAGGATAAAATTAGAGTAAGGAATAACGATAAAGTTGGAATAATAAATAAGGATAAAATTGGAATAAGGATAAAATGGGAATAAAGACAAAGTTGGAATAAGGATAAAATTGAAATAAAGATAAAGTTGGAATAAGGATAAAATTAGAATAAAGATAAAGTTGTAATAAAGATAAAGTTAGAATAAGATTAAATTTGAAATAAGGATAAAGTTGGAATAAGGATAAAGTTAGAATAAGGATAATGTTGGAATAAGGATAAAATTGAAATAAGAGTAAAATTGGATAGAAATAATATGGAATAAAGATAAAATTGGAATAAGAATAAAGTTGGAATAAGGATAAATTTGAAATAAGGATAAGTAAGTTAGAATAAGGATAAAATAAGTTAGAATAAGGATAAAATTGGAATAATAATAATAAAGTTGAAATAAGGATAAAATTGGAATAAGGATAAAGTTGGAGTAAAGATAAAGTTAGGATATGGATAAAATTAGAATAAGGATAAAATTGAAATAAAGATAAAGTTGGAATAAGGATAATGTTAAAATAATAATAAAATTGAAATAAGGATAAAGTTTGTATAAGTAGGATAAAGTTAGAATAAAGATAAAATTGGAATAAGAATAAAACCTGAATAAAGAATAAGAATAAAGTTGGAATATGGAATAAGAATAAAGTTGGAAGAAGGATAAAGTTGGAATACATAATAAGGATCAAGTTGGAGTAAGGAATAAGGACTAAGCATAATGTTGGAATAAGGAATAAGGATAAATATGGAATAAAGATAAAGTTAGATTAAGGGTAAAGTTAGAATAAGGATAAAATTAGAATAAGGATAAAAGTAGAATAAGGATAAAGTTGGAATAAGTATAAAATTAAAATGAGGATAAAGTAAGAATAAGGATAAAGTTAGAATAAGGATAAAGTTGGATAAGGATAAAGTTGGAATAAGGATAAAATTAGAATAATGATAAAATTAGAATAAGGATAAAATTGGAATTAGAATAAAATTGGAATAAGAATAAAAATACAATAAATATAAAATTCGAATAAGGATAAAGTTAAAATAAAGATAAAATTGGAATGAGGATAAAGTTGGAATAACATTAAAGTTGGAATAATTAAAAAATTGGAATAAGAATAAAATTGGAATAAGAATAAAATTGGAATAAGAATAAAGTTAGAATAAATATAAAATTGGAATAAGGATAAAGTTGGAGTAAGGATAAAGTTAGAATAAGGATAAACTTGGAATGAGGGTTCTTATAAAGGACAAAACCCCAAGCATGGGGACAATACCTCTTGAGAGGCACACTTAAATCACGTCTCTTCACCTATAAACCTTATAAACCCTAAACCCTAAGTCGAGCTTTGTTCCTTACAATATTTCCAGGCTCGTCCAGTTTGTTTCTGAATACCCATTTGTTACCAATAATTGGATGATCCTGAGACATAGGAACCAAAGTCAAGACATATTGAACCAAAGTCCTGTGAATATGCCAGTTATAATTGAGTGGTGGCTCAACAACAAGGACAAAATATAATAAGCATAAAATTGAAATTAAGAAAAAGATACAACTAGATTCTGAATTCCGAATTGTGGTCACATAAGTGACTCCGATGCCCGGGCGAAAAATTATACTCAGTTCTTTCGCTGAAGGTGTGGGAATAAACTGGAGGGGGCGACTATATCGGCGATGTTCGAGCACCCATATCAGTGACTTAGGGCGAAGATCTCGCACTGAGTTGAACCCGACTTCCGATCGTCATGACAAGCCAGCTCCGTGTATGGGCTCCGCCAATGATTCGCGTAATCGAGGGAGTCGCTACTGCCAGAAAATCTTGGAATGGGGCAGATCGTCAGCTAGAATCGCAATTTTGGAGTGCAAAACGATGGTTTTTCGATACCGAAATGACGCTTTATCGCCTGAGGCAATAATGGGCATCGGGCGCCTCTGAGTGCTGATTCCGAATTGGGGTCTTATAAGCAATTCCGATAACCGAGCGGAAAGTTATGTCCATTTGAGCGAAGGGTGTCCGTATGCGATCCCATCAACAGCCCGCGACAATGCTCTCGGAGAGGAATTTGGGCGTCGGACCCGAAATCTCCGAATGCGAACATTTACCGACTGGGTCGAAGTGCCAATTCCGAATTGGGGTCTCACGGGCGGTTCCGTCCCCCGGGCGAACAAATATCAGCGTCCGACCCAAGGGTAGGATAATCGGTGTACTAGTACACTCGCTCTGGGGCGAAATTTTGGCCCTAGAACGGAATTCCGTGAAACTAGCGCCTGTCGACCGTCTCGGAGTGCCGATTCTGAATTGTGGTCACATAAGTGATTCCGATGTCCGGGTGAAAAGTTATGCCCAGTTCTTTCGCTGAAGGTGTGGGAATAAACTAGAGGGAGTGACTATATCGGTGATGTTCGAACACCCATATCAGCGACCTGGGAGGAGATCTCGCGCCGAGTTGAACACGACTTCTGATCGCCGTAACAGTCCGGCTCCATGTGTGGGCTCCGCCAGCGATTCACGTAATCGAGGGAGTCGCTACTGCCAAAAAACTTTGGAATCGGGGAGATCGTTAGCTAGAATCGTAATTTTGGAGCACGAAACAATGGTTTTTCGACCCCAAAATGATGTCTTATCGCCTGAGGCAATAAGGGAGCGTAGGGCACCTCTTAGTGTCGATTCCGAATTGGGGTCTTACAAGCGATTCTGATAACCGAGCGAAAAGTTATGTCTGTTTGAGCGAAGGGGTGTCCGTATGTGATCGCATCGGCAGCCCGCAACTACACTCTCGGAGAGGAATTTGAGCGTCGGACCGGAAATATCTGAATGCGACCTTTTACCGACTGGGTCGAAGTGCCGATTCCGAATTGGGGCCTCGAGGGCTGTTCCGACACCCGGGCGAATAAATATCTGCGTACGAGCCAAGGGTACGACAATCGGTGTACTAGCACACATGCTCCGGAATGTAATTTCGGTCCCGAAATAGAATTCCGCGAAACCAGCGCCATGTCCACCGTCTCGAAGTGTCGATTCTGAATTGTGGTCACATAAGCGATTCCGATACCCTGGCGGAAAGTTATGTCCAATTCTTTCGCTGAAAGGGTGGGAATAAACCAGAGGGGGTGCTATATCGGCGATGTTCGAGCACCCATATCCACGGCCTGGGGAGGAGATCTCGTGTCGAGTTGAACACGACTTTCGATCGAAACCAAGTTTTATCGCCTAAGGATATAAGGGGGCGTCGGGTGCCTCTGAATGCCGATTCCGAATTGGGGTCTCATAAGCGATTCCGATAACCGACCGAAAAGTAATGTCCGTTTTAGCGAAGGGGTGTCCGTATGCGATCGCATCAGCAGCCCGCGACCGCGCTCCCGGAGAGGAATTTGGGCGCCGGACCGGAAATCTCAGAATGTGGCCTTTTTATCGGCCGGGTCGAAGTGCCGATTCTGAATTGGGGTCTCGCGGGCGGTTCCGACCCCCAGGCGAATAAATATCCACATCCGACTGGAGGGTTCGGCAGTCGGTGTACTAGTAAACATGCTTCGCGGGGAATTTTTGCCCCGGAATAAAATTCTGTGAAACCAACGCCCTGTTGACCGTCTCGGAGTGCTGATTCCGAATTGTGGTCACATAAGTGATTCCGATGCCCGTGCTGAAAGTTATGCTCAATTCTTTCGCTGAATGGGTGGGAATAAACCGGAGGGGTGACTATATCGGCAATGTTCGAGCACCCATATCCACGACCTGGAGAAGAGATCTCACATCGAGTTGAACACGACTTCTGATCGTCGTGATTGGGCGGCTCTGCGTTTGGGCTCCGACAGAGATTCGCGTAATCGAGAGAGTCGCTACGGCCAAAAAGCATCGAATCGGGGAGATCGTCGGCCGAAATGACGTCTTATCACCTGAGACAATAAGGGGAATCGGGCGCCTCTGAGTGCCAATTCCGAATTGGGGTCCTATAAGCGATTCCAATAACCGAGAGAAAAGTTATGCCCGTTTGAGCGAATGGGTGTCTGTATGCGATCGCACCGGCAGCCCGCGACCGCGCTCCTGGAGAGGAATTTGGGCACTGGACCGAAAATCTCTGAATGCGACCTTTTACCGGCCGGGTCGAAGTGCAGATTCTGAATTGGGGCCTCGCGGGCGGTTCTGACACCCGGGCGAATAAATTTTCGCGTCCGACCAGAGGCTTCGGCAGTCGGTGTACTAGTACACACGCTCCGCGGGGAAATTTTGGCTTCAGAACGGAATTCTGTGAAACCAGCACCTTGTCGACCGTTTCGGAGTGCCGATTCCGAATTATGGTCACATAAGCGATTCCGATGCCCGTGCGGAAAGTTATGCCCAATTCTTTCGCTGAAAGGTGGGAATAAACTGGAGGGGGTGACTATATCGGCAATGGTCGAGCACCCATATCCACGACCTGGAGAAGAGATCTCACGTTGAGTTGAACACGACCTCCGATCGTCGGGACTGTGTGGCTCCACGTGTGGGCTTCGACAGCGATTTGCGTAATCGAGGGAGTCGCTAATGCCAAAAAACCTTGGAATCGGGGAGATCGTCGGATAGAATCGCAATTTCAGAGTGCGAAATGAAGGCTTTTCGACACCGAAACAACGTCTTTTCGCCTGAGGCAATAAGGGGCGTCTCTGAGTGCTGATTTCGAATTGGGGTCTTATAAGAGATTCCGATAACCAAGCAAAACTTTATGCCCGTTTGAGGGAAGGGGTGTCTGTATATGATCGCATCGTCAGCCCGCGACCACGCTCCCGGAGAAGAATTTGGGCATCAGATCGGAAATCTCTGAATGTGACCTTTTACCGGGCCGGTCGAAGTGTCAATTTTGAATTGGGGCCTCGCGAGTGGTTACGACCCTCGGGCGAATAAATATCCACATCCGACTAGAGGGTACGACAGTCGGTGTACTAGTACACACGCTCCATGGGGGAATTTTGGCCCCGGACTGGAATTTTGTGAAACCAACGCCCTGTCGACCGTCTCGGAGTGCCGATTTCGAATTTTGGTCACATAAGCGATTCCGATGCTCATGGGAAAGTTATGCGTAATTCTTTCGCTGAAGGGGGGGGGGGGGGGGGGGGAATAAACCGGAGGGGTGACTATATTGGCGATGTTCGGGCACCCATATCTACGACCTGGGGGGCAGATCTCACGTCGAGTTGAACACGACATCCGATCGCCGTGACTGGGCGGCTCCGCGTGTGGGCTCCGCCAGCGATTCGCGTAATCGAGGGAGTCGCTACTACCAAAAAACCTTGGAATAGGGGAGATCGTCGGATAGAATCACAGTTTTAGACTGTGAAACGAAGGTTTTTAGAACCCGAATCAACGTCTTATCGCCTGAGCAATTAGGGGGCGTCGAGCGTCTATGAGTCTCGATTCCAAATTGGGGTCTTATAAGTGATTCTGATAAGAGAGTGGAAAGTTATGCCCCTTTGAACGAAGGGGTGTCCGTATGCGATCGCATCGGCAGCCCGCGACCGCGCTCCCGGAGAGGAATTTGGGTGTCGGACCGGAAATCTCCGAATGTTACCTTTTACCGACCGGGTCGAAGTGCCGATTTTGAATTGGAGTCTCGCGGGTGGTTTTGACCCCCGGGTGAATAAATATCCGTGTCCGACCGGAGGATACGGCACTCGGTGTACTAGTACACACGCTCGGGGGGGAATTTTTGTCCCGGAACGGAATTCCGTGAAACCAGCACCTGTCGACCATCTCAGAGTGTCGATTCCGAATTGTGGTCACATAAGCGATTCTGATGCCCGTCCGGAAAGTTATGCCCAATTCTTTCGCTGAAGGGGTGGGAATAAATCGGAGGGGGTGACTATATCGGCGATATTTGGGCACCCATATCCACGATCTGGGGCAGATCTCGCGTCGAGTTGAACACGACTTCCGATCTCCGTGATCGGGCGGCTCTGCGTGTGGGCTCTGCCAGTGATTCGCGTAATCGAGGGAGTCTCTACTGCCAAAAAACCTTGGAATAGGGGAGATCGTGGGCTAGAATCGCAGTTTCAGTGTGCGAAATGAAGGTTTTTATACCCCAAAATGACGTCCTATCACCTAAGGAAATAAGGGGGCAACAGACGTCTCTGAGTGCCGATTCCGAATTGGGGTCTTATAAGCGATTTCGATAACCGAGCGAAAAGTTATGCCCGTTTGAGCGAAGGGGTGTCCGTATGCAATCGCATCGGCTGCCCGCGACTGCGCTCTCAGAGAGGAATTTGGGCGCCATACCAAAAATCTTTGAATGTAACCTTTTACCGACCGGGTCGAAGTGTCGATTCTGAACTGGGGCCTCGCAGGCGGTTCCCACCCCCAGGCGAATAAATATCTGCGTCCGACCGGAGGGTACGGCACTCGGTGACACACGCTCGGGAGGGGGGGAGTTTTGGTCCCGAAATGGAATTCCGCGAAACCAGCGCCCTGTCGACCGTCTCGGAGTGCCGATTCCGAATTGTGGTCATATTAGCAATTTCGATGCCCGTGCGGAAAGTTATGCCTAATTCTTTCGTTGATGGGGTGGGAATAAACCGGAGGGGTGACTATATCGGCGATGTTCGGGCACCCATATCCACGACCTGGGGGGCAGATCTCGCGTCGAGTTGTACATGACTTCCGATCGCTGTGACTGGGCGGCTCCGCGTGTGGGCACCGCCAGTGATTCACGTAATCGAGGGAGTCGCTACTTCCAAAAAACCTTGGAAAAGGGGAGATCATCGACTAGAATCGTAGTTTCGGAGTGCGAAACGAAGGTTTTTCTACCCCGAAACGACGTCTTATCGCCTGAGGCAATAAGGGGGTGTCGGGCGTCTCTGAGTGCCAATTCCAAATTAGGGTCTTATAAGCGATTCTGATAATCGAGCGGAAAGTTATGCCCGTTTGAGCGAGCGGTTGTCCGTATGCGATCGCATTGGCAGCCCGCGACCGCACTCCCGGAGAGGAATTTGGGCGCTGGACCGGAAATCTCCGAATGTGAATTTTTACCGACCGGGTCGAAGTGCCGATTTTGAATTGGGGTCTCGCGGGCAGTTCCGACCCCCGGGCGAATAAATATTCGCGTCCGACCGGAGGGTACGGCGTCGATGTACTAGTACACACGCTCCGGGGGAAATTTTGGCCCCGGAACAAAATTTAGCGAAACCAACGCCCTGTCGACCGTCTCAAAGTGCTGATTCCGAATTGTGGTCACATAAGCGATTCCGATGCCCGTGCGGAAAGTTATGCCCAATTCTTTCGCTGAAGAGGTGGGAATAAACCAGTGGGGGTGACTATATCGGCGATGTTCGGGCGCCCATATGCATGACCTGGGGGGCAGATCTCGCGTCGAGTTTAACATGACTTCCGATCGCCGTTACTGGGCGGCTCCGTGTGTGGGCTCCTCCAGTGATTCGCGTAATCAAGGGAGTCGCTACTGCCAAAAAACCTTGTAGTAGGGAGATCGTCAGCTAGAATCGCATTTTCGGATTACGAAACGAAGATTTTTCTACCCCGAAACGACGTCTTATCGCCTGAGGCAATAAGGGGGCGACGGGCGTCTCTGAGTGCCGATTCCGAATTGGGGTCTTATAATCGATTCTGATAACCGAGCGAAAAGTTATACCCGTTTGAGAGAAGGGGTGTCCGTATGCGATCGCATCGGCAGCCCGCGACCGCACTCCCGGAGAGAAATTTGGGCACCGGATCGGAAATCTCCGAATGTGACCTTTTACCGACTGGGTCGAAGTGCCGATTCTGAATTGGGGCCTCGCGGGCGGTTCCGACCCCTGGGCGAATAAATATCTGTGTCCGACCGGAGGGTACGGCAGTCAGTGTACTAGTACACACGCTCCGGGGGTAATTTTGTCCCCTGAACGGAATTCCGCGAAACCTGCGCCCTGTCGACCATCTCGGATTGCCGATTATGAATTGTGGTCAAATAAGCGATTCCGATGCCCGTGTGGAAAGTTATGCCCAATTCTTTCGCTTAAGGGGTGGGAATAAACCGGAGGGGGGACTATATCGGCGATGTTTGGGAACCCATATCCACGACCTGGTGGGTAGATCTCGCGTCGAGTTGAACAAGACTTCCGATCTCCGTGACTCGGCGGCTCCACATGTGGGATCCCCCAACGATTCACGTAATCGAGGGAGTCGCTATTGCCAACAAATCTTGGAATAGGGGAGATCGTCGGCTAGAATCACAGTTTTGGAGTGCGAAACGAAGGTTTTTCTACCCCGAAATGACGTCTTATCGCTATGAGGCAATAAGAAGGCGTCGGGCGTCTCTGAGTGCCGATTCCGAATTGGGGTCTTATAAGCGATTCCAAAAACCGAGCAGAAAGTTATGCCCGTTTGAGAGAAGGGGTGTCCGTATGCGATCGCATCGGCTACCCGCGACTGCGCTCCTAGAGAGGAATTTGGGCGCCGTACCGGAAATCTCCGAATGTGACCTTTTACCGACCGGGTCGAAGTGCCGATTCTTAATTGGGGCCTCGTGGGCAGTTCCGACCCCCGGCCGAATAAATATCCACGTCCGACCGGAGGGTACGACACTCGGTGTACTAGTACACACGCTCCGGGAGGGAATTTTGGCCCCGGAATGGAATTCTACGAAACTAGCGCCCCGTCGACCGTCTCGGAGTGCCGATTCCGAATTGTGGTCACATAAGCGATTCTGATGCCCCTGCGGAAAGTTATGCCCAATTCTTTCACTGAAGGGGTGGGAATAAACTGGAGGGGGTGACTATATCGGCGATGTTCGGGCACCCATATCCACGACCTGGGGGGTAGATCTCGAGTCGAGTTAAACATGACTTCCGATCGCCGTGACTGTGCAACTCTGCGTATGGGCTCCGCCAGCGATTCGCGCAATCGTGGGAGTCGCTACTGCCAAAAAACCTTACAATAGGGGAGATCGTAGGCTAGAATCACAGTTTTAGTGAGCAAAATGAAGGTTTTTCTACCCCAAAACGACGTATTATCGCCTGAGGCAATAAGGGGGCATCGGGCATCTCTGAGTGTTGATTCCGAATTTGGGTCTTATAAGCGATTCCGATAACCGAGCGGAAAATTATGCCCGTTTGAGCGAAGGGGTGTCCGTATACGATCGCATCGACAGCCCGCGACCGTGCTCCCATAGAGGAATTTGGGGGTCAGACCAAAAATCTACGAATGTGACCTTTTACCGACCGGGTCGAAGTGCCGATTCTGAATTGGGGCGTCGCGGGCGGTTCCGACCCACGGGCGAATAAATATCTACGTCCGACCGGAGGGTACGACACTCGGTGTACTAGAACACATGCTCCGGGAGGGAATTTTGGCCCCGGAACGGAATTTCGCGAAATCAGCACCCTATCGACCGTCTCGGAGTGCCGATTCTGAATTGTGGTCACATAAGCGATTCAGATGCCCGTGCGGAAAGTTATGTCCAATTCTTTCGCTAAAGGGGTGGGAATAAACCAGAGGGGGTGACTATATCGGCGATGTTCGGGCACCCATATCCACGACCTGGGGGGCAGATCTCGCGTCGAGTTGAACACGACTTCCGATCGCCGTGACTGGGCGGCTCTACGTGTGGGCTCTGCCAGCGATTCACATAATCGAGGGAGTCGCTACTGCCAAAAAACCTTAGAATAGAGGAGATCGTAGGCTAAAATCACAGTTTCAGAGTGCAAAATGAAGGTTTTTCTACCCCGAAACGACGTCTTATCGTCTGAGGCAATAAGGGGGCATCGGGCATCTCTGAGTGTCGATTCCGAATTGGGGTATTATAAGTGATTTCGATAACCGAGCGGAAAGTTATGCATGTTTGAGCGAAGGGGTGTCCGTATGCGATCGCAACGGCAGCCCGCGACCGCGCTCCCAGAGAGGAATTTGGGCGCCGGACCAGAAATCTACGAATGTGACCTTTTACCGACCGGGTCCAAGTGCCGATTTTGAAATGGGGCCTCGTGGGCGGTTCCGACCCCTGGGCGAATAAATATCCGCGTCCGACCGGAGGGTACGACACTCGGTGTACTAGTACACACGCTCTGGGGGGAATTTTTGCCCCAGAACAGAATTCCGCAAGACCAGCGCCCTTTTGACCGTCTCGGAGTGCCGATTCCAAATTGTGGTCACATAAGCGATTCCGATGCCCGTGCGAAACGTTATGCCCAATTCTTTCGCTGAAGGGGTGGGAATAAACCGTAGGGGGTGACTATATCAGTGATGTTCGAGCACCCATATCCACGACCTAGGGGGTAGATCTTGCGTGGAGTTGAACACGACTACCGATCGCCGTGATTGGCGGCTCTGCGTGTGGGCTCCGCCACCGATTCACGTAATCGAGGGAGTCGCTACTGCCAAAAAACCTTGGAATAGGGGAGATCGTCGGCCAGAATCGCAGTTTTTGATTGTGAAACAAAGGTTTTTAGACCCCGAAACGACGTCTTTTCGCCTGAGGCAATAAGGGAGCATTGGGCGTCTCTGAGTGTCGATTCCGAATTGGGGTTTTATATGCGATTCTGATAATCGAGTGAAAAGTTATGCCCGTTTGAGCGAAGGGGTGTCCGTATGCGATCGCATCGAGAGCCCGCGACCGTGCTCCCAAAGAGGAATTTGGGCGATGGACCGGAAATCTCCGAATGTGACCTTTTACCGACCGGGTCGAATTAGGGATTCTGAATTGGTGCCTCGCGGGCAGTTCCGACTCCGGGCAAATAAATATCCACGTCCGACCGGAGGGTACGACACTCGGTGTACTAGTACACACGCTCCGAGGGAATTTTGGCCCCGAAACAGAATTCCACAAAACCAGCGCTCAGTCGACCGTCTCGTAGTGCCAATTCCGAATTGTGGTCACATAAGCGATTCCGATGCCCGTGCGGAAAGTTATGTCCAATTCTTTCGCTGAAGGGGTGGGAATAAACCAGAGGAGGTAGCTATATCGGCGATGTTCGGGCACCCATATCCACGACCTGGAGGGCAGATCTCACGTCGAGTTGAACACGACTTCCGATCGCCGTGATTGGGCGGCTCCGCATGTGGGCTCCTCCAGTGATTCACGTAATCGAGGGAGTCGCTATTGCCAAAAAACTTTGGAATAGGGGAGATCATCGGCTAGAATCGAAGTTTCGGAGTGCAAAACGAAGGTTTTTCTACCCCGAAACAACGTCTTATCGCCTAAGGCGATAAGGGGGCGACGGGCGTCTCTGAGTACCGATTCCGAATTGGGGTCATATAAGCGATTCCGATAACCGAGCGGAAAGTTATGCTCGTTTGAGCGAAGGGGTGTCCGTATGCAATCGCATCGGTAGCCTGCGACTGCGCTCCCAGAGACGAATTTGGGCGCCGGACCAGAAATCTCCGAATATGACCTTTTACCGACCGGGTCGAAGTGCTCATTCTGAATTGGGCCCTCGCGGGCAGTTCCGACCCCTGGGCGAATAAATATCCACGTCCGACCGGAGGATACGACACTCGGTGTACTAGTACACATGCTCTGGGAGGGAATTTTTTCCCCCGAACGGAATTCCGTGAAACCAGCGCGTGACTGGGCGGCTCCGCGTGTGGACTCCGCAAGCGATTCGCGTAATCGAGGGAGTCCCTACTGCCAAAAAACCTTGGAATAAGGGAGATCGTCGGCTAGAATCACAGTTTCAGAGTGCGAAACGAAGGTTTTTCAACCCTGAAACGACATCTTATCACCTGAGGAAATAAAGGGCCGTCTCTGAGTGTCGATTCCGAATTGGGGTCTTATTAGTGATTTCGATAACCGAGCGGAAAGTTATGGTCGTTTAAGTGAAGGGGTGTCCGTATGTGATCGCATCGGCAGCCTGCGACCGCACTCCAGGAGAGGAATTTCGGCGCCGGACCGGAAATCTCTGAATGTGACCTTTTACCGACCGGGTCGAAGTGCCGATTCAGAATTGGGGCCTCGCGGGCAGTTTTGACCCCCGGGCGAATAAATATCCGCGTCCGACCGGAGGGTACAGAAGTCGGCGTACTATTACACACATTCCGAGGGGGAATTTTTGCCCCGGCACTGAATTCTGTGAAACCAGCGCCCTGTCGATCGTCTCAGAGTGCCGATTCTGAATTGTGGTCACATAAGCGATTCCGATGCCCGTGCGGAAATTTATGTCAAATTCATTCGCTGAAGGTGTAACACCCCGGAAATTTAGCAATTTAAAATTTTCAGAATTTAGGTGGATAAATTAAATAAACGTATTGGAAAGACTTCCAATACCATGTGTTAATAACCTATTAATAAGATTGGGCCAATAAAGCATATTTGGCCCAAGGATATGAACAAACTATGACAGAAAATTACCCAGAAATTCGTGTATGTAATTATGCAGTAATTAGGGAGGGTAATTTAGAGTCATATTATGGATAAGTAGTCATGTATGGGAAGCCAAAACCGAACTCAATCTCAATTAGTGGTTTCCTAAACTTTGGCTACCTCTTTTGAGTAAGGGAATCCCAGATTTCCTGGAAACTAGGAAACAGAGCTCGTAGCCTCTTTCCTAGTATCGTTAGGACTCTTAACAACATCCTAAAACTATAAGAACTCATCCCTAAACTCTTGGGGAAGGTTTAACAACGAAGTTTGGGTCGTTTGGAGGCAAGCAAGAACTTCTGAGGAGCAGGAGAAAGGCTGGGAGTCCGTAGCTTCATCCCCTGCATCTTCTGTTGCATCCAGAACATCAACAGGTTTTAGATCTTCATAAAGGTAGGTGTTCTCGGGCCAAGATTAAAGAAAACCAACACCATCATGTAATTCTCTGAGTCTAGGATCATTTGCATTTGGTTTGACTCAATTTCATGGAGTATACGTTGTGTATTCGTCGGTTTTCCAAAGTCTTGCACAGTTAGGGCTTTTTCTGTTCTTCTTATTATGCACACGATTCAAGACCGAATTTGACTAAACTTTCTTCATGAAAGTTCTTCCAATTGAAGTCACGATCATCTTCTATGTTGGACATTTTGTCCAAAAATCCTTTGTTAGAGAGTTAGGAGTATGATAAGAGAGTCTCTGCATGATACTGCAATTTCGGGCTACACTTGATTTTCTGTTATTCATATGTTTTCTTGGGATTCGAGACCGAATTAGATCAAACCCTCAACATCAAAGTTCTTCTACTAATTGTCCTCTTCATCTTTCATCTTGAACATTTTGTCTAAATGTCACTCGTTAAAGAGTTATAAGAGTTTTAAGTGAATTGCTGCATGAGATGTGTCATCGGGTTCCACACGACCATGTGTTGTGTTCTGGAAAAGCCACTAGTGTCGACACTGCCTGGGCTAGTGTCGACCTGCTGTCCCAAAACAGCCCGCCTGGATGGTGTTCTGGGAAGCCCTCTAATGTCGACACAACCCCATCTCGTGTCGACACACTCCCCCAGTTTGACCCAGAAAGCTTCTGGGAGCTGATCTAGTGTCGACACCACCTGTGCTAGTGTCGACACACTGTCCCATATTGGCCAGAAGGTTTTTTGGAAGCTGTCTCTAGTGTCGACACTACCTGGACTCGTGTCGACACGACTTGACCTTTTTGTCTTGTATTTGAGGCACTGTGTCGACACCACCTGAACTAGTGTCGACACTACCTGACCAGTTTTGCCTGTTTTTGTCTTGTGTTTGGAGCATGGTGTGGACACCACCTGATCTAGTGTCGACACTATCCTTACAAGATTTTTGTATAATTTGAGTCTAATCATTTCATGATGTCTTCAAGCATGTACATGATGTTATATGGTATGCATGGACTTAAAATAAATCAAACCATTAAAGGAAATGGTAATGATATGAATATGATTCTAATGTGTAAATTTTGATTGTTCTTATGATCCTTGGATTATCTTGTGATCTTGCTTATTGTCAATTGATAAGATAATAATATGATATGAATGTGGGGATGAATACATGATTAGTACGGACATATTAGTGGTGTAAATGTTATGATTTGCATATAAGTTTCATGGTTTCATGTTTTTCGGTGTTCAATTGATTAATTGTCATATGCATACATGTTAGGAAAGTACATGTTCTACATATGATCTGTCTTTAGAAACACCCTCTTGTCAAGACATTAATGAATTATGAAATATAAGATACGATGTTATCATGCCTTGTTCTTTTGAACTGTTTGTCATTCCTTGACTCTATAAATGATCATGTCCTTTTTACTATGAGCTTGTCATTGAAACTCTGTGGCCATAATATGAATATGTTTGTTCGGCACATCGTGGGACTCCGGTCCAAAACTTGATACAATGCCTGTGCAATAGGGCCCTGTCCGGTCTTGGGGAGGAGCGCCCCAACGTACTTGTTAACCGCGGGAGTATGGACTCTTGGTGCTTGGCATAGCACACCTGACATGCAAGATTTGTGAATATGTGCCTTCTGTTTGACATGATAAGTTTGACTTGACATGATATGATACATTTGTTCTTGTGAACACATGAACTCTGCTTGAATATGGCCAATCTCTTCTGACATGATTCTATTTTTCAAATATCTGTTCATTGTATATGCAATTCGACATTTTGATCTGATACGATATCCGTTCTATTTTGCTATTCAATCTGTTAGTATTGCATACATTGTCATCATATTCATATGCATATCTACCTACTTAAAAATGTTAATCATGTATACTAGTGCCCGCACGTTATTGAGATGTAAATCCTACTGAGCTAGTTCGCTCACCCCTATCATCCTGCCCTTTTTCAGGTAGTGATGAAGAACCCGTGGAGTCAGATGGGACCGGGCAAGAGTGACGAGCACCCGTCCTAGAATCGATGACAGCTTAGAAATAGAAATTGAGTAGTCTATGTAATAGTGAAACTTTTCTGGAAGATTATTTGAATAATGGACCCTTTGGTTAATTCTTCTTATATGAGGTTGTATCTAGTTGAATGAAATGAATTAAAGTATACTATTGGTGACCATATTATAGTCTTGAATGTGTTGTTATATCTGAATGTGACTCTGCACTATTCAACTGTGATATGTCGGTTTGTATCGTTCACGTCCCCCGGTATTTATTCCGCTGCTAAATATTCGAGGCGTGACAGAAGGGGTGGGAATAAACCGGAGGGGGTGACTATATCGGCCATGTTCGGGCACCCATATCCACGACCTGGGGGGTAGATCATGCGTCGAGTTGAACACGACTTCCGATCGCCGTGACTGGGTGGCTCCGCCAGCGATTCACGTAATCGAGGGGTCACTACTGCCAAAAAACCTAGGAATAGGGTAGATCATCAGCTAGAATCGCAGTTTTGGAGTGTGAAACGAAGGTTTTTTTTTACCCCGAAGCGACGTCTTATCGCCTAAGGCAATAAGGGGCATCGGGCGTTTCTGAGTGCCGATTCCGAATTGGGGTCTTATAAGCGATTCCGATAACTGAGTGGAAAGTTATGCCCATTTGAGCGAAGGGGTGTCTGTATGCGATCGCATCAGCAGCCCGCGACCGTGCTCCCGTAGAGGAATTTAGGCGCCGAACCGAAAATCTCCGAATGTGACCTTTTACCGATCGGATCGAACTGCTGATTCTGAATTGGGGCCTCGCAGGCGATTTCGACCACCAGGCGAATAAATATCCCCTTCCAACCAGAGGGTACGGCAGTCGGTGTACTAGTACACACACTCCGGGGAGAATTTTGGCCCCGACACGGAATTCTGTGAAACCATCGCCCTGTCGACCATCTCGGAGTGCCTATTCCAAATTATGGTTACATAAGTGATTCCGATGCCCGTGCGGAATGTTATGCCCAATTCTTTCGCTGAAGGGGTGGGAATAAACTGGAGGGGGTGACTATATCGAAGATGTTCAAGCACCCATATCCACGACCTGGGGGGTAGATCTCGCGTCTAGTTGAACATGACTTCCGATCGCCGTGACTAGGCGGTTCCGAGTGTGGGCTCCGCCAGCGATTTGCGTAATCGAGGGAGTCACTACTGCCAAAAAACCTAGGAATAGGGGAGATCATCAGCTTGAATCACAGTTTTGGTGTGCAAAACGAAAGTTTTTTGACCCCGAAACGACGTCTTATCGCCTGAGGCAATAAGGTGCATTGGGTGTCTCTGAGTGCTGATTCCGAATTGGGGTCTTCTAAGCGATTCCGATAACCGAGCGGAAAGTTATGCCCATTTGAACAAAGGGGTATCCGTATGTGATCGCATCGGCAGCCCGCGACCACCCTCATGGAGAGGAATTTGGGTGCCGGACCGAAAATCTCCGAATGTGACCTTTTACCTACCGGGTCGAAGTGCCGATACTCAATTGGGGCCTCGCGGGCGGTTTCGACTCCCGAGCGAATAAATATCCGCGTCTGACGGGAGGGTATGGCAATCAGTGTACTAGTACACACGCTCCGTGGGAAATTTTGGCCCTGGCATGGAATTCCGCAAAACCAACGCCCTCTCGACCGTCTCGGAGTGCCGATTCCGAATTGTGGTCAAATAAGTGATTCTGATGCCCGTGCGGAAAGTTATGCCAAATTCTTTCGCTGAAGGGGTGGGAATAAACCGGAGGGGGTGACTATATCGGTGATGTTCGGACCCCCATATCCACGACCTGGGGGGCAGATCTCACGTCGAGTTGAACACGACTACCGATCGCCGTGACAGGCAGCTCCACGTGTGGGCTCCGCCAACGATTCGCGTAATCGAGGGAGTTGCTACTGCCAAAAAACCTTGGAATAGGGGAGATCATCGGCCAGAATCGCAGTTTTAGATTGCGAAACGAAGGTTTTTCGACCCTTAAATGACGTCTTATCGCCTGAGGCACTAAGTGGGCGTCGGGCATCTCTGAGTGCCGATTCCGAATTGGGGTCTTATATGCGATTTCGATAATCGAGCGAAAAGTTATGCCCATTTCAACGAATGGGTGTCCGTATGCGATCGCATTGGCAGCCCGCGACCGCGCTCCCAGAGAGGAATTTGGGCGCCGGACCGGAAATCTCCGAATGTGACCTTATACTGACCGGGTCAAAGTGTCGATTCTGAATTGGGGCCTCACAGGCGGTTTCGACCCCCGGGCGAATAAATATTCGCGTCCGACCGGAGGGTACAGCACTCGGTGTACTAGTACACACGCTCCGAGGGGAATTTTGGTCCCGGAATGGAATTCCACAAAACCAGCGCCCTTTCGACCATCTCGAAGTTCTGATTCCGAATTGTGGTCACATAAGCGATTATGATGCACGTGCGCAATTCTTTTGCTGAAGGGGTGGGAATAAACTGGAGGGGGTGACTATATCAGCGATGTTCGGGCACCCATATCCACGACCTGGGGGGCAGATCTGGCGTCGAGTTGAACACGGCTTCTGATCTCCATGACTGGGCGGCTCCGCGTGTGGGCTCCTCCAGTGATTCGCGTAATCAAGGGAGTCGCTACTGCCAAAAAACCTTGGAGTAGGGGAGATCGTCTGCTAGAATCACAGTTTCGGAGTGCGAAACGAAGGTTTTTCGACCCTGAAATGACGTCTTATCGCTTGAGGCAATAAGTGGGCGTCGGGCGTCTATGAGTGCCGATTCCGAATTGGGGTCTTATATGCGATTCCGATAATTGAGCGTAAAGTTATGCCCGTTTCAGCGATTGGGTGTCCGTATGCGATCTCATCGGCAGCCCGCGACTGCGCTCCCAGAGAGGAATTTGGGCGCCGGACTGAAAATCTCCGAATGTGATCTTATACTGACCGGGTCGAAGTGTCGATTCTGAATTGGGGCCTCATGGGCAATTTCGACCCCCGGGCGAATAAATATCTGCGTCCAACCGGAGGGTACGGCACTCGCTGTACTAGTACACACGCTCCGGGGGGAATTTTGGCCTCGGAATAGAATTCCGTAAAACCAGTGCCTTGTCGACCATCTCGGAGTGTCGATTCCGAATTGTGGTCATATAAGCGATTCCGATGCCCCTGCGGAAAGTTATGACTAATTCTTTCGCTGAAGGGGTTGGAATAAACCAGAGGGGGTGACTATATCGGCGATGTTCGGGCACCCATATCCACGACCTGGGGGGCAGATCTGGCATCGAGTTGAACACGGCTTCCGATCGCCGTGACTGGGCGGCTCCGCGTGTGGGCTCCTCCAGTGATTCGCGTAATCGTTGGAGTCGCTACTACCAAAAAACCTTGGAGTAGGGGAGATCGTCGGCTAGAATCGTAGTTTCAGAGTGCGAAACAAAGGTTTTTCGACCTTGGAACGTTGTCTTATCGCCTGAGACAATAAGCGGCGTCGGGCGTCTCTGAGTGCCGATTCTGAATTGGGGTCTTATAAGTGATTCCGATAACCGAGCGAAAAGTTATGCCCGTTTGAGCGAAGGGGTGTCTGTATGCGATCGCATCGGCAGCCCGCGACCGCGCTCCCAGAGAGAAATTTGGGTGCCGGACCGGAAATCTCCGAATGTGACATTTTACCGACCAGGTCGAAGTACCGATTCTGAATTGGGGCCTCGCGAGTGGTTTCGACCCCTGGGTGAATAAATATCTACGGCCGATCGGAGGGTACGACAGTCGGTGTACTAGTACACACGCTTCGTGGGGGGAATTTTGGCCGCGGCACAGAATTCTGCGAAACCAGGCCCTGTCGACCGTCTCGGAGTGCCGATTCCGAATTGTGGTCACATAAACGATTCCGATGCCCGTGCAGAAAGTTATGCCCAATTCTTTCGCTGAAGGGGTGGGAATAAACCGGAGGGGTGACTATATCGGTGATGTTCGTGCATCCATATCCACGACTTGGAGGGCAGATCTCACGTCAAGTTGAACACGACTTTCGATCTCCGTAACTGGGCGGCTCCGCGTGTGGGCTCCGCCAGCGATTCGCGTAATCGAGGGAGTCGCTACTGCCAAAAAACCTTGGAGTAGGGGAGATCGTCGGCTAGAATCGCAGTTTTAGAATGCGAAACAAAGGTTTTCGACCCTGAAATGACGTCTTATCATATGAGACAATAAGGGGCGTCGAGCGTCTCTGAGCGCCGATTCCGAATTGGGGTCTTATAAGCGATTCCGATAACCGAGCGGAAAGTTATACCCGTTTGAGGGAAGGGGTGCCCGTATGCGATCGCATCGGCAGCCCGCGACCGCGTTCCCAGAGAGGAATTTGGGCGCCAAACCGGAAATCTCTGAATGTGACCTTTTACTGACCGGGTCGAAGTGCTGATTCTTAATTGGGGCCTCGCGGGAGGTTTCGACCCCCGGGCAAATGAATATCTGCATCCGACTGGAGGGTACGGCAGTTGGTGTACTAGTACACACGCTCCGGGGGAGAATTTTGGCCCTAGAACAAAATTCCACGAAACCAGCGCCTTGTCGACCGTCTCGGAGTGCCGATTCCGAATTGTGGTCACATAAGCGATTCCGATGCCCGTGCGGAAAGTTATGCCCAATTCTTTCGCTGAAGGGGTGGGAATAAACCAGAGGGGGTGACTATATCGGCGATGTTCGGGCACCCATATCCACAACCTGGGGGGCAGATCTCACGTCGAGTTGAACACGACTTCCGATCGTCGTGACTGGGCGGCTCCGCGTGTGGGCTCTGCCAGCGATTCGCGTAATCGAGGGAGTCGCTATTGCCAAAAAACCTTGGAATAGCAGAGATCGTCTGCTAAAATCACAATTTCGGAGTGCAAAAGGAAGATTTTTCGACCCTGAAACAACATTTTATCACCTCAGCAATAATGGGGCGTCGGGCGTCTCTGATTGCTGATTTCGAATTGGGGTCTTATAAGCGATTTCGATAACCGAGCGGAAAGTTATGCCCGTTTGAACGAAGGGGTGTCCGTATGTGATCGCATCGGTAGCCCGCGACCGCTTTCCCGGAGAGGAATTTGGGCGCCAGACCGGAAATCTAGGAATGTGACCTTTTACCGACCGGGTCGAAGTGCCGATTCTGAATTGGGGCCTCATGGGCGGTTTCGAACCCCGGGCGAATAAATATCCGCATCTGACGGGAGGGTACGATAGTCGGTGTACTAGTACATACGCTTCGGCCGGAATTTTGGCCTCGACACGGAATTTCGTGAAACCAGCACCCTGTCGACCGTCTCGGAGTGCCGAGTCTAAATTGTGGTCACATAAGCGATTCCGATGCCCGTGCGGAAAGTTATGCCCAATTCTTTCGCTGAAGGGGTGGGAATAAACCGGAGGGGGTGACTATATCGGTGATGTTCGGGCACCCATATCCACAACCTGGGGGGCAGATCTCACGTCGAGTTGAACACGACTTCCGATCGCCGTGACTGGGCGGCTCCGCGTGTGGGCTCTGCCAGCGATTCGCGTAATCGAGGGAGTCGCTATTGCCAAGAAACCTTGGAATAGCAGAGATCGTCTGCTAAAATCACAATTTCGGAGTGCAAAAGGAAGATTTTTCGGCCATGAAACGATGTCTTATCGCCTAAGACATTAAGGGGCATCGGGCGTCTCTGAGTGCCGATTCCAAATTGGGGTCTTCTAAGCGATTCCGATAACCGAGCGGAAAGTTATGCCCGTTTGAGTGAAGGGGTGTCCGTATGCGATCGCATCGGTAGCCCGCGACCGCGCTCCCGGAGAGGAATTTGGGCGCCGGACCGGAAATCTCCGAATGTGACCTTATACCAACCGGGTCGAAGTGCCGATTCTGAACTGGGGCCTCCCAGGCGGTTTCGACCCCCGGGCGAATAAATATCTGCCTCCGCCGGAGGGTACGGCACTCGGTGTACTAGTATACACGCTCCGAGGGGAATTTTTGCCCCAGCACGGAATTTCACAAAACCAGCGCCCTGTCGACCATCTCGGAGTGCCGATTCCGAATTGTGGTCACATAAGCGATTCTGATTCCCTTGCGGAAAGTTATGCCAATTCTTTCGCTGAAGGGATGGGAATAAACCGGAGGGGGTGACTATATCGGCGATGTTCGGGAACCCATATCCACGACCTGGGGGGTAGATCTCGCGTCGATTTGAACACGACTTCCGATCACCGTGACTGGGGCAGCTCCGCGTATGGGCCCCGCCAGCGATTCGCGTAATCGAGGGAGTCGCTACTGCCAAAAAATCTTAGAATATGGGTGATCATCTGTTAGAATCACAGTTTTGGAGTGCGAAACGATGGTTTTTCGACCCCAAAACGACATCTTATCGCCTAAGGCAATAACGGGCATCGGGCGTCTCTGAGTGTCGATTCCGAATTGGGGACTTATAAGCTATTCCGATAACCGAGCGGAAAGTTATGCTCGTTTGAACGAAGGGGTGTCCGTATGCGATCGCATCGGCAGCCTACAACCGCGCTCCCGGAGAGGAATTTGGACGCTGGACCGCAAATCTCCGAATGTGACCTTTTACCGACCGGGTCGAAGTGCCGATTCTGAATTGGGGCCTCACGGGTGGTTTCGACCCCTGGGCGAATAAATATCCATGTCCGACCGTAGAGTACGGCAGTCGATGTACTAGTACACACTCTCCGGGGAGAATTTTGGCCCAGACACGGAATTCTACGAAACCTGCGCCCTATCGACCGTCTCGGAGTGCCGATTCCGAATTATGGTCACATAAGCGATTCCAATGCCCGTGCGGAAAGTTATGCCCAATTCTTTCGCTGAAGGGGTGGGAATAAACCGGAGGGGTGACTATATCGGCGATGTTCGGACACCCATATCCACGACCTGGGGGGCAGATCTCGCGTCGAGTTGAACACGACTTCCGATCGCCGTGACTGGGCGGCTCCGCATGTGGGCTCCGCCAGCGTTTCGCGTAATCGAGGTAGTCGCTACTGCCAAATAACCTTGGAATAGGGGAGATCGTTAGCTAGAATCACAGTTTCAAAGTGCGAAACGAAGGTTTTTTGACCCCGAAACGACGTCTTATTGCTTGAAGCAATAAGGGGGCATCGTGCGTCTCTGAGTGCCAATTCCGAATTGGGGTCTTATAAGCGATTCCGATAACCGAGCGGAAAGTTATGCCCGTTTGAACGAAGGGGTGTTCGTATGCGATCGCATCGACAGCCCGCTGTAGACGCGAGATTTGGCCCATCTTCGCAAGGCTATTTGGCCCATTAAGCTTCGTTTGATCGTTTGTTGACTTGCCTCGGATACCATGTAGACGGCAGCATCGATTGCCGCCAACTACTGGTTGACGGCAAGCAGTCTAGACATTGACCCATCTAGACGTCCACATCCCTGGACGTTTGCATGCGGTTGGCAGCAAGATCGCTGGACGTCAATATGGTTTACTTGGTCTGCGCAACTACCCCGAGAATATAGCCCACTAGCGCCTTTCTCTCGCCCATGCACCGCATGGGACCGTTCCCAACGGGCATATGGGCCACCTTGGCACTCCCTTGACCCAGTAAAAATCTCATGTGGCCTCTCCCCATTGGTTGGAGTCTTTAGACTTGGATTTCCATGTGTGCAAGTGTGTTTCTTCACACTTGAGCATCCAAGGCAGCTGAGCTCGAGTTCACTGTCTATATAACAGTCCCTTGAGCCCTCTAAGCAAGGGGAGAGAGGCTGGACGTCCACATGCTACCCCTTTGAAGAAGGAGAGAGAAAGTTGCACCCAAGCTACATCAAGTCTTCTTCCTCTCACAAGTTGGGACGTCCAGGAGGCTTCTTCCCGAGCTAGAGGAGCCCTACAAGGAGCTACATCGCCTGCGAACGAGGATCTTCACCTCCTTCCCTCTCTCTTCTCTTACTCTCTCTTTAGTTCATTTGCATTTTGCACACACTTTCCCACTCACCCTAGGCACGTAGGTCATCTCCCTACACACCTAGAAAGGGGTTTCCCAACCAAAAACGGAGGGAAGAAGGGTGGTCATAGCATTTGGCCACCCCTCTTCTCAAGTCTACAATGGGTACGGGTGTAACGTCGCGTGTTTCTTGTATCCTTTTGGATCGTATGTGTTGTGGTTGTGGCGGCCGTTGTGAGGCCAGTGTGCTGTAGACGTGTGGTGTGTGCAGGTGTGGTGCAGGTTAGGTCCCAAAATGAAATAGGACCTACTGCAGTTGAGTAGGAGTTGGCGGCCAGGTATGGCCGTTGACTTGTTGGCGTCCAGGTAAGTTGCCGTTGACTGCATGAACTTAACGGCATAAGATATGGACGTTTGTGGTGGCGGTTGCCCTAAGCGGCAGTAAGGTTGACGCCAACCTGTGCAATCTGCAAGTTATAGGGTCACCCGAGGGCAGGTTTTCCACCTGGTTCTTCCTCTCCTCTGCCCTAGCTTCACGCCCCTGTTTCCCCAAAGCTTCCAACAGTCTCAGAAGAGTGGTTGGAGGGTCGTGGAACGTGTGGCAGTGACGAATCGCGTAAGGAAACGCCAGTGCGAGGCGTGATTCCCGTGGGAGCTCGTGGAGGATTCGGTGTGGATTGGAAGATTTCGAGAGGTTTAAGCGTGTGCTGAGGTAGGGAATGACCCTTGTAATTCCTATAGGTCGTAATAATGTAATTAGAAAACATGAATCTGCATGAAAATGGCGATTTCGGGTCATGGTATCCATGCGGGGTACATGGGTGGTTTGAGTAATTTAGCAAATGAAACATGTTGTTTTGGGTTGTTTGGGATTCATGCATGTCAGAGGAAGTGTTTCCTCATATTTTCTCGATGGTTTCGGGATCAGGAATACCTGTAGAATCAGTTTAGGGTTTCTGCAAGAAATGGAGTCGAGGAGATTGGCGTCAACATCGTGTGACGCCAGGTTCTTCAGCTGGGAGATTAACGGCCAAATATCTTGCCGTTTCTAACCCATCGACGGCAGTCGATGTTGCCGTCAGCAAGATTTTGTTTTAAATATTGATATATTGAATATTTGTTGGTATTAAGTGGTGCAACGATAATCGTGGTGCACCCAGTGCTTGTGTTTCTGGGACCAGCGTACTGAGTACGCAGTTGGTTGGTTCTTTACGTGTTTGTGTAGCGTTCACGTGTAGTGGACTACTAGTGCACGCGGTTTACGTGCGACTTCACGTGGTTTGTGTGTGACGTGCACGTGGTTTTGTGTACGTGGCAAGTAGTACGACGCCTACCATGGTTACCTCTCTAGTTGGGTGCCCCAGGTTCTTTGTGAGCCAGGCTGTTAGCTCGGGGCTTTGTCCCGGTACTTGTGTGGTACCGTCGAGGTCTGTGTCGTCTGACCTGGACACCCTCACTCATGTGTTTGAGTTGTACGTCCGGCTGAGGGAAAGACGACAGTGGGACAGTGACACTTATGTTTGTCTTTAGTCACTTGTAGCGCGCTCGTAGTTGGGGGTACGGACACCAGTAGTCGACACTGGTCCCCAGCTAGTCCTTTTCCAGTGCCTCACTCTAGAGGGCCCAGGCCAGGGTCTCCAGAGGTGCCAGGCATGGGCCTGTGACCGTGTGGTTCGCAGGTGGTGGTGTTTAGTTGGTCTCCGCAGTTGCTTGACCTTTTCACGTGGAGCAGCAGCTGGACCTTTCGTCCGTGGCTGTGAGACTGAGAGGTAGACCTGTGTTAGCTTGTCCGAGTCAGTCTCTGGTGTCGCGAACCAGTTCACGTGGCTCGTGTTTGGCTGTCTCTACTTTAGCTTGTACACCTATACTGGTTTGCCGTTTAATCATTACAGTTGTTTTTCGTAGTCGGCAGACGGTGAGTACTTTTACAGCTTTTATATCCTGCTTAGCTGTTCTATAAATTGTTGGTATTGTTTACTGCTTTCGTACCTGTGGTTTGATTTTGCTTGGTGTTGGGGGAGTTCCCTACTGAGCCAGTGACTAGCGAGGCTCACCCCTACCCCCACAGGTGAGAGTGAGGAGGACGTTTCTCGACCGTCGTCCAGTTCGGAGCTGCGCCGTAGCGGTGCAGAGTCAGTACCTCCGGCAGCGTAGCCTCCGGCAGTGTAGTTTTCAGCAGTGTAGTCTCAGTAGTGCAGTGTAGTAGTAATAGAGTAGTTAGTTGTTTACTTGCTTTCAGTTGTACCTCGGGGTATGCCCCAGGCTCTTGTACTTTCTTTCAGTTTTTTGTGAAATTATGGCTATGTAAACTTGTGAACTATATATGTGAATTGGTGTGTTCCTTTATGCTTACACAGACTGTGGTTTGGTATCCCTTGCGAGGCTTCAGCCCGTTCACGGGAGGCGGACTCGGATCAAGCACGTTATCGGTTTAACGGGCTTGGCCGAGGCATTCCATCACAACGGGACTCACTTTTTGGGCTGTCTTCTCACGTTTTGAACATTTTCTACTCTTCATTAGTCTTATAGAGTTTCTTTTTTGTGACAGGAACAACACGCAGAAGACCGCGGAGCTCTTCTCCTTTGGCCGGCCGAAGGAGGAGAAGTTGAGGCACTGTCTCCATCCGCTGCGCGAGGCGATCATTCCGGCGCGACCACATCACTCCTTGGGCACAGGTAAGGCCCTTGCGATCACATACTCTCATCCATTTCGCTTGCTTTCCTCGTTCTCCTTCCAATCAACCGGAGGGTCAACGAGGTCAACCGGCGACCCCTTCATTGCCAACGAGAGTCCGGCGGCGTTCGCGAGCACCCGGGAGGTCCAGAGATCGGCCGGGGACGGCGCGGAAATGAACCGTCCACAGTGCCCGGATTCCGCTCCCGAAGGGCGGCCACGGCTTCAGATGCGCACGGATTCCGACACACCTTCGGTAATAACTTTCGGTCCGGTTATCGGAATCGCTTATAAGACCACAATTCGGAATCGACACTCAGAGTCGCTCGTCGCAAATTGTTGCCTCAGGCGATAGGATGCCATTTTTGAGTCGAAAATCCATCGTTTCGGCCTCCGAAATTTTAGTTCTTGCCGACAATTCACGTTTTTGTGCCGTGGCATTTCCTCGATCACGCGGCTCACCTGTGGGTCCGCCGCCCAGAGTCAGCCTATCGGGGTGGTTGGAGGTCGCCAACAATGTGGCCCGAGAGCTCCTCCCCGCGTCGTAAACGTGCGCGCCCGAAAATGGCCGATTTCGCCACCCCTGACGGATTACTCTCACCCCCCTCTATAGAAGAACTGGGCATAACTTTCCGCCCTGGTATCAGAATCGCTTATATGACCACTTTTCAGAATCATCTCTCTGAGCCGGTCAAGATGACGCAAGTTTCTAGGAATTCTGAGTTTGAAGCCCAAAATGCCACCTCAGAGTGTGTGCACTAGTACACCGATTTTCGTGCCATTTTGGTAAAACGCGGATATTTCCTCGCCTGGTGATCGGAACCGCCCACGAGGCCCCAATTCCGAATCGGCACTCCGATCCGGTCAGCCCTTTGCTAGACTCGGAGATTTCCAGTCCGGCGCCCGGATTCCGCTCCCGGATGGCTGCCGCGGCTCCCGATGCGTATGGATTCTGACACGCCTTCCGTAAAACAGGCATAACTTTACACCCGGTTATCGGAATCGCTTATAAGACCATAATTTGGAATTGGCACTCAATGGCACTCGTCTCCTACTATTGCCTCAGGTAATTGGACGCCGTTTTCGAGTCGAAAATACATCGTTTCAGCCTCTGAAATTTCGGTTCCTATCGACGATTCGCGCTTCTTTACTGTGGTGTTTTCTCGATCACACGGCTCGCCTGTGGGTCCTCTGCCCAGAGTGGGCCTATCGGGGCGGTCGGAGGTTGCCAACAACGTGGCCCGAGAGCTCCTCCCCACACCGTAAACGTGCGCGCCCGAAAATGGCCAATTTTGCCACCCCTGACTGATTACTCTCACCCCTTCTACGAAAGAACTGAGCATAACTTTCCACCCGGGTATCAGAATCGCTCATATGACCACTTTTCGGAGTCGCCTCTCCGAGCCGCTCGAGGTGACGTAAGTTTCACGAAATTTTGAGTCCGGAGCCTGAAATGCCACCTCGGAGCCTGTGTACTAGTAAACTGATTTTCACACCGTTTCGGTAAAACGAGGATATTTCCTCGCCTGGTTATCTGAAATGCACGCGAGGCCCAAATTCCGAATCGGCACTCCGACCCAGTGGGCCGTGGGCCAGACTCACAGATTTCTGGTCTGGCGCCTGGATTTCGCTCCCGGAGGGCGGCCACGGCTCCCGATGCGCACGAATTCTGACACGCCTTCCGTAAAATAGGCACAACTTTCCGTCTGGTTATCGGAATCTCTTATAAGACTGCAATTCGGAATTAGCACTCAGAGGCACTCGTCGCCTACTAATGCCTTAAGCAATAGGACGTCATTTTCAAGTCGAAAATCCATCGTTTCGACCTCCGAAATTTTGGTTCCTGTCGACAATTCTCGTTTTCTTGCCGTGGCGTTTCCTCGATCACGCGGCTCGCCTGTGGGTCTACCACCCAGAGTCGACCTATCGGGGCGATCGGAGGTCTCCAACAATGCAGCCTGAGAGCTCCTCCTCGTGCCGTAAACGTGCGTGCCCAAAGATGGCCGATTTTGCCACCCCTGACGGATTACTCTCACCCCCTTCTACGGAAGAACTGGGCATAACTTTCCGCCCGAGTATCAAAATCGCTTATATGACCACTTTTCAGAATCGTCTCTCTGAGCCAGTCGAGATGACGTAAGTTTCGTGGAATTCAGAGTTCGGAGCCCGAAATGCCACCTCAGAGCGTGTGTACTAGTACACCGATTTTCACACCATTTCAGTAAAACGTAGATATTTTCTTGCCCGATGATCGGAACCGCGCGTGAGACCCCAATTCTAAATCGGCACTCCGACCCGGTCGGCCCTTTGTTAGACTCAGTGATTTCCGGTCCGGTGCCCGGATTTCGCTCCCGGAGGGGATCGTATGAAATTGAATGCCAATTCCTTCCCTCCTCTTCATCATCTCATTCATCACATCTTCACCACAATCATTGTGCCAAAGGATGGCAGCTGGGAACTTGTGACCGAGATTCAAAAATCCCTTTTCTACTCCTTCCTCCATGGTGAGCAAGTAAATCTACCTATTTTAATGATTGACCTCATTAGGCAATGCTTCCGTAACTGTAAGAGGTCAATGCTGTATGCTTGCCCCATTACCTCTCTCATTCTATTCATTAGCATCCACATTCCTGAATAAGAGATGGTTAATCTCAAATCCCATGGCTCTTTTGATCTTACTGCCGCCCATAGGATGGGCTACAAGCTTATTGATGGGAGAGTTACAAGGGAACTAAAGGGCAAGGAGCAGGCAGTCGAAGAAGAGTCTGATGAAGATGAATCAAGTGATGAAGGCTCCCAAGCTGAGACAATGGATGCTCAGGGAGTTGATGAAGATGCTACTGAAGACCAACCACCAGAGCCTCAAGAACCATCTCTTAGAGATTTCCTCACTACTTAGTTGGCCCAAATGCAGCAACAGATCACCACTGATTTTGCACATCTCAATGCCCGGTTTGATTACGTTGATACAAGGATGAAGGCATTGGCTGACACTCATGTGCAAATTCAACATAGGCTTACCAGGTTCTCCACAGAGCTTCATGGGATCTGTCATCCCCCTGCTCCGTGGAATGATGATGTCTAGAGAGTCTAGTACTCAGTCTGGGGTATCTACTTCTACTTCTTCCTAGGTTTGGGTAATGTGATTGGTGTCTTAGTTTGCTATGTCAATCTTGTAATTTCCCTTCTTTTGCTTTTCTTAATGTGAAGGTCATGTCATGCAACTCTTTTGTAACTGTGTGTACTGAATGATTAATGAATGACATTCACAATTATTTGCCTAATTTCTATTCATGAGTGCATGGTTTATTTGCCTAATTTCTATTTCACAAACTAATGTTTTGAATGAACATTGTAGAAATTGACAAGAGACAAGTACATGTCCAAAAGAAAGGGTCATGATAACAAAAAAAAAAAAATCCAATGGTGATGTACTCTCAGCAATTGGGCGCCAAAATACTCAGGTTTAGAGTCAAAATAGTATTGATGGACTCCAAAATAGCCATTTGGACTCCAAGATGTGCAGCAGTTGGTCTCCAAACTATCCAATTTTGGGAAACTTCATTGGTTTTTATTATTTTATGATATATTTTTAATAAATAAATTGTTCAAAAATATTAGTGATAGTCTTGGTACCAAGATGTTGCCAAATGAAGTGTCATGATAAGACCAAAAATTAAATAAATAAAAATCCAATGGTGATGTACTCCCAACAGTTGAGCTTCAAAATACTCAGGTTGGAGCCAAAACAGTATTGATGGACTCCAAAATAGCCATTTGGACTCCAGTTTGTGGGCCTTAGTTATCGACAACCAGTTTGTGGTTGTCGACAGGTAGTCTTGACACCAGGAACATCATTTCTGAAGGCGATCAATAGTTGTCGGCAACCAGTGGATGGTTGTCGACATGTACTGTTCCACTCAGAACCACATTCTTGAGGTGGGCCTTAGTTGTCGACAACCAGTTTGTGGTTGTCGACAGGTATTGTTGATTCCATGAAACAATCCTGAAGGAGTGCCTTAGTTGCCGACACACTGGTGTGTGGTTGTCGACAGGTACTGGTCATCCAGAACATAATTTCTGAAGGCGTGCGATGGTTGTCGACAGATGAATGCAGGTTGTCGACAGATGACTGTTTATTGTCTACAACCAGAACCCTATTCCGGTTTGGAATGTGACCTGGAGGTTCATGTTCTCTCCGGGTTTTATTGTGGTTGTTCACTTCTAAAGAGGCCAATATAATAAAATGAACCCTAGTTGTCGACACACCCTATCACCTCCCCTCGTTCCTGCAACTGCCGCCGTAGTCCACCCTAAACTCCATCTTCTTCTCTCCAAGGCGAAAAAATTAGAGTTGTCGGCACACCCTTTCATCTGCTGCATTTCCTCTTCTATTTCCATAATGAGTTCCAGGGGAAAACCCACGACTGCTGGGAAGCAGAGCGTTGAAGGAGAAGGTCAAATTTCAAGAGCCCCTGCTGAGCACCGATCAAAGTTCAGGGATGACAGACTCCCAAAATTGAATGTTCCATCAAACATCAATCTGCTCAAGGTCAACGAAGTCTTCAAGAAGATCATACAACCTTGGTATGTGGATTTTCCTTCGTTGGAAAATATGTTTCCCGGGTTGACTACTCTATTTGAAGAACAAGGCTGGCTTAGATTTATGACGTCTCAGAAGTCTTATTCTCCATCGACAGTTTTGGAGTTTTACAACAATTTGGGTATGACTGAAGATGACCTTTACAATACTGTCCTGGGTTTCTCCTTTAAGATTACTTCTAATCTTTTGAGTAAAGCACTACAAATATCAAATAATGGGGTAGATGTCCTCACTCTGGAGATGGATCCTGCAGTCACATATACAATGATGACTAAGGAACCCTTTGATGAGTTGAAAAGGATAGGCAAACTGAATGCAAACACCTTTCCTCCTTTGAACAGAATGATACATCATATGTTCACAACTATCATATTTCCAACGGATGGAAGCAGGGAGCTAGTGAATGAAACACATAGGACACTGTTCTACCACATTCTTCGGAATGAGCAAATTAATCTCCCAGAGTTGATGGTCGATGTCATAGGCGAGTGCTTCCGTGATCCAAAAAGGTCCATCCCGTATGCTTGCCCTATCACATCTGTGATCAAGTTTCTGCGACTATCACTAACTCCTAATAAGGTCATAACTCTTAAGAGCCGAAGTGCATATGATATCACCACTACACGGAGGATGGGGTATAGAATGTTTAATGAAAGAGTCCGCAGGACTCTAAAAGGACAAGCAGATGAATAGCAAAAAGATGAAGGCACATAAGAAGCAACTAAAGAAGATGGTGAGGATATGGGTACAGATGAAGTAGCTGGAGAAGATGTCATTCCTCAAGAAGTTCATCCAGATATTCCTATTACATCTCAAGTTCAAATGTCCGGAGATCTAAAAGAATTATTTGTCGAACAATTCATTCAACTTCAGACAAATCTCACACAGAAATTTGATCAGTTGAACAATAGAATGAATGCAATTGAAAAAAATCAAGGACACATTCAGAGACAATTAGATACCATGGATTATGGAATGATGCAACTTCATGATGATTATCAGAATATTCACAATTTCTACAATCCTCATGATCCTTAGGATGAAAATTTTTCTATTAATGTTTCATCTTTTGGTGCTCAGGGTCCTCGTCGTCCCACTCCTCCTGGGGATGACAATCCTTCGCAATGTATTGGGCAATTTTTATTTTTAAAAAAATAGTTGGGCACAAAGCTTGTCATGTTTTGGAATGTGTGTCAACTGTAATGCTTTGCAAGTGTTACAATGAAAAGAATGAAGTCTATCCATGCTTGAAAACTTTGTGCTTGCCAATTCTGCCTCACAAACTAATCTTTTGAATGGCCATTGTAGAACTTGCCAAGAGACAAGTACATGTCCATGATAACCCAAAAAAAAAAATGCACGACTTGAAAATCCAATGGTGATGTATGTGTAGAAGTTGGGCTCCAAAATACTCTAGTTTGGAGTCAAAATAATGGTCATGGACTCCAAAATAACTTTTTAGACACCAACATGTGCAGTAGTTGGACTCCAAACTGCCCAGTTATGAGAAACTTCATTGGTTTTTGATATTTTACAAATTATTTTTAATAAAAAAGTTGTTTAAAAATATTAATGACATTCTTGGAACCAAAATGCTGCCAAGAGACAAGTAAATGTCTCATAGGAAGGGTCATGATAACAAAAAAAAAAAGGAAAACCTGAAAATCCAATGGTGATGTGTGTCTAGAAGTTGGGCTCCAAAATACTCTGGTTTGGAGTCAAAATAATAGTCATGGACTCTAAAATAGCATTTTGGACGCCAACATGTGCAGCAGTTGGGCTCCAAACTACCCAGTTATGGAAAACTTCATTGGTTTTTGATATTTTACTAATTATTTTTAATAAAAAAGTTGTTTAAAAATATTAATGACATTCTTGAAACTAAAATGTAACCAAGAGACAAGTAAATGTCCCATATGAAGGGTCATGATAACAAAAAAAAAAAAAAAACTTGAAAATCCAATGGTGATGTATGTTTAAAAGTTGGGCTCTAAAATACTCTGGTTTTGAGTCAAAATAATGGACATGGACTCCAAAATAGTCTTTTGGACGCCAACATGTGCAGCAGTTGGGCTCCAAACTACCCAGTTATGGGAAACTTCATTGGTTTTTGATATTTTACGAATTATTTTTAATAAAAAAGTTGTTTAAAAATATTAGTGACATTCTTGAAACCAAAATATTGTCAAGAGACAAGTAAATGTCCCATAGGAAGGGTCATGATAACCCAAAAAAATAAAAGAAAACCTGAAAATCCAATGGTGATGTATGTCTAGAAGTTGGGCTCCAAAATACTCTGCTTTGGAGTCAAAATAATGGTCGTGGACTCCAAAATAGCCTTTTGGACGCCAACATGTGCAGCAGTTGGGCTCCAAACTACCTAATTATGGGAAACTTTATTGGTTTTTGATATTTTACGAATTATTTTTAATAAAAAATTTGTTAAAATTTATTAGTGACATTCTTAGAACCAAAATGTTGTCAAGAGACAAGTAAATGTCCCATAGGAAGGGTCATGATAAAAAAAAATTTTGAAAATTTAATGGTGATGTATGTCTAGAAGTTGGGCTCCAAAATACTCTGACTTAGAGTCAAAATAATAGTCATGGACTCCAAAATAGCATTGTAGACGTCAACATGTGCAGCAGTTGGGCTCCAAACGACCCAGTTTTCGGAAACTTCATTGGTTTTTGATATTTTATGAATTATTTTTAATAAAAATTTTATTTAAAAATGTTAGTGACATTCTCGGAACCAAAATTGCATGTCATGAGAACCCAAAATTGCATTTATTTAAAGTCTCATTGACATCCGCACTCATCACTTTTATAAACACTTCTACGATATTCACGCTCGCAAATGTACATGTAACATGAAGGCAACATTTAACCTTCATTGTATTCACTGTGTTGCAAAAAGGGAAAAATCTGGGACATAGGTTTCTCTAACTTCATTTAAAAGTTGGCCTTCATGCAATGGGTGATATTGTTTATCTACTAGTTGTTCCACTTGTCGACCAACAACCAATATTTGTGCTTTGCTCCTCTTCCTTATCTTCTCAATGGCTGATTTAATTCTTTTCTCACGTCTCCTCCCCTTTGTCACGACTCTCGGGGGATCATAGACTACTGTTGACTCTGAGAATGCCTTCGATGTTGGTCTTTTCATATGCAACATGGTGTCTCTCACTTTTTCCATAAGTCTAGGCATTTCCCCCAAAGCAACGTCAATTGCTTCCTCTGACCTTGATGCTGCCTCAGTAATCTTCATGAATCTATAAATTAGAGTAGAGTACCTTGAAGATATTGAAGTACGAGATTCATTATCAGGTCCACTCTCATTACTTGCATCCCGGTATCGCATATCCTTTCGCCAATGCCTTAAGAAATATTTTTCTGGGATCTCTGTAACGCCAGAGAATTGAAATGTCAATATAGCATGCCTACATAAGTAACCTTTAAATGTAAAGCTTCGACAACCACATTCCACCTCTTGTTCTTCCTTTCTATACAACACATCATACTCTCTCACGAATTGCTTCAATATGCCTTTCATATTTACCCTAGGGGTGAACATGGTCCGGTTCGGTTCGGTTCACCCCACTTTTTGGGTGAACCGAAACTGAACCGAAATTAATTTCAAACCGAACCGAACCGAATCGGTTCGGTTCGGTTTGAACCGTTAAAAAAAAAACCCACAGATTTTAAAGGCCCGAGGGCGGACCTGAGTTTCGAACTCAGGTCAGCCCATGAAATGGGGACGCGCTAGCCCACTGGGCTACGCGCTCCCTTTTGATATATATTATATATTTAATATATTTAATATATATTCGGTTCGTTCGGTTTTCCAATGCAAAACCGAACTGAACCGCCAGACCTCTCAACCCGAACCGAACCGAACCGAACTGGCTGGTTCGGTTTTACGGTTTGAACCGTATTATGAACAGCCCTAATTTACCCTTTCATAGGACCTGACTGTCAGTGCCAATGTGTTTCCTTGTAGATCAACCTTGATGGGATGACATGTAGCAACCTCAATTAATTCTTGTTGAAACTTTTGGAATATTGCACGAGTGTAGATGTTAGCAACTTGCTTCTCATAAGGGGAGCTTGTTTTCAAGTAAGTTTCTGTCTCCCATGATTTAACATCAGCTTGGTTCTCAGCATCAAATCGCCGTTCAATTGCAACGACATATTTTGATACAAATTCAGATAATGTTATTTTTATTGTTACGAAATCATCAAAAAATTGATTAATACTCTCACTCATTTGACTAGTTGACATCCCTGTACAGTACATGAGTAATAGGAAGTTAATACATAGGCAACTAGTTACGCAATAAAAAAAAACTTGCCAAAAATAAAGTGAAGTACTTCACCAGCAAAAAATGTGTCTTTTAAGAAGACCGGAACCCACTTAGCTCGACAATCATATAATCCTTTTAGCCACTCATTTTCTCTAGCTGATACATAATTGCCCATCACCTTTTCCCACCTTTCATTGAACTGAATGGGTGATATCGAGTCATAGATGCATTCATCAAAATCAGACATAAAGTTCGGATGAGCATTACATATGTGACCAATTTTTTTGGGTATTTTTTTCAATATATGTCATAAGCAAAATCGATGTCTGGTATTAGGAAAGACTCGAGCAATAGCTACTTCCTTGGCTTTGTCCTAGTCAGTAATGATTGCATTTGGATGCACACCACCATTAGCTTTCATCCAACCATTAAATACTCATATAAAGCTTTCAATCCTTTCGTTGCTTAGTAAGGCACAACCGAGAAGAATGGATTGACCATGATTATTGACTCCCACGAATGGAGCAAATGGCATTTTATATGTATTTGTCAAGTATGTTGTGTCGAAGCATATGACATCGGAGAAATACGAACATGCTGTCCTTGACCTACCGTCTATCCAAAAGACATGTCTCAAAGTACCATTATCATTTACCTCCATTGTGTAGTAGAAGGTGGGGTTGGTAGCTTGCATTGCCTCAAAATGTGACAGCATTGTCTTCGCACCACCTACTTTCAATTGGGTTTGTCTTTCACGTTCAATAAAGTTCTTACAATCCTTCTCCGTGAAATCTAGTTGTGTAATCCCACCTTTTCTCTTTGCCATGCATGATACAATCTTTGACGTTGAAATCCCGGCACTTCGCATGTTTACCATTTCGGCCTTCTCTGGAGTGCAGATCTGTCGATGGGATCGCAAGTACACCGCCGATAATGGATTTAAGGAGTGGTTATGCTTCAGTCGTACGTCATACAAAATATATTTCATGGTACAACTATCTCTTCTCACCTTCAGACTTGCTAGGCATCTAATTTTTGTTGTGTCACGTTGTAATTTTGTATTTGGATCTTGCCTACTTTCACCACTTCTATGACATGTGAATTTTTTAAAAATGCACACACCATTCATAAATTTGCTATCCCGACTTGCTATACCAAATCTTTCTTTATTTACATAATTATTGTAGAACTTTCTCACATCATCAATACATTCAAACTCCATCCCGTCACAAGGTTCTGCTATAAGTTCGGCTTCTGGGATCTTTTGCTTCTCCTTCGTTGGAGTCTTCACCACATCATTCTCACATTAGAGTTGCACATTAGCTATGATGACCACATATACAAGTTAGTCTTCAAAAGTTAAAATCAAGCAAAAAAAAATGTACAGATAGGCCATGTCAATTAAGTTTGTAATTTATTCTCCAAAAAGTCAGTCTTTCTTATTGAAAGTCCTTAAAATTATTTCTTATTAATCATTATATACAATGAGGTCTTTAGAACCTCCAATTATCCTACAACATGAAGGAATAGAAGAAAAATATGTTAGATGTTGTAAATTAAGTACCATTATCATTGCATGCCAAATATCTAAAGTAGACTCCAAAATACTATGCCGAGGCAGCAAGTAAATAAATTTAAATATTAATTAGTGATCATTATACACAATGAAGTCTTTAGAACCCTCAATTATCCTACACCATGAAAGAATTAGACTCCAAATTTTTTAGATAAATTAAGTACACAGTTTAGACACCAATTGCATTTCAGCTCCAGAAGTCACAGGTAAGTGCCAATTAAGTATGTTAGCCTCCAAGACTTTTGAAATAATTAATTAAAATAAAAGTTTATGATCAAAATATTATTCCGCACATTAGACGCCAAATATAAAGTTAGGCTCTAATATTTTGGTCAATATACAAAACAAAGTTGAAATTTTAGACTTACAAGCAACTTCCTTGTCTGCAAAACAGTCATTATTGTTTTCGTTCAATATTCTGACTGACCTTTTTATTGGAACTTATGTGAAGAAAATGTATATATAATTCTTCAGAAAATTTGTCTTGTTCCTAAACTCGTTGAGGAAAACATTCCAAAATACAGTTGGAAAAATAATTTGATTGAATTAGTTTTACTAACCAGACGCATCTTCTTGAACATGGAATACATGCGTAGACTTCCTCTGCTCACCATCACAGCTGGCCTTCCTCTGCTCACCATCACAGCTACTTGTCTCACCTTTTGATTCCATTAATGGTGCATGGGAGGAAAGAAATAAGGCTCAAGTGGAGGAGCCATTGTCTGTATAGGCATCCATGCTCCAGTGATCAAAGATTGTCCGAAAAAAATAGACGGCATGAATGGAGATGACTGCCACACCATCGGCTGACCATGCATCCATGGTTGGCTCCATAAACCATAGGAGATAGAACTGGCGGGATCATGCAATTTGAGGTCCTACGTGACCCCTCTGACTTGTTGGATGCCTCTATTTCGTTGGACCTTCTACCTTCAAAGCCCGCCATTTCAACATTCTTAGACATGCTTCCTCTCCTATTTGAATGTGCACACATGTTACATGTTAATTTGAGATGTTTGCACAGGTTCCTGATCTCCTCCGTGGACGTTCCCACTTGTGTTCTTCCCGATTTCGGAAGTGCAGAGGAAGGAGGAGGTGAGGGGAGGGCGAACACGCGAAAGATGTGAGAGAGGATAATTTGGGAAGCCGACGTTTGAAGTGGGATTTGACCATGTCATTATGAAATTCAGTTATGTCACCGCGGTGAAGGGGGTGGAGGTGACGGGGCATCTCCGTGCTGATGTGGCAGAGCAAAGGTGCGACGTGGATGGGACTGTACTGACATAACACGGATCATTGAACCCTTTAACGTGGATCAATGGGATAACAGAAGTGTAGGAAGACGTGACCTTGTGCTTTCTCAATCTCCAAACACCCTGCCCGCCTCTCCACCTCTCATCCCTCGCTCTCCGTCCGTTTTGGGTTCTCCTCACACTCTACACTCTTCTTCAGTTCACTGCTCTCTCCCATCAAAACCATCCAACTCCTCACCGGCCAGCCTGAGCCGGCGTCGCCGCTACACTTCTTCCATTGGCGTGGAAGAAGAAGGTAAGATTGTGGAGAGAGAGAGAGAGAGAAAAAAAAACTAGGGTTCCCCTCACCCCTCCTTCGAGATGAGCAACCGGAAAGTGACTGAGGACCAGATTGCCGTCGTCCGCTCCGTGGTGGGCGGCGCTCTCCCCGACATGGATATCATCCGCGCACTCCACGTTGCCAACAACGATCCCACCGCCGCCATCAACATCATCTTCGACTCCCCTACTCCTCCACCTCCTCCCTCCCACGCTATCACCCCCGTCCCCTCTCCCCCTCACTGCAGGACGGATACGTCAAGGAGGAAAAGCCGCCGTCTCCTGCCTCCGCCGTGTCCTCATCAGGAGGCTTCTCCCTTGCTCACCTGCCGCCCCGACGACGACGGCTCCCCACCACCCTCCTCCACCCTGAGCGGTGTCTCACCACCTTCACGGGGTTCCGGTGATAACAAGGCTTCGGTGTCGGCCGCGGAGGATGGCGACAACTGGTGGTTGATTAGCGGATGCGATCTCGCCGGGCTCTCTACCTGCAAAGGGAGGAGGTTGAAGGCAGGTGATTCCGTCGACTTCTGTTTTCCTTCTGCGAAAGTAGAGAGCTCCTCCCCTTTGACGTCTGCAAGGTTTCCCAGCCGAGGACGACCTGTGGTTTCCTGTTCCGAGATTGTCAGGTTCTGCACAAGGGATTCTGGAGAGGTCGGCGCTATCCCCCCTCAAAATTGTTCTCCTTCTTTTGTCATTGTGAAGGTCCGTTGACAGCCCCTTTCCATGGCATTTTCTTCGGTGCCGTGTCCGCGATACACTTCAGATTGGCCGCATCCCAAATGAATGGGCACGCTGTCTCATGCCACTTGTAAAGTCGAATCTGCTCCGGATCGAAGGCTGCTGCAAATCCGCTCCTGAAGACCTCAGCATCATGGACACCGTTATCCTATCCGTCAGGTAGGTACAAGGTAATCGATTGTTTTGCCACCAACACGTGAACAATACCATCTGTTCGTCATCCCAGTTGTCTTCCTCGCAGTGTGTACATCAACGTTTCAGTGCTCGGCAAGCACCATGAGATGCCACCTAAGTATGTCTTCTCTGCTACCGAGAGTACAACAAACCATCCTCTACCAACTCTCTTCAAATTGCTAGGCCTTGAACCTTTCAAGAAGGCAAGTCCCCCCCCCCCCCCCCCCCCCCCCCCCCCCCCCCCCCCCTCCTCCATGTTAATCGTGTCAAAGTCATCTTCCCGTTTTCCAGCTGATCGCGTATGCCACTGTTCCAGTCTTCCAATTATTATTTGTTTTATTTCAAAAATTATATTTTTGTGCAAACGTGCCTGTTTTCTCATGGTTTCCCAACCAAAGTTGTCTATATACTGGCTTAGTTGGAGGGCTGCAAAAAGCAGTCTCTACATTGGCTTGGTTGGAGAGCTGCAAAATTTGTGTCGCTTTAAAAGCCTCGACATCATGCCCGGGATGGTTATAGTTATGGAGAGAGCACAATTAAAGTGTTATAGGGGCCAGACTGGGAGCCAAAGTGACGTTGACATACTTATTTTAATGAAGTTGATAGGCCAAGAATCCAGTGTCTGCTGGGAAGAACTGAAGCACAGGGACTAAAGTGTGTTGGTAATCTGGGTCTACTTTCAGTTACAACCTTCAAAAAGAGTGACAGAATTTAATGCTACTCCTGATGCTGGGAAGAACTTAAGCACTGAGAAGAATCTAATAGTGCCCTATGATGTAAAAGGATGGATGAGATGTTCTTAGTGAAATCCTTCTTTGCGTAGAGTATTATTGTTCATTTTGTGGGGAGGATTATTGTTCATTTTCTGGTTAATTTTCCCTTTTTTTTGGGTTGGGAATGTTGGCTTGTAGTTTGACCAGCAAAGCTAATAGTTTTTTGTTGGTCATGTTTGTCTATTTCTGTTCCTCTTGCACCATAGGCTGAGCAGGATATGCAGTAGATGGATGTACTTCCATACATTTTTCTGGCGGTTGTGGTTGGTTGCAGTGTATCAAATATTGGAGGTTCTATACATTTGGGTCTTTTTTTTGGGTATCCTCTTTCTTTTTTGTTGCTTTCAGAATGAAGTCATGAATGATGCAGAAGTGACCAAATGCCCCTAGATGCTAATAGGGAAAAAAGATTCGAGGGAACTTCTAAGATGGAATTTTTTCCCTAATAAGAAAAAGAGGATTTGGCAATTCCAGCAAAGGCCTTTCCCACATTCTAAATTTTTTTGGTGGGCCATGATCTGCAAAAGTGACCACATCTTGGTTGGATAGTGCTACTTGCCACTTTCACATTAAACTGTCATTAGTTAGTCCAAAAAGATTTTTCTGGTAAAATTCAATAATGGTATGGATTTTGGACAACATAATGTGCATGCTTTAGAAGACTATTATATTTTATTGTTCTTCTTTAGAACTCCATAGAAATTGTTGTAAATAATACATTTCATCAACCTTTCTTAATATTCACCGTTTTTTAATCAGGCAGAATTCACTCCGGAGGACCTTCTTGTGAGAAAACGATCTCTAGAAACCAAGGTATTGATCAATCTATGAACACCCCCCTTCTCCCCCCTTTTTTCTCCTTAAGTGTGCCATAGATAATGGTACTTATTCAGGGGCCCCAGCAAGTGCAAGCCATAGCATTATCACCAGAGAAGTACCCGAGATTTGCTGACCGGAGGAACAATGTTGAAAATGAAGATGAGACTATTCCAGATGACATGGACAATATTGTTGGTATTGCAGTAACCACTGAGCTGGAGGTACTTTTAACTTAAGTTCTTTTAGATCATTCCAATGCTCTCTTCGTCATTGTCGTGTGCCAAAGTGTGAGCTAAAATATTGCATAGTAGGAGATGGAGCCACCTGATACACTGCGATGTGAGCTTCGGCCTTATCAGAAACAGGCACTTCATTGGATGGTCCAGCTGGAGAAAGAAAGATTCTTTGATGAGGCAGCGACAACACTTCATCCTTGCTGGAACGCATATTGTCTTAGGGACAAGTATGTTGAGTCTTAGTTCACTTGATTATCTCGATGACTTTCATGAAAACATAGTTTAATACTTTATCTTGCTTTCCTAGGAGGGAACTGGTTCTCTATTTGAACACATTCTCTGGGGAGGCCACTACAAGATTTCCTAGCACGCTTCAGATGGCAAGAGGAGGAGTATGCCAACTATATATTTGTATTAATGATGGTTTAACTAGAATTTAGTAGTTTTGAGAAATGATTGTCTCCTTGTTGTGCATTTGAAGATTTTGGCAGATGCAATGGGGCTTGGAAAGACTGTCATGACCATATCGCTCCTGCTTGCATGTTCTGGCAAAGGGGGTCCATTTGCTTCTTCAAGTCAGTCTTCTGTTATATCTGATGATATCATCTACGACTGTGGTCAATCTCTGTGTGCTTCTAAGAAAATTACAAGCATTTCTAGTTTCAACAAGCTGATGAAATGCAGGCCATCACTTGTTGGTGGAGGCAATTTAATTATTTGCCCTATGACATTGCTGGGTCAGTGGAAGGTGGGCTAGTTATTTCCTTTCTGGACATACGTGATATAGTGTGTGTTTGACATATTTGCTGAAACTTGAACAGATGAGTTGATGATATCAGTTACCTCACTTCAAATGTTAGGTTGGACTTGAGCAGAAGGGATCATTCAACATGTTTCATCTTTGCTTATTCTGTTGAATCATGTAGTTGACATGTACAACATTACGCATGACTTTAATAGTTTATGCTCAAGTAATGCATCTTGTTTTAACATGCATTCCCTTTCAGGCAGAGATCGAAACCCATGCCCAACTAGGTTCTCTTTCTATTTTTGTTCATTATGGACAAAGCAGACCGAAGGATGCAAAACTTTTGGCCAGATATGATGTTGTTCTAACTACCTATGGTGTCTTGTCATCAGAATTCTCAGCTGAGGTGAGGTGTCAATTTTTGTTCGCAGCATTCTTATGTCTTCCCACTTCCTCTCCTTACGGAGCCAGTTTGGTGTCTGCTACCCATCATGTATGTGCTCTTGTAGAATTCAGAGGAAAATGGTGGACTTTATTCTGTTAATTGGTTCAGGATTGTGCTCGATGAAGCACACACCATAAAATCCCCTAAAAGCCAGATTTCTTTGGCTGCTGCTGCTCTAACTTCTGATCGGCGTTGGTGTCTCACTGGTACTCCGATCCAGGTAGCTTATATTCATTTGTATGATATAACTATATCATGCTCAGTTCTTCTGGTCTGCTTTATTTAGGTTCGTTTTTATTGCTTTATTGATCTCAAAGATCTCCTGTTTTTGATTTTGTTTGTCCTTTGTTGTCACTTTCTTCATCTCGAAGATTCTGGATTTTGATTTTATTTGATCTTCATTTTGGCAGAATAATCTGGAGGATATGTACAGTCTTCTTCGGTTTTTAAGAGTGGAACCTTGGGGCAATAGTGGCCTGTAAATTTACTCCACTGATTTCATTATAGTTTTCTCTTATTAATTGGTTATTGAATTTTCAATTTGCAATGCGTATTCTTTGTAAAATGAATTTTGAATCCCTGTTCAGTGTGGTGTTTCTGTATACACTGTTTACTTTTTAGGTTGATATTCATTTAGTTGTGTCATCAATCACACCTGATACTATTGTGTTTTTCATTTTAAGGTGGGGTGGGGGAGAAATTGAAGCATCCATTGATCCTCTATGCCCATTCTCCTTTGTCGTGTTCTTTTGGTTTATAATTCCCAACTGATCCAAGAAAGTTAAGAAGATCGTTGCTATAACAGAATATGACATTCAAGCTCTCTCTCTCTCTCTCTCTCTCCCCCCCCCCCCCCCCAAAAAAAAAAAAAAAAAGAAAGAAAGAAAGAAAAAGAAATGCTGGATTTACTACCAAATTTTATTAAAATAAAATAGAGGTAGTACAATCAATAAGGACTACCTTTAAAGAACAGAAGAATTAACATTCCTTTGAAGCAGGAAAGCTCTGACTGCAAACGTTGGATGTCACCTTGCGTAAAGGTATGCAGTAACATGAAAATTCTTCATAAAGTACTCTCCACATAAACCATGAGACCTTTTACAACTGCCTCATCCTTCTCTCTCCAAATGCTCCAACAAGCAGCTACAGCCTGCAGGAATAATGCGCAAGACGGATGATACTGCTTTTGATGTTTGTTGCCCGCGTTCCTGTCAGATATGCTTCCACATGTGCATAACAATAGTAACCTTCCCCTGAAAACCTTGGATATTCAAGTTGTCACTGTCCATGTCTTTTCAGACAGTCATATACTCCTGTTTGCTGGATGATTGGTCAGTTCCTAAACATTCGTATCCATGTTTGCTCACCCTCTCTGTCATGATAGTTGGTGTTTGGCAAACTTTTATGGTCTTTTTTATGCATAGAGTATTTTCTTGTTGGAGTTAATTCGCTTTATTGCTTTTAGTGTTTACATTAATTTTTGTTTTTCTGCTTAAAAGGTGGTATAAACTCATTCAAAAGCCTTACGAGGAGGGAGACCAACGGGGATTGAAATTGGTCCAGTCCATCTTAAAGCCAATAATGTTAAGGAGAACAAAGTTTAGCATGGACAAACAAGGGAGGTAAGAAACCTGCCAGATCTTTTGATGTCCCTGGAAATTGTGGCTAAAGTTTATCATGAATTTTGCGAATGGTTTTAAATCCTGAGCTACAAGAAAGGTCTTTTTATGGCATTATTCACAGAAAGCAGAAGTTGTCTGATCAAACCTGCTCATGAGTGTAGGAGATGGTGTTATCTCCTGCCTCCCCCATCAGAAGGAAGCCTTCTGTCCTCACATGTTTGTTTCCCCCAGGACCTTTTCCATTGTATTTCTCTTTTTTTGTTTCTTGCAGGCCAATCCTTGTTCTTCCTCCTGTAAATGCACAGGTAATATACTGTGAATTCAGTGAAGCTGAAAAGGACTTCTATGATGCTCTTTTTAGGAGATCCAAGGTAGAGAATCATATTTTTTTGTCTGAAGTACCAGCATTTTCTCATATTCTGGATGTTGTTAAAATGCATATCATTCTTTCAGGTGAAGTTTGATCAGTTTGTTGAACAAGGACGGGTTCTTCATAATTATGCTTCCATTCTGGAGTTGCTTTTACGTCTTCGCCAATGTTGTGATCATCCATTTCTTGTGATGAGGTCTGATTTTCTTTCTTTAAACTTTACTATTTTCCTTCCGGAGTGTTTAATGCAGAAAATTTATAAGTAAATAAACAGGGGTATGTTTTTAGCATATTATTTTTCTGCATGTCTGATTTATAAGGTGATTTAGAGTTTATGCGTTGGACCTTTCCCCACCGACTAGAGTCGATGTTAATTTACATCGGAGTGAATTTGAACACTTTTGATTCTCTATCAAAGAATGCCTTTTGCCTCTATCTATTGTGACATTAGTGACCTTGATGATCACCCATTATGGGTCCATTCTCTTCCAAAGAAATTTGAAGACTTTATTTCCCTGTACATATGTAATTTGAATTACAATTGATCTTTCAAGACTTTTACAAATAGGTCTGATTGTATAATCGGGTCTTCAGAATTACATTCGACCACTGTCGGACCCTTTGAATTTGCTTTTGTCTACATATGAATCTATTGAATTGGCTTCTGTTACAATCAAGTTATTGACTTTGTTTCTGTCACGATTGGACCTTTAGATTTGAATTTGAATTTCATCATGTTTGAACCATTGGATTTGCTTCATCACGATCAGACCATTGGATATGAATTTCATCACCAGACCGTTGGATTTGAACTTCATCACTATCAGATTGTTAGATGTGCTTCATCATGACAAATCGTTAGATTTGCTTCATGATCATGATAACTCTTTTATTTGTGATCAGACCTTTAAGCTGTCTTGATGCACAAGGCGGGGGTATATTTGTATCCCTTGACCCTTCTTGGGTTATGTGATTGACAAATTTCTCGTATATAATTTTTTATTGCAAAATATCCAAAAGAGTTTAATGAACATTTTTGGTATCAACATGGATAAGCATCCAAGGTTTCATACAAGTACTCACATTTTCCGCCCTTTAGTTATGATGAATCCATTCGATCCTTTCTAGTTAGATTCTGTATTCCATTTTCCAGCCAGCTTCTATCATGAATTGCGGTGGTTTGGAATTTTGAAGCAAGAGAATAGCCTTCCATAATTCTGACAGATCAATAAATTAAACATGAAGCAAAAACTGCTGGTTTACAGTTGGATACATAGCTGGGCACAACAATCCCAGTACTAGTTTATTGCCTGTGAAGCTTTCAGATTGTAAGAAGGAAGAGAACAAAGAGTGGGGAGAGAACAAAGGAGGTTGTGATCTGGACAGATGACCATATTCCCAGCCGCCAGTCCTGCTCTTTATATAGATCACTAGGACAACTACCTAAACAGTGACAGGACATAAATGCCATTGGCCAATGGTGAGGACACCAGATCGACAGACCATTGGCATTTTAATCCTGTTCAGATGTACTGTCTGCATGGACAGAGTGTCCTGACGACACTCTGGCTTGGAGATTCAGGCTTATATATTTTCATATAAGTCGGATTTTTCTTTCATTTATGCAAATTTCTTTTCCTAGTTACAGTAGGATGTGAGTCTGTCCAAGCGCAGGTTAGAGTTGGAGTTGCTCAGTTCTATTAGTCCAAGTGGAAATAGAGTTTTCTATTTCTATTCTTGGAGTGACAGTTGTAGTTGGAGTCTTGGGCTTTGTTTCTTGCAAGTCCAATTAGACAAGTCTGGAGTCTGCGGATACTTATGATTTGTTCTTCACCAAGCAACCAAGAATTAGAATATTTTCTTTGCCAAAGCATCTCTGAGACTCCGAGAGGGAGCAGAGCACCCTGTGAGGGAGTGGGTGAGATTCCCTTGTCACCTAGGCACAGGCTTCTTCTTGCCCGGAATATTTTTCTCCATCTCTCCCTTTCCCAGAACCCTTTCTACTCTGGGCTCGTTTCCTCTCAGCGCTGAATTCTCCTCTCTCTCCACCCTCATTTTCTCTTTCCCACAACTGCTGGCAGCTGCTCACCCTATGCCAATTTCCCATTCCTTTTCTCCATCACCTTCTCTTCTACACTGCCACCCTTCCTCTCTCTCTCTCTCTCTCTGTCTCTCTGGACCCCTATTTCTTGGTGCATTTGAAGCTTGCAACAGTTGTTCTGCGTCTGTTCAGAAATACTATGCATGCCTGCCCTGCAGAAGCCTGCAGCTAGTCTGACCCAGCCTGTCTTCAACCTCCTGTAGCATGCATGCACATGGACCTGTGTGCCCCTTTGTGCCTTCACCGTGAATATCGTCTACCTATGGAAGCTGCTGTTCTGCCTCCCCTGAGAATCCTAGCATGAAGCGCTGCCTGGTCCGTTTTCTTTTGCATGTGCAAGGCCCTGTCTGTGAGGAGTCCTCAAGCAACTGCCTCCCCTTGTCGTCAGCAACTGCTTTGCTCTCTGTTAATTTTTCTTCTACAACTTCTTCTGGTAGCTTTAAAGCCATGTTATGTGTATCATTATGCACTCTGCTGTCTTGCTACCAAATAATGTTTGGTGTTTCGATAAAATCTAAAAATTAATCTAATTTGGTTTTTTTATTCTCTGAATTTTATCATTTATTTAAGTGTAATAGACGTGCCATCCTCTTCCCTATTCGTTATCTTCATGCTAGGATTATCTTCTGTATTTGATATGTATTGACAGAAATGATTGTAGTGAGTAGTATGAAAGGGCAACTTAGGTTTTTTTTTTCAGAACCTTTGTTTTGACGAAGTTCAGCTACACTGACTAATAGATGAAGATGTGTATAAAATTTTGTACAAAATAGGTGATTGAGTAGAAGTGGTATCACAATATTGGTTCATAAGAACTTTTGTTGACTGTTGGCGTAAATAGAGTAAGTGATAGGGATATAGCTACGTTATGCAGCCATCATATTTTGAAATGGGTTGGTAGGAACTTAACAAAGTTTTGGGAGTAAGTGAATGATTTATGTGGTTTTTAGGGTTTCACGGTGCTTGAAGGGTTCAGACTAGAGAGAGAGAGAAAGAGAGAGAGAGGACGACAACGAGTAAGGTGTCTGATTGCACAGGCCCCAAACTCTTATTTCATTATGGTAAAATCATCATACAAACTGATACAACATACTAAACCCAGGGGTACATAAAGTAATAAAACACAACTATAGGATAATTGGTTCCACCTTAATGGGTCTGGTGATGAACCGACACCTCTTAAGATGGTCTGGCCTGCAGACCTGAACTCCTGAAGAGCCGGCCTAAACCAGCTCTGCACCTGCAGCCAGTCTATCCTCCCTACAAGTTAATGCATTTGAGTTCCAAATGGTTAGTAAATGCTAATTGGTGATCATTTTAATGGGCTTTTAAGTTCAATTGCAACTGGTTCTGAATTTTCACTGAGGCATGTTCTTGTGGAGAACGTGATTGGTTTTTTCTTGAATTTGCTCAGGAAATAGTTTTAGTAAGTATGATGATTTTAATGTGCATGTAGATTTGCTAGCAAGGATTTTGGCTTTTTATATAGTGTCAATGTGCATGATGTAGAGAACACTTTACATTTGAAGTTACATATTGTATGTGTATGGTTTTTTAGTCTTTTGTATTCTTGTCTAATATGTTCATGCATGGATTGTGGCCTCTGGATCATCATTGACCTCTATTTTTGAGGTTCTTTAGACATTGGTAATCTTGGACTTATTGGGTCAAGCTTATGACTAAGTGATCAAATTGTTTCATTGATGTTCTTTTTTGAAGTAAACATGTGATGTTAATTAGGAAATTATTGCATTTCATTATCATACAACTGATATCGATTTGGTGGCGACATGGAATCGTTTGGGATCGGCCAATTTAACTCAGAATCAGTAGTGGCCAATTCAATTCCCCACTTGAAGGCTGATCCCATTCAAAAGATTCAAATAACAAATTGGCCCAAATCGGCCTGCAATAACCAACTTGGCTGTGAGTCAACCGATTCGTAAAGAATTGGCCAATCTTTGCTCATTAGGATATATTAAGACACTTTTTTTTTTTGTAAAACATGTTTTTTATATGTTTTGGTAAATACTTATTTCAGAACTAGAAATATATTTTTATCTATTGGAAATACTTTTTTTGCATTTAAACTGAATTTTCTTGATCTCCTTTGGATCAGTTGACTTGGCCAATCCGCCCCAGATCAGATCAGGATTGGCCTTGGCTGATCCAGGTCAGAATTCCGTGGGTGGCTCTCCTCCCTCTTTTTTTTCCCCCCTTTGGTAGGTATATTACATTTCATCATGTTTTGTCCATGTTTATTTGGGAGCGGATGAGATGTTCCTTTGCTACACTGTACTTGCTTTTTATGAATCATATCTTAGGGTTCAGTCCTGAGTTTGTTGCTTTTGTGTGCAAGATGGGGGCACTTGTTGTCCTACATGTGGAGTTTAGGGGGTTGCAATACAGTTTTCATGTCTTTGTCTCAATGGTCTTGATGATGCCTGTTATATTGTTTATCAAGCACAATCGGCAATTCACAATGACTCTCTGTTTTCAGTCGTAGTGATACACAGGAGTTCTCAGATCTGAATAAGCTCACAACACATTTCCTTAGATATGGTCCAGTTACATTGAGTGATCACTCAAAGTATGCGCCTTCAAAGGCATATGTTGAGGAGGTTGTGGAGGAGCTTCGTAAAGGAGAAAAGGGGGAATGCCCAATTTGTCTTGAAGCTTTTGAAGATGCTGTTTTAACACCTTGTGCGCATTGTTTGTGCCGGGAATGCCTCTTGGCTAGCTGGCGAAACACTGTAAATGGTCCTTGCCCCATTTGTCGGTATCTTCCTATTTGTCTTGTTGTCTCTATTCTCCATGCTAGTTTGATTTATGCTTTGCATGCTATTCTGTGTCCATCGGTGCATTCATTCTCATTTTCAGGAAGATAATAACCAAGTCTGATCTTATTACTGCTCCAACTGATAGTCGGTTCCAAGTTGATATTGAGAATAACTGGATAGAATCATCAAAGGTGTCCATGCTTCTAAAGGAACTAGAAAATCTTCGCAGCTCAGGCTCAAAAAGCATTGTCTTCAGTCAGTGGACAGCTTTTCTTGATCTTCTGCAAGTCCCTTTTTCTCGGTAAAAATCCTTTGTACTACATGAAGTTCTGATATCTTTTTCCTCCTGTTTACTGTACTGTTTTGCCATTTTCCTCCACGTTGGAATTGTACTAATATTTGAAGAGTTAACAGCAATCTTGGCATGCCATGATAGTATGCCATTGCTACTAGGAAAAAAATTTGGACTTAGGTGAAATCAGCCTGTTTTGTCAGAATCATGATATGTAGTAGCTAAAATTGAGACAAAGATTAAGACTTCTTAATGGTTCATTCATCTGTTAGAGTGATAGACTCAGATTATTAAAATCTTCTAATTTCTCAGGATCTTTTTGTACCCTCTAGAATCACGACATGAAACTACAAGAGATCATTCTTAGATTTTGCAACTAGTGAGGAAATTGTTTGTTATAACTGAAGATGGCATTATGTAGCTCGATATGCGTGTACATATCAGTATTTTCAAAGTGTGGAAAATTTTAAAAGCAGTTATTTTCAATTCATTATTATTACTGGTGTTGTTGCTGTCTTTTAAAACCTATCAATATTTCTCATGCCATCGCCATTCTGCCTGATCAGGAATGAGGTTTGTGTCAAAGACTATATGTGTTGTGTGTGTTTGGAGGGACTGTGTATACAGCCTACTTACTGTATTTTGGTTATCTTATGTTGAGTAGGCCAGCCTACCACCCATTCTATGCAGAATTGGCTGATCAGGATCGGATTGGCTGATTCTTGCTCGAATTGCCCTAGGGTGGAGGGATCGTTCTAGGCTGATTTCTGGTGGAATGGCCAAACTTGGCCTGGATCAAACTGGGTCGGCCGATCCTACCAAACAAAAAACAAACGTTAATTCCTTTACTTCTCTACATTCCTTCTATCCCTTTGCACCCATTGTGAGCCTCCAACCTATCATCTGAAGATGAAGTTTCTTGTGTGGCAGTAGGTTATGGAGGGGGCGGCTTGTGCACTTTAGCAGATGGAAACTTGGGATTTTGTCCCACCACTGGCTGGTATTACCACGTTGACCGCAAATGGATCTACGAGATCAAGACCAAATATGACAACACCATTTAGTGTTGTGAAGCTATGCTTTTAGCTTGGGGTTTTTTAGAATAATAGTGACGTACATTGACATGATTATTGTTTACATCCTGATTGCTATGGATGTGAAGAGTGCCTTCGATGCGGGATGGGTCTAATGGGTGTCGTGTCAACGTAGCCTAGGTGAGAGATCAACAATGAACAGCACAATCCGGCTAACATGCACACAAACAGATGCATGAAATGCTCAGGTGGTATGCTAAAACAGAAGCCAAGTTGAAGTTCTGTCCCCTTGCAGCAGGAAGTGATAGACAGAGGGTAGTTGCTGAACTACCGCAGTTTAGGGATGAGTCCATCATCAGGCTTGCCGAATCATCGGGAAGGGACCTTGCACGTATGACTAGCGGTGCAAATACAACCAAATACTGAGATCATTGGAATCATTGTCAGGCTAGGTATCCCTACCTCATGACCAGCAGAAAATACGACCAAATACTGGGAGCAAATGAGGGTGTGAGCATGTACCACCACGCAGCTGCATGGGAGAAAGAATGTTTGGCGGCCGAGTCTCGTGGGAAATAGAACGGAAAGTGGAGTACAACAGAGTGGCCCACCCATCACAGAGCTTTTTTTTTTTGAAAAGTGGATGGTACCACTGATGTATAAATTAAAAAGAAGTTAGAATATACAAGTATAGACTATACAAAAGGGCAAAATGCACAGCCCACATATACCCCACCAACCACTTCCACCACCAGCCCCACATTAACCCCCCCCCCCCCCCCCCCCCCCCCCCCCAACCCAAAAAGTGATGAATCAAGTTGAACATAGGGTGGGACCGGTAGGGTGGTAGGTAGGTGCGGTCAGTGATAGCAGTAGGGAACTCAGGTGGGCTGTTGGTGACCTGCTCACAAGGTGTAGCCTTCGTCTGCACTGGGCCTCCATGATCCAAGGCTGGCCTGTCACTGCAATCTGGGTGAGTCCTCCACTGACCTGGGGCAGTGGTGGGCCTGGTGGCTCTACTGGATTTAGTCAGCTGGTGCGCGAGAGTTGGCCAACCCTTGAGCAGGGTTAGGTGGGCTGATTGTAGGCCACATTGGTCAATAGGAGCAACCCATGAGTGGATTTTGGGGACGTCCGAGTTGCTTTTGATTGGGCTTAGGGTAGGCCATGGCCCGAGAAGAACGGAGCTCGTTTCGATGATTTGGTAGGAGTCACTATGGGTCAATAGCGGTGGGTCCCGAGTCGACATCACGTGGCAATGTGTCGGACAACTCGGCACTGGCGATGTGCTCATTTCTAGGGTGAACATCGCTAGTGGGGTGGCCAATGGACTCAAGAGCGGCGGCGGGCGTCACAGCAGGGGTTGACACGAGCGATTGAAGCTATTTAGGTGAAATGAGGCTCCTACATTGCCTTGTTTGGTGTTCGGACACGGGACCAGGCTTACAGGCTCAGGAGCATGGTGGGCAGGAGGGTTGGGGGCGAGGGTGGCCGTACAACCTTGGGAGCATCTTCGCGGTTGTAGTCCAGAGCTCGCATTTTGTACATTAACATTATGATCTCATCGATTGCAGCTTGCCTGGGAGGTCAGGAGGAGAACTCGATGCGCATAGGGGCCTGACTAGCGTGGTAGGACATCGTAGGGGCGGCCGCATGATTTTGGAAAGCGGTGCAGTGGGTATAAGAGGCGGAGTGTGGGCATCAATGGGAGGTAGTGATAAGGCAGTGATGGAGGGATGTCCTGGTAGCGGTAGTGTGCCGAGCTCGAATAGAGACGGGTGGGGGTAGACTAGTTGGAAAGTGATTGTGTTGTCATTGGGAAGAAGAGAGGAGAAGGTGTGGGAAGGTGTGAGGAAGGTGGTAGTGGTGGTTTCGCCGGGGGGGACGAGGATGGGGAAGAAGAAGAAGATGTTGGAAGTAGTAGGTGGGGAAGAAGATGTTCGTAAAGGCAACTACACTAGACGATCGGCTTGTGGGAGGAGGAGGTCAGGGTAGTGCAGCACAGGCGAGTGATGTGGGGCAGCTGGCTAACTAACTATACGAAGAGGCGGTGGAGTAGGATGGCAAGGGGGCTTCACACCCACGGTCGGTTGTAGGAGTCCTCCTTTGTGGAGGATCTTTCCCTAACACATGCTCCCAAAGAGAGAATGACAACCCAAAAAGGTTTTCCATGCATTCCATCTATCAAGAGGGGGATATAATCTCCTTTTTTATAGGGGTTGAGGTGCCTTTGAACCAGACAAAAGAGCTGGGACTCTTCTCACTAAAGGGCCATTGGGCCACTAACATAATAAAAGGGGAAAATACACAAGAAAATGGAAAAAAGACATGAGAAAAATGAAGGCCCACAATCGCTAGCTGGGCGCCAAGTGATCCATGTAAAGGGGTGTGGCCCATGAACAACTAGTTAGCATCAAGGGGCCCATTGTCTAAACACAAGCAGATCTGAAAAGCCTAGACTACCCTCTGACAGCGGCACATGTGTGCTCAGTCGAAATGGGCTTGGGCTCTTGTGTCCTCATCAATCCTCCCTGGGTGGGAGGAACTTGACCTCATCAAGTGCAAGTGGCCTCGACTTTGGTACTGTTCTAAGAGGTCAAGGTCCATCTACTGCAGCTCCTCTCATGAAAGTCAAGTGTCCTTGGTGGCCGAGCAGCCTCTCTAACGAACACATAAACCCAGGTTTCAGCCTGACTTTGGTACTACTCTAAGAGGTCAAGGTCCATCTACTGCAGCTCCTCTCGTGAAAGTCTCGTGTCCTCGGTGGCGGAACACCCTCTCTAACAAACACATAAATCCAATCCTCTGACCCTGTCAAGTGCAAGTGGCCTCGACTTTCTTACTACTCTAAGAGGTCAAGGTCCATCTACTGCAGCTCCTCTCGTTAAAGTCTTGCGTCCTCGGTGGCCGAGCACCCTCGCTAAAGCACACATAAACCCAGGCCTCAGCCTGCACTGGGTGACTAGAGTGTAAACACGCCACACACAATGACCGCGTCTCAAAATGTTCCTACCCTGAAGGGTGCGACTTGAAAACAAAAATCTGCCTATATTAACTGGCATGTTATAAACTCCCTGCCCTCTTAGGATGCGTTCTCTCACAGAATGTCAGAACACACAGTTCGGTCTAAAAACCTCAATCAACTTGTGATTCAGATTATTTCCATCCACTGTACACATCTAACGTTATAGAACAAACTTACAACATGCTTTAAACATCATAAAATAGATCCTACATAGCAAGATCTAACCCTACATATGGTTCCTGTCAACTTTAAGAGGACGAACAGATTGCAACAATCATACGAGATACATAGCAATGAGAACATGTTAAACCTTATCCACCCAAGCTGAGAAAACTTTAAATCCTCCGAGAAACTTGAGAGGGGAAGTGCCACCCTACCAAATGGAGGGGAAAACACCTATTGAGGCTTTCTCGTGATCTGGCCTCCTCCTCCTAGCCCAAATCCGGCTCTAAAATGCTCCAAATCGATCAAAATACGCAAAAACCTGCAAAACTCACTCTGGGGAAATGCCTGGTGGAGCTAAGGGTGAAAACCCTTGCTTTGCCGACGCAACAAGTTAAAATAGTGCCGGAAATTGAAATGCGCCATTGTGACCCGGCGTGTCTTAAATGCGCCGTGTCAGGTTGCTGTATCTTTGATGACTTGCCATGTGTCCTTTGGGACATTGTTGACACGGGGGAGAGAAAAGAATGCGTATGTAAAATGTATCGTTATGGATCATCGCATTTTTGGTTTATTCGTTTCATTCCATTGAGGGGTATTCATTTGTTTCGCATACTTTGATTTTTATATCGCGGGGCGTGCCAGCCTGTCTAACAGACAGAAGAAAGAATCCGCGCAATGCGGAAGAGAATTTGGGTGTCCGTGAGACGGACGGGTATGGTGTCCGTGGAACGGACGGGTGTGTCCGCGAACGGACGGGTGCGCCGTTTTTTATCTGAACTTCTTGAGTCCCATGTCTATTCTCATCAGGTGATTAGGGTAGCATGTGCTGGACCTCTGTCTCCATCGACCGAAATCGATGTTACATTTACATCGAGTTAGGACACTTGGTATTATTTGATACCGGTCTAAACCCGAATACCATTTCATAGTAAAGGACGAGAAAAATACGTGTGTTCTTTGAAAATCTTGATCATGACATGTTTTTGTTTTTTTTGATTGTTTTGAAATGCTTTTGCTTTGGATATTTCATTTTTTTGAAATGACTGCCTTTTAGGAGTCCAAAATTTGATTTCTTTTGAAAAAGGGGAGCGGGTATATACCCGTGGACCGATTTGAGGTCTTTCTCCTTCTTGCAAAAGGTTGATTATGGATTTTTATTTGGGAAAACATGGGGATTATTATTATGAACGGGTGTATACCCGTGGATTTTGATTCTGAACTTGGGGGTATTATAACCCAGAGCAACACTTCCGTATTAGAAGGGTGATTGTGCAAATTTTTATATGAGGTTCTTTTACAATGCCATTTCTGTGCAGAGTCCGAGTTTGAGGTAGAGTTTCTTTTCTCCTCATTTCGTACTTGTGCGGGTACAATTTCCGGAGATCATGTGGATGTATCTCTACAGAAGTCCTTGTCATATTTGTGATTTTTGTCCGAAGTCCATTTCCACGGATATAGTTCTCGTGGAGGTGCATATGTGCTCCCATTTGGGGTACCTGAGCACGGTTCCTGTCTTGTCCTCCTTTTTCTTTGGATGTGTGTATATTATCACAATCCTTTTTTTTTCTTTGAATATATGAGTATATCCTGACAAGTCCTTGTTTAGACAGAGTATCCTTGTAATGGTGTATTTATATGGGCGTATGCTTATGTCCATATGTTCTCGGGAGAAGCTTTGCCCGGAGAGATTTTACCTCGAAGAGATATATGTGTATAAACACAAATCTGCACATTGTGAATATATTCTCAAACCGTATCTCCATTTGAGCAGAGTGTCCGATAGGAAGGAGCCCCCGTATGAACGGAGTCCTTTTTGAGAAACATATACACAATGAAGCATATTTGTGATTATATAGATATGTTCTCGGGCGGAGTCTCTATTTGGGCAGAGGTTCCACTAAGAAACACATTTACATAAACATAAAGTTCGTGATTATACGAATATGAACTCGGAGGGAACTTTTGTCCGGGCAAGATTCCAGCTAAGAGACATATGCGTATAAGCACAAATTCGTGATTTTATGGATATGTTCTTAGGGGAGTCTCCATTTGGGCAGAGTTTCCTCTAAGAAACATATACATATAACACGAGTTTGTATTTATATGGATATGTCCCCTGAGAAAGATTTTTGCCTGGGCGAGATTCTCCTTAAGGAACATATTTGTATAATTACAAATTTGTAATCTTTATATATGTGTTCCTGGACGGAACCTCCACTTGGGCAGAGTTTCGTCTTAAGAAACATATATATAAGAACACAAATTTGTGAATATACGAATATGTCCTTGGGCAGAACCTCCGCTTGGGCAGAGTCTCCTCAAGAAAACATATACATATAAGCACAAAATCCACCATCCCAGAGACTTGCTCGATGGGCGGGGAGAACATGGGTATTTAAATACCATGTGTCCATAGAGACTTGCTCGATATGAACGGCATTTAAACCCCGAGAATATCACCCCACAGAGACTTGCTCGATGTGGGGGATGGAGATTAAGAAGGAATGTTGATGACGATTACGCCGACCGCTCTCCTCTCCGCGCCTGGCCTATCGGGCTAAAGAAGGGGATTTGTACCTTTGCACACCGAACATGAGGGATTTGAGAATGAGGGAGGGAATGAGCAAATGCTCTTTTCTATTTTCCTGGGATTTTCCCAACAGGGCTTCGCCGAGGCAAGCAAAAGACCCCCCTTTCCTTTGGAATAGGGGGGTATTTATAGGGGTTTCGGCCCCTTTACATGCGTGGGAGAGGAGAGTGAGGGAGCCCCAACCGATGGTGACCTCATGCCATCGGTTGCCCCCTAACCGATGGTGACCTCATGATGAGGTCACCATCGGTTAGGGGCTGCCTAACCGATGGAGGGGGAGAGGGGAGAGGGGGGGTTTTGCCTATAAATACCCCCCCTACACCCTCATTTATAAGGCTATCTTGCCCGGGTGCTGGAGTTTTTTTTTTTGTCTCGGAGTTCTGCCCGACTTCTCGGAGTTCTGCCCGATTGGAGGGTGCCTTTGCAAGCCTCGGAGTTCTTCCTCGAGCTTGTTCTTTGTACTTGTTCTTTGTACTCGGTCTATAGACCTTGTGCTGCCGGAGGTGCTGCTGGAGTCCTGCCCCGTTTCCTTGGCGCCTCGCCCTGACTTCTCGGAGTTCTGCCCGATCAGAGGGTGCCTTTGCAAGCCTCGGAGTTCTTCCTCGAGCTTGTTCTTTGTACTTGTCCTTCGTACTCGGTCTATAGACCTTGTGCTGCCGAATTTTTCCGTGCTTCGTACTTTGGACGGAGACATGTTCTCCTTGTACTTTCACTTTAATCGGGAATTCGGACGCCATTTTAAGGGCCGGAACTCCCCTGCTGAATTTTAGGGAAGGATCCCACTGAATAAGTTTGTAACTTAAATAACCTCGTGGGTCATTTTAAATCACAACTTATTTGGCCTCTGAGCAGGCTGTTTGATAACATATTGTAAGAAGGCCCGTTGATAACCAGCATTTAATTTTCACGGCTCAACGACCCCTTTCATCATGTCCTTGACTTGAACGATTGTCTGCCAAGAACAGGCTTCAACTAGCCAAGTCGCTTAGTCGCCGGACCATCATCTGATGAATTTTATAATTTCCGCTGATGTAAACGTGTCACACTTTTACCATTCAACAGACATACAACCCAATAGAATCGCCAACAAAAATGCACCAAAGACATCAGCGTGACTCAAACCAATATGCGGCCATTCAAGGGAGACGTGTTCGGAAAGCGCTTGCCTCTCAAGACGCGTCTTAGGCCGCGCTAGGTAAGCCCTGTGCGACTTAAGATAATCCCAGAAACCCCTAAACCAGTGATATACCATCCACATGCACCTGTACAAGCCTGTAAGGGTCACAATAGCCACAAGACCCACTAAAGAAGATCCGGAAAACACCACATGCTACATCCAGTGTCCTCACCAGCCTTTGTTATGATTTTTTTTTTTTGGAGATTTAATTTTCTTGTCTCTCTATACTATTCAATCATGTCTACTGTTGAAGGTTAAAATTGCAATGGATATCCACTACAAAGAACGTGGATGATCCGTTATATATTGGTCTGATGAACTGGTTAGTTGAAGCTCATCTTGACAACTAACTGGTTAGGAGACTCATCCAAAAAGGGGTGTTGGACTTTGAAAATTGGCTACAACTACCGCGAAAGGTCCACTCCAATGAATTAATTAGATAGCCTACTTAAAAAGCTAAGTAAGTTGTGATTTAAAGTGACCCCGAGGTTACTTAGATTGCGAACTTATTTGGAAGTTCGTCTCCAAGTTCAACAAGGAAATTATGGCCCTTAAAATAGTGCCTGGTCCTCCAGTTAAAATGAAGTCCAAGGAAGAACTCTCCTTCGTCCAAGTATAGTTCAAGTACAAAGCACGGGAAAATCCGGCAGCACAAGGTCTTAGGACCAAGTGTAAAGCACAAGTACAAAGAACTGGCTCGAGGAAGAACTCCGAAGCTTTGCAAGACGATCTTCAGTCGGGCAGAACTTCAAGGAGAAAAGGCAGAATTCCAGCAGCACCTCCGGCTTCAACACATATGAAATGGGGTGTAGGGGGGGTATTTATAGGAGATCCCACTCTCCCCCTCCATCGGTTAGGAGACCCCTAACCGATGGTGACATCCCATGATGTCACCATCGGTTAGGGAGCCCTTAACCGATGGTAACATCTCAATGATGTCACCATCGGTTACGATGGTGACATCATTGAGATGTTACCATCGGTTAAGGGGATCCCAACCGATGGTGACCTCATCCGTGAGGTCACCATCGGTTAGGGGACCCCTAACCGATGGTGACATAATCTTATGTCACCATCGGTTGGGGCTTCTCCCCCAACACAATGTAAAGGGGGCCTTCCCCTTATAAAAGACCCTCTACCCCCAAGGCAAAAAAGGAGAGAGAAGAGGAGGCCGATCCATCCCCTGTTCATCCTCAAAAAATTCCCGGCGGAGCCCTGGCGAATTGATTTCCCAAGTCTCCCCTTTTGTTCTAAATTTCTATAAAATTGCCAAGCATCTCCCCTTCCATTCCATCATCCTTTCTTGGGCCTTGGTGTGTTGTGAAGGTATACACCCCTTTTTAGCCCAATAGCAAGGCAAAGGGAGGAGAGCTGGCTCCAATCGTCATCGGCATTCCATCTATCTCCCCCCATCCCCCCACATCGAGCAAGTCTCTGTGGGGGAGATATTCTTCAGGGTTTAAATATCGTCCATATCGAGCAAATCTCTATGGATATGTGATATTTAAATACCCTTGTTCTCGTGCTCTAAATGTCTCCATATCTAGCAAGTCTCTATGGGTACGTGCATTTAGATGCATATGTTCTCCCCGCCCGTCGAGCAAGTCTCCGGGATGGTGGATATTGTGCTTATATGTATATGTTTTCTTGAGGAGACTCTGCCTAAACGGAGGTTCTGCCCAAGAACATATTCGTATATTCACAAATTTGTGTTCTTATGTATGTGTTTCTTAGAGGAAACTCTGCCCAAGCGGAGGTTCTGCCCGAGAACATATACATAAAATCGCAAATTTGTAACTATACTTATATGCTTCTTGTGAAGGACTCTGTCTAGTCAAGAATCTCTTTTGGAAATGTATCCATGTAATCACAAATTAGTGTTTATATGTATATGTTTTTTAGAGGAAACTCTACCCAAGCGGAGGTTCTGCCTAAGAGCGTATCCGTATATTCACAAATCTGTGTTCTTATGTATTTATTTCTTAAGAGGAAACTCTGCCCAAGCGGAGACTCCGTTTAAGGATATATTCATAGGATTGCAAATTTGTGCTTATATGTATATGTTTCTTAGGGAGGATTTTGTCCAAGCCAGAGCTCCTTCTAAATTCATATCTGTATAATCACAACCTCATGTTTATACGTATGTGTTTCTTAGAAGAAGCTCTGCCCAAGTGGAGATTCTACCTAAGAACGCATTCATATAATCACAAATTTGCATCCATATGCATATACTTCTCAAAAGGGACCTTGCATAAGCAGGGGCACACCCCTTTTTCCGAGTACTCCGCTTAAACAGAGATGCCGCTTGAGAATATATTCATAAAATGCAAATTTGTGCTTATGCGAATATATGCTCCTTAAGAAGAAACTCCCTTCAAGCAGAGGTTCTCCCAAGAACATGTTGATATAATCACTGGTTTACGTATCCCCATGAGGACATTTCGAATAAGTAGAAACTCTGCCAAAATACATGCTCAAGAACATTCTATTGATATAAATACATCTCTAAAAAAAAAGAGAAAGGGAGAGAAGGACAAAGACTCTGCTCGAGCAATAATTCAAGCAGGAACATATACAAAAGAGGACTGTGCCCATGCAAACACTTTCTTGGGAAGAAATTCCATTATGACTGAAATCTTCATGGAAACACATCCATATGACCTTCAGAACCACTTTCATACAAGCAGAACTGAGAAGAAAAGAAATTCCGCCTCGACAAAGACTTTCTGCCCCAGGAAATAAAATGAAGCACCATGAAATTCTCACACTTGACATGGGAATCTTTCTAATATGGAAGCGTTGCTCCCATTTTTCAATAAGTTCTAAGACTAGAACAAGTTCATGGGCATGTGCCCGTTCATAATGTCAATTCTCATATAATAAAAATCTCGGGCACATACCCATTATTGTCCCAAAATTCTCTCCTGAGCTTCAAATAATAAAGAGGACAACCATATCATTTCAAAATAAAACATTTGGACAAAAGTATTTCAAAATAATAAAATCTTCAAATCAAAGAACCATTTTGTACCAAAAAAAATAAAAGGAAAAGCATCATGATTAGGATTTTCGAAAAAGATGTATATGTTCTCGTCCTTGCTATGAATGGTATTCGGGTTAAAACTGATATTAAATAATGCCGAGAGCTTTTAACTCGTTGTAAATGTAACATCGGTTCCGACCGATAGAGATAGAGGTCCAGCACATGCTACCCTAATTGCCTGATGAGTATAGACATGGAACTCAAGGAGTTCAGATTAAAAACGGCGCACCCCGTCCGTTCCACGGACACCCCCACTCGTCCGTTCCACGGATACCAAAATTCCTCCTCCACATCATGCAGACTCTTTCTTCTGTTTGCTAGACAGACTGGCACGCCCCGCAAATCCCAAAAAAATCCAAAGCATGTGAAACGAATGAATACATGAACCAAATAAAATGAGACGAGCAAACGAGCTCAAAATGATATGTCTCGAGGGAATCAAATCTCTAAATCTTTTCTCCGTGTCAACATCTACCAGTGCCACCTGCAAGCCCATATGGACTCAAATAGGCTCCATGGCCTGATTTAAGCATGTCTATTGCATTGTTCTCAATGTTGGTTTGAAGAAGAACTTTCCTCATGCTTATGCCATCCTCCATGTGATGGCCAAGGAATGTTGTCTTAGATATTGTTTTTTCCTCAGAAGAATTGAAGATAATAGACCTCAGAGATATCACAAAATGACTTTGGGAATTTGGAAATGATAGTAGGCTCGTTGATCTCCCCCCCCTAGCTCTCAAGAGGTCAACAAGTAGGTTGACAAGGATAGGAGCTCCCTCCTTTCTACAAATGTTCATAATACTATGATGGGTGGAAAGAATGAGGTTTCAGAGACTTGATGTTGGATAAGATATGTTGGCCTACAGATGGCAGCAAAGATAAACCTAGATGCGCATGGGGGGGGGGGGTGAATAGGTAATATAAAAAATCGAAGCAAAAACCACCAATTGAAAATATTTGATTAGTATAAATAAGCATATGCAATGAAAATTAAAGGCGTGGAAGCAAGCACACAAGGAACATAAAGATTTATTCTGGTTTGACCCTTCCAAATAGAAGTCCTACGTCTAGTTTTCAAACAAATCTTGAGATTTCACTAACTAGGGTACAATCTCCCCAAGGATAAACAAACCCCCAACTCCCTACTGGTCCTCTTCCTTTTCGAGTAGGAAGGAAACTCACTTCTGTTACAGGTTAAGATGCCACCCTTCTGGAACAAACTCCAGTGCGGTTCTGCTAGACATCAACCCCTAGCTAGGTTTTGTTGACATCAACCCCAGCTAGGTTCTTCCCTTAACACAAAGGGAACACTATGTACAGTCCCACAACTGGACAAAATCCACCAACACTCGGCTGGCCTTCTCTTCACATAGGAAGAGGATCACTGTATATAGTCCTACAGCTGGACACAAGTCTTTCTTAGGAAAGAAAGAACATACTGAGAGCTATACAAGATGAACACTACGGAACTCAAACTCTCAGGTTACAGACTCTCTCCCATATTTACAATGATGCACAGAGAGAGTGAAGAGAAAAGAAGCTTGAATGCTTGAAGATTTCAGATAGTTGTTTGTACGCACACTTCTTCTTGAGCTCTAACTCTTTCTCTCTTGCTTTAAGTGTGTATGTCGTTGATGCTTCTCACTGGATGTACACTCTTTTAGAAGTATTTTCAGGAAGACTCTCTTATGTTCTTCAACCTTGGTTCATTCTTTTAAAGTGCAGCTTGAGCAGATCCGTTGAAGAGTAGCCGTTGGAGCTCTTGGATCTGTTGTGACTCTTCTAACCATAGCTCATCTTCTTCTTCATCTCCTTCTGCTATCATTATGTCTAACAGATGCTTGCTTGAGTCTTAACGGATTCCTCATGTTAAAATTAGACTCCTGCAGATATTTAATGCATGGAAGAGAATGTTAGACTTCAAAAGTATTGCGTCAGATAGCCCATACTTTCTTATGTGCAAGTCCATGATTTTCGCTGACATCCAGATATGTTAGGTAAGACCTTTGCTTTTTAATATAAGGGGTCCTTAATTTCTACTGATTCCTTTTCTTACCGACCCTGATAAGAAGGTAGATAGCAAAAAATTCTTCTGTCAGACAGATAAATTATAATTTAAACATATGAAGTACATTTAAACTTTCATTTTAGTATCAAAGATATTTTGAAACATTTGAGATATAGAGGCAATCCATGTTTCATGTCGATGTTCAAAGAGTAATTGATTTGAAAGAGAAAGGTAATTGATGTTTAAAGGAAATTGATGTCGAAGGTAATTGATATTTAAGTTAAAAGACAATCAATGTTCAAATAGTAATCGATGTGAAAGACAATCGATGTGAAGAATAATCGATGCGAAACAATCGATGTTTGAACATAATCGATGTTCTAATGTTCAGTAATCGATGTGCCACTTCGACTGTCCAGGAGTCGGAGTAAGACATTCACACAAAGACTTTGGATGTATAGAAATTAACGTTGTCGGTCGAAGTTGAAACACACAGTCAGTCGAAGTGAACTTCGTATATAACTTCAGATATGACGAAGTTAGCTTCAGATATAACGAAGTAGGATTTTGACTGATCACGACCAAAAGCATGCATAACGAAATGCTAGCTTCGTATTTGGTGAAGTAACTTTCGATTGAACATGATAAAAACATGCATGACGAAGTGAAGTTTTGGATAAAACATGTTATTTTTTATGTATAGATAATCTTAAAAAATGGTAATAAATATATTCATGTTATTTATGATAATCATGAGATTTTGTTATCACCAAAATAAAAGATAAAATATAGGAGTGGTTCAACAATCTCCCCTTTTTTGGTGATGACAAAACTCATGTGAATTTTTAAAAAATATTCAATATGAACAGAAAATTCATAGCATAAAATACTCTCCCTCTTTTTGTCAATAACCAAAAAGCAAAGATCTTACCATTTTGCTTTCACCTCTTTTGTAGAGACTACTTACCCATATGTTGTGAGATTTAAGAAGAGGGGTTCAACAATATATTTGCTATAAATTTTCATCTCCTCTTAGTGTATGCTCTCCTTGAATGTGAGGCTCCCCCTCAATGTATGGCTCCCCCTTAGTGTGAGGTTTTAATGAATCTTTAATCTTTTTCTTTGGTGTTTGATTTTGTTGTTTCTTTACATATCCACTTGCTATTTGTCATGTCTTCAAGATTTTTATCTGCATTGATCTTAAAAGAGAAAACTTGCAAAATCTTATTAGTAGTACTGTATATTAAATACAAATATGTGATACTCCCTCTTTAAATTTGAGTTGGATGAAGAGTTGACAGTCACTAATGTCTTGAACATCTTTTGTTCATGATGCTGCAAGTCTATCCTGCAAACAAGTTATTCAGAAGTAGGTACCCAAATCTTTTTGGGTCCTTGATGGTTAGATGCATGAAAATATCCTTTCAGAATATATACTAAGTGCCTAGTTGTGTAGGTGTTTATTATGTGTCCTAATTTATTACAATGAGAATAACAATGAATGTAATTTGTTTTACATACCTTATTGTCTTTGTGATGTTTATTTAGAACATGATTTTTAGATATCTTTTTCTTTTGAGAGCATTTGTTCATTACATGAGACTTTTTTTGAGGCATCTTGGTTTCTTTCACAAATTTTGGCAATAGATATTTTCAAGATACTTAATTTGTTTTCCTCTTGTTTATTATTGCCAGATTTTGAGCGTTTTAAGCATAGAGCTAGAGATGTTTTACCTTTTGTTAATTTTTTAACTGATTCTTTTAAATAAAGATTTTTTTTTTCAGTTAGAGTTTTTAATTTTTCTTCTAACTCTAATTTTTCATTATTTTTGCTCTTTAAATCTTCATTCAAAAGATAATTATTATTTTTACTTTCTTTTAATTGTGTTTTCAATTGTTCTATTTCTAATTTAAGATAAAAAATAATGTTTTCTAAACAAGTAAGGTTATTTTTCAGATTCTTTAATTTTTTTACAACACTTTTATGTTTTTCGTAAAGTTCATTAAAGACATCTTCTAAATCTTTAGACTTTGACTTTGAATCAGTGCAAGAATTAAAAGATGGGTCAGAATATATCTCATCTAGTCCTGCTATGAGGGTTAGACTCACCTGCTCTTTTTTTGAATCTGAGCTTGATGAATCTGAAGTAGAGACTTCATTGTCCCAAGTAGCTGCCATGACTCTCCTTTTGAAATTCTTGTGCTTCATCACTTCTTTGCTTCTTCTTGGATTTATCTTGTTGACCTGTTTTCTCGAGTCTTGGACAATCCGGCCTTAGATGTCCAGACTTCCTACATTCATAACAAACTGGTTCCTTTTTCTTTTTGTCTTTCTTCTGGATCCTTCTTGATCCATTTTTCTTCTTCTTTAGAATTCTCTTAAGCTTGGACAGTATATCATCTACATCACTGTCTTCAGAGTTTGCATTTTCTGAACTAGAAGAAGAAGAGGAGGAAGGAGGAGCTATTACTTTAAAAGCATTAGTGACATTTGTCTTGGATGTGCTTGTAGATAGTCGCTCCATGTTGATTTCATGTGCCATCAATGATCCAATGAGCTTTTCTAATGACATAGTTGTTAGGTTATTAGCTTCTTCGATGGTTGTCACTTTGGGTGTCCACTTGTTTGGTAGGGATCTGAGAATTTTTCTTACCATATCTCCAGTGTTGTATATCTTTCCAAGTCCTGCAAGACCATTAATTATGTCAATAAATTTGCTATACATTTGGGTAATGGTCTCACCTGTCAGCATTTGGAATTTTTTATATTGTGTAACCAAAATATCAATCCTAGTTTCCTTCACTTTGTCGGTTCCCTTATGTGTGAGATTTAAAAGCTTGTCCCACATTTTTTTGGCTGATTTGCATGTTGAGATCTTGTTGAATTCACTTCTTGTCAGAGCATAGCAAATGAGGTTCTTGGCTTTACTGTTTTGTGAGAGCAATTTTTTGTCATTGTCTATCCACTTCTCTCTTGGGTTGAGAACTATCAGATCTCCTTCTTCAATGATAGTCCATAGATGATAATCATAACCCTGTTGGAAAAACTCCATCTTTGTCTTCCAATAGTTGTAATCTTCTCCATTAAACAAGAGTGGTCTGTTGACAGATTGGCCTTGAATAAATTTTTGAGCCGTCATTTGATTTTTGCTATGAGATCGTTAGATCTTCTTGAAGTTCAGAGACCAGTGCTCTGATACCATTTGTTGGCTCACGGATGGTAGCTAGGATAAACTTATAGGGGGTGAATAGGTAATCTGAAAAATCGAAACAAAAACCACCACTTGAAAATGTTTGGTTAGTATAAATAAGCGTGTGCAATGGAAATTAAAGGCGCGGAAGCAAGCACACAAGGAACACAAAGATCCTGGTTCAGCCCTTCCAAATGGAAGTCCTACGTTCAGTCCTCAAACAAATCTTGAGATTTCACTAACTAGAATACAATCCCCCCAAGGATAAACAAACCCCCAGCTCCTTACTGGTCCTCTTCCTTTCCGAGTAGGAAGGAAACTCACTTTTGTTACAGGTTAAGATGCCACCCTTCTAGAACAAACTCTAGTGCGGTTCTGCTAGACTTAAACCCACAACTAGGTTTTGTTGACACCAACTCCAGCTAGATTCTTCCCTTAACACAAGGGGAACACTGTATACAGTCCCACAACTGGACAAAATCAACCAACACCTAGCTGGCCTTCTCTTCACACAAGAAGAGGAACACTGTATATAGTCCTACAGTTGGACACAAGTCTTTTTTAGGAAAGAAAGAATAGACTGAGAGCTATACAAGATGAACACTAAGGAACTCAAACTCTCAGCTCACAGATTCCCCCCATATTTACAATGATGCACAGAGAGAGTGAAGAGAAAGGAAGCTTGAGTGCTTGAAGATTTCAGATGGTTGTTTGCACGCACACTTCTTCTTGAGCTCTAACTCTTTCTCTCTTGCTTTAAGTGTGTATGACGTTGATGCTTCTCACTGGATGTACACTCTTTCAGAAGCATTTTCAGGAAGGCTCTCTTATGTTCTTCAGCCTTGGTTCATTCTTTTAAAGTGCAGCTTGAGCAGATCCGTTGAAGAGTAGCCGTTGGAGCTCTTGGATCTGTTGTGACTCTTCTAGCCATAGCTCATCTTCTTCTTTATCTCCTTCTACTATCATTGTGTCTAACAGATGCTTGCTTGAGTCTTAATAGATTCCTCATGTTAAAACTAGACTCTTGCAGATATTTAATGTATGGAAGAGAATGTTAGACTTCAGAAGTATTGCGTCAGATAGCCCATACCTTCTTATATGCAAGTCCATGATTTCCGCTGACACCCAGAATCCCAGATATGTTAGGTAAGACCTTTGGTTTTTTGCATAAGGAAGGGGTTTAATTTCTGTTGACTCCTTTTCTTACCTACCTTGGTAAGATAGAAGATAGATAGCCGAAAGATCTTCAGTCATATCGAGAAATAATAATTTAAACATATGAAGTACATTTGAGCGCCAAAGACATTTTGAAACATTTGAGATATAGAGGCAATCAATGTTTCATAAAGGTAATCTATGTTTAAGTGAAGCAATCGATGTCTCAGACACAGTCGATGTTCAAAGAATAATCTATGCAAAAGAGAAAGGTAATCGATGTTTAAATGAAGCAATCGATGTCTCAGACACAGTCGATGTTCAAAGACTAATCGATGTGAAAGAGAAAGGTAATCAATGTTTAAAGGAAATCGATGTCTAAGGTAATCGATGTTTAAGTTAAAAGACAATCGATGTTCAAATAGTAATCGATGTGAAAGACAATCAATGTCAAGAATAATCGATGTTCTAATCTGATCGATGTGAAATACAATCGATGTGAAGAATAATCGATGTTCTAATCTGATCGATGTGAAATACAATCGATGTGAAGAATAATCGATGCTAAATACAATCGATGCGAACGTAATCAATGTTTGAACATAATTAATGTTCTAATGTTCAGTAATCGATGTGCCACTTCGACTGTCCAGGAGTTGGAGTAGGACATTCATACAAAAACTTCAGATGTATAGAAATTAACGTTGTCGGTCGAAGCTGAAACACACTGTTAGTTGAAGTGAACTTCGTATATAACTTCGGATATGATGAAGTAGGATTTCGACTGATCACGACTAAAAGCTTGCATGACGAAGTGCCAACTTCGGATATGACGAAGTGGACTTCGGATATGACGAAACTAGCTTCGTATATGACGAAGTAAGCTTCGATTGAACATGATAAAAACATGCATGATGAAGTGAAGCTTCGGATAAAACATGTTATTTTTTATGCATAGATAATCTTGAAAAATGGTAAAAAATATATTCATGTTATTTATGATAATCATGAAGTTTTGTTATCACTAAAATAAAAAGATAAAATATAGGAGTAGTTCAACAAGATAAAGGCAAACTAGTCAATTTAGTCACATGATAGCATGGAATGTTATTTGAATTTACATGTCTTAGGCCATGTGTTCCAGGCATATCAGATCTCAGCAAGCCAGAGAGACAGATTCTTGGGAGATTCCATACCATGGTGATGACATGATAATTGTTAGGGATGACACTGTTGCCATTGCCTAAACACCTGAGAGTTGATTCATTTTCGGTCAACCAATTTGTTTGAGATGATGGACCTTAGATTTCTATGCTACATTCTTGGTCTTGAAGTTGCTCACCCCTATGCAGTTATTTATTGTCTTAACATGGGTATATAAGTGAGATTCTTCATCATGCATTTTTCTCTGATTCTCATATGGTTGACACCTTTATGGAGCTTCATATCATGCTTCACAACTCTAATGATATTCCTTTGGAATTTTGTGCGATATGGTGAACTTATTGGACCTCTTGCATATTTGACTATTGTCTTGGCATTGTTTATCTTGTGCATATCTTCAGTCAGTTTATCAGCATTCTTACCTCAGTTTACTTTGTTGCATGTGTGCATGTGCTTCAGTGTCTTAAAGGCATCATTCTCTGTACCTTATTCATATTGTGTATTGTTATTTTGGAGCTTCATGCCTACAGTAGTGTGATTGGGCTGGTTATCCTATAGACCATTGCTCAAGTTAGGTTCCTCTCATCTCAGTGAACAAAATGGAGGTGATGGTCTCACTCTAACAGACTAGCATTAAAGCCGAGTACTGCACTGTTGCTGGCACTTTTGCAGAGATTGCCTAGCTATGTCATCCTTTTCAAGATCTTGGTGTCGCCACTACAGCTCTCATTCCACTATATCGTGACGATCAGAGAGCTCACAGATTGCAAGCAATCTTGTGTTCTATGGGCAGATAAAGCACATTGAGATTAATTACCATGTTGTCTGCTAGTAATATCTTTGAGACATGGCAGTTCTACCATGTGAACAAGTTCTTTCCCTATCCACCTCAATTTGCCTTGCATCCTTCATAATTAAACTAAGAAATGCATCTAGCTCAAATTCCAATAGAAGGAAATAAATTGCTTAACTGAGCAATAAAGATCACATTCCAACATCTATCCATGGCCATGAAGCACGTCAGTTAGCTGGTATGATGATGTAGATAGTTTAGTTTATTCAGATTGTGTGCATCCATTCCTGGATTATTTATGGATATCCAGCAGACATTTATATCTAGTCATGTTGGTAATGCTTTTGATATAGATCTTAGTTTAATGTTTTTTGTTGGTGCACGGCATGATGCCTATCATAGATATATGTATGTGGACATAACATCCTAGATGATGATTTGACAATTGTCAGCAAGATCACTTTTTCACCTTATAGGTTTCATCTATACGAATTTTGATCGTCTGTGACATTTTTTCCACCAATTTCAGTGCATTCACTTGTGGCATTTTTCTGTATGATTTTAATTGTTTGCTTTCTTCTTTTCAGGAACAATATTCCTTTTGTTCGTCTAGATGGGACCCTAAACCAACAACAGCGCGAGAAGGTTATTAATCAATTTCCGAGGAAAAACAAATCCTGGTATGCCATTGTGCAGATGATTTATTGTGACATTGTGATTCTTGATGCCTGAAGGATTGATATTGGCTTTTATTAGGTATTGCTGATGTCACTGAAGGCTGGTGGTGTTGGAATAAACCTTACTGCAGCATCCCATGCTTTTCTCTTGGTGTGTGAAACCCTTCTTGCAAACTCTTGTTTTCCAGGTTGAAATTGATTATCTTCAATTTTATAATTTTCATGGAGATTGCACCTGTTCATTATCCCTGTAAATCTCTGAATTTTCTGGATATGACACTTAAGTTTCTAACATGAGGAGTCAATACAAGTATTTATAATTTGCACACGGCATGGAAGAAAACTGTACTTTTTTAGGATAGATTTTTAAGAAAGAATATATGGTACATAAAGCTTGCATTTCCTTTTCCTGGTAGTTAATCTTTCAACAATCAGTAAACTTTGTTTATCTACAGCCAAAGCATAATCTGCAATGGCACATATAGCATAGATCTTATTGTCATTTTATATTGGTGGTTGATAGCTGAGTTAGCTTGGGGAAGGCAAGAAATTTGCGTTGCACATCTTACCGAGGCTCATTTGAACACAACCTCCTCTGCTTAGGGAACATTCTGGTGGACAACTGGACCATGGTTCATTATTGAGGAACCATTTGGTGCTAGACTTTGGCATCGTTCCCATTTATTCTCATGTAGTTTCTTTGCCTGATAGGCTAACAGAAATATTGTGGTTGAGAACTTGGACAGTATACGTACAGCACTTAAATGTAGGTTATACAAAATTCTGTCATGTCAGGATTCTGTTAAGAAATACACAATAATCATTCATTTTGGAAGAAAAACAATGCATACATTATCGGGTATTTGGGCACATATACCCTCTACTTAGCACAATTATACCCATGTCTGATTTTCATGAATTGTGCGAAAAACCATTGAATATGCCCAAATGGGTGCAATCATACCCTTCCCATGGCTTCAGTAAGGTTTCATTACCAAATCATTGAACTACCTCAAGTTAGGATTTATAGGGGGGTAAGGGTTGATGAGATCATCTGTCTAGTGGGCATTTCTGGCTTTTCTTCTTATTATTGATTTCAGTAATATTTTTTTAGGAATATTCCGTCAAAGTTGATAGTGTAAGATCTGGAAGAGTATAGCTGCAATCATATTGAAGTATTCATGGTATTTTTCATCATTCATGAAAGCTAGCCAGCTAGGGGCATTGGTTGGGATACCGCAGCAGGTCTTTGGGTTTACCAGCATCGCCGCCAGCGCCCTAGCTCGTTGATTACACTCCTGTGGCTTTGACGGAGTTATCTAGTGTGTTGTCACCTTTTTGTGTTATTTTGTTTCCCTGTAGGCCTGGACCTTAGTGGGCCAATGTGCGTTGTTGTTGCTTTATGTTATAGTTAGCCCATTAGTAGGCTGGTCTGTTGTAGCCCTAGGATCTAGGTTTCTTTCACTTGTTTAATCTGGACCGTTGATCCTTTGTAGAGCCCTATTTAAGGGTAGTGGTGGTGTTAGTGGGAACACAATGATAGATTTGATTTCTGAAAATCCTAACTGTTCCTGAGAGAGGAAACTCCTGATAGAGGAGAGGTCATGAGAGGCGACCGGTCATGGGAGGCGACCAGTTCCCCCTTCCCTGCTGCTACTGTACCGCCATGAACCACCTTATCGCACTGCAGCAACCCCTTGTCCCCCCCCCCCCCCCCCCCCAATCGCACACAATGGAGCTGCACTACCGGTCGGACGTGAGCCCTTCCCACATTGACGCGACCTTTTTTGTCCTTCCCAGTGTTTCCCCCATTTCACACAGCACCGCTGCTGAGCCCTTCCACACCTTCGCGACCTTTTTCTCCTTCCCCGTGTTTCCCTCATTTCACACAGCACTGCCGTTCCAGCTTCCCTGCCGCCTTCACACCTTGCATGTATGGTCCACCCTCACTCGACCTCCAACCACCACCCTTCTGGGCCGCTCCCTCTCGCTCACAACAGTGTCACATCCCCCTTCTGCAGCGCCGCCCCTCTTTCCTATTCTAGAGCCAGGGCCAGCCCCACTCGTTGAGCTTCACTGGCTGAACCAGAAGCTACCAACGGCAGGGACGACCCAACACATGTCATTTGTCCTCGCACGGCCAGCACCAGCATCATTCTGTTGTATCTCAGATGCTCTGCTTGTAGATTTCACAGATCTATCCCTCCAACCTACCAACAGCGTAGGGCGACGTCAAACTTGGTGGTACTTGTCTTTCCACATTTGGCTTTTTGATGCGGGACGGGAGGGACAAGAGGGGAAAGGGAGAGGAGGAAGGGAAGAAGCCGGAATCCACCGAGGAGGGAGGGAAGGAGGGGGAGGTAGAAGATGAAGGGACTTACCCCTCATACAAGGCGCCTTGGCCAACAAACTTAATTTCTTTTTCTTCTGCGTTCCATCCCAAAAGTGGAGGTTTCATGTGTATTTAAAGAGGAGTGGCCCTCCTCACACACACCAAAGACCAAATGCCCATTTATAAAAAGAGGTAATCTAAGGACTCCCAAAAGTGGCCCAACTTCTATAGGCCTATGGGCCCAAACAACTAAAGACCCAAATAGTAAAATACATAAGAAAATATAAAATATAAAAGATTCTTAATAAAAACCTTACTTAAGACTTAGGAAACACAAACTTAATTATTTAATGACCCTAGGAATTTGTAAAGCCAAATAAAATTACAACAATAGGGTCTTTTAATGGGCCAAATAAAACATAATAAAGATTTTGGTTTAACCACCCCTCATTTTCCGTCATTCTCTCCTTGGTTTGAAAAAACTCGTCTTCGATTTTTGAAGTGGGGCAGTATCCAAGAGGAGAAGGGTAGGAGCAAATCTAGATGATATCATAGAAGCCACATGGATCAACATGTAGAAAATCATGCTTTTTGGTGGGATATATTGCTCCAATTGTGATTGAAATTATGCTGACTGATGGCATCGAGAATGATCTCGGCTGGTCAACAATCTCTTGAATTACCTGTTCCATCATCGGCTCATTCTCCTCAATGAGGGGGTTTTCATTTGTTGCTAAAGTCTCGGACTCAACCTGTCTATAATAATCATTTTCCATCAATTCATCGGCTTCATAGGATATCCTTTTCATTTGCTTTTCATATTCTTCAATCATCGCATAGTCAGCCTTATAGACAACCTTTTTTGGTTTGGTCAACACGTCATATATACTCTTGATTTCATTCTTTAGCTCCAGCATTTCTTGTTCTCCTTGGCACCTAAAATTGTCCCGTTGAATCATCATATGGTCTAATTTTTTACGCAACACCCAATACTGGCTTGAATAATCAGTAGTCATTATTGGATATGCCAACAATTGTTCACGAGATACTTATAGACATGGAACGCAAAATAATGCACTTTGATGATGCTAACACACTGGTCGAGTTGACGTCGCTGTGAGAAAGTCAACACAAATGACATGCCCAAATGTTGGGAGGTGCGATAAGAGCTTCTAGTGCACTGCCCAACATTGTAGTGAACCGGCTCCGGGTAGGGCTGTAAACGGATCTGGATAATATCCGGATCCGATTCGAATTCGTATCCGATTATTCGGATATTATCCGTTTAACAAATATCCGGCGGAGTGGATTTCGGATACGGATATTATCCGGATGATAAACGGAGCGGATACGGAAACAGGTGATCCGCTCCGTTTAAGATCCGCTCCAAAATGAAGTTATTTTTTACCATTAAATCTTAAATCTAATGATCCATATATAGTTATAAATATATAATATATCTAATGTTAATCTTTTGTTTAGAGAGTATTTTGTTATATTTATGCTTTTTTTAAAATTTTTACAGATTTTTTTGATTTTTTTTTATTTTTAGATCACTTAATATATTTTATTAAGCTTATATTTCCGAAGCGGATAATATCCATATCCTCTCCGAATCCGAAAATTATCCGATTAAATTATCCGCTCCATATTCGAATTATATTCGGAGCGGATATGAAATATCCGATTAACTATTCGGATCGGAACCGGAAAATCCATATCCGCTCCGTATCCGCACCGTTTACAGCCCTAGCTCCGGGTTGACCCGGTCCACCTTAAAGGGGGTCGGGCTTCCTCCTTCCCTTCTCTCCCAACCCTCGCGCAGGGAGGAGGCAGAGAGAGGGAGAGAAAAGGGAGGCCGCGGCGGCGGGGGTGGCAGCTGTCGGCCACGGCGATGGTGGAGCCTCCTCCTCTTCTTCTTCCTTTTTTTTCCTTCTTCCGGTGAAGCTGAGAGAGAGCGAGAGTGAAGGCGGTGGGGAGAGGTTGCTGAAAGGGGGAAGAGAGGTGTTCGGCACAGTGGGGCTGCTCGGGGGGGGGGGGGGGGGGGGGGGTCCGACGAGGGTGTGGCGTCGTGGGGAGGGGGCTCGCCAGTGAGAGAGAGATAGGAGGGCGAGAGCGAGTGCTGCGAGGTGGGGGGTGCGGTGACGGGGGGGTGGGGGGGTCCGACGAGGGTGTGGCGTCGTGGGGAGGGGGCTCGCCAGTGAGAGAGAGATAGGAGGGCGAGAGCGAGTGCTGCGAGGTGGGGGGTGCGGTGACGAGCGAGAAGTGGGGGTGTTGTGGTGCAGGGGATAAGAGACGGGGGAACAAGGGGTGGGGGTTTTTCGCGACGCAAGTGGGGTGTGGTAACGACGTGAGAATTGGGGGGGGGGGGGTCACGACGGGAGAAAGGAAAAGAGGAAGATGACGAGGGAAGAAGTCGTGAAGGAGAAGAGAGACGTGCGCGGCGAGGGAGAAGAGAGACAACAAGGGTGCGAGATGTGCTATAATATTAGATTGATGTGGGACAAAGAGGGAAGAGGGGGAGAGGGGCTCAGAGAAGGGAGAGAAAAAGGAGGTCGTAGCGACGGGGGTGGCGGCTGCCTATGACGGCAACGGCGGACGGTGAGTCCTGCGACGACGATGACCTCTCTTTTCTCTCCCTTCTCTGAGCTCCCCTCATTCTCTTCCCTCTCTGTTCCGCATCAATTTGGTATCAGAGCACACCTCGATTCCTTGCTGTCTCTCTTCTCCCTCTTTTCCTTTCTCGCGTCGCAACCCCCCCCCCCCCCCCCCCCCACTCATGTCGTTACCACAGACCACAGACCACACCCCCCTGCGCCCCAAACCCCCCCCACCCCCTGCCCCTGCGCCCTTGTCTCTCCCCCCCCTCTTTCTCGCATCGGCATTGCACCCCCCTCCCAACATGCTCCCTCTCATCTCTCTCTCGCCAGTGATCCCCCTTCCCACAACGTTGTGCCCTCGTCGGAACCCCCCCCCCCCCCCCCCCCCCCCCAAAGCAGCCCCACCACACCGGACACCTCTTTTCCCCCTTTTGGCGCCCTCTCTCCCGCCGCCTCTCTCTCTCGCTCTCTCTCGGCTTCGTCGGAAAAAGAAAAAGAAAAGGAAGAAGTGGGAGGAGGGTTCATCGTCGTTGTAGGAACCTCCGTCGTTGTCAGGGTGGTTGCCACCATCGCCGACAGTCGCTACCCCTATCGCCTCAGCGTCCCTTTTCTCTCCCTCTTTCTGTCTCCTCCCTGCTCGAGGGTTAGGAGAGAAGGGAGGAAGGAGGAAGCCCGACCCCCTTTAAGGTGGACCGAGTAAACCTGGAGCCAGTTCGCTACAGTGTCGAGCGCTGCACTAGAAGCTCTTAGCTAGGGTTGTAAACAGATCTGGACAATATTCGGATCTGATTCAAATTCGTATCCGGATATTAATCGTTTACAAAATATCTGGCGGAGCGGATTTTGGATACGAATATTATTCGGATAATAAACGGAGCGGATGCGGAAATAGGTGATCCGCTCCGAAATGAAGTTATTTTTACCATTAGATCCTAAATCTAATGATCTACATATAATATATAAATATATAATATATCTAATGTTAATCTTTTGTTTAGAGAATGTTTTAACATTTGTACTTTTAAATTTTTTTTTACAGGTTTTTATGATTTTTGGATCACTTAATATCTTTTATTAAGCTTATTTTTTCGAAGCGGATAATATCCCTATCCGCTCCAAATCCAAAAATTATTCGATTAAATTATCTGCTACGTATTCGAATTGTATTCGGAGCGGATATGAATTATCCGATTAACTATTCAGATCGGAACGGGAAAACCCGTCTGTTTTGTATCCGCTCCATTTACAGCCCTACTCTTAGTGCACTGCTAGCATTTGGGTCTCATCTGTGCTCCCATTCGCAGTGTCATTTGTGTCATTGACTTTCTCACAGTGACGCCAACTCGACCAATATACTGGCATCATCAAAGTGCATTGTTTTGCATGCCATGTCTATAAGTATTCTGTGAATAATTGTTGGCACATCTAGTAATAGATGTTGACTATTCAACCCAGTATTGGGTGTTGCTTGAAGAATGAGATCATATGATGATTCAATGGACCAACTTTAGGTGCCAATGGAAACAAGAAATGTTGGAGCTAAATAATGAAATCAGGAGTTTATATGACATGTTGGCCAAACCAAAAAAAGTTGTCTACGAGGCTGATTCTGCGATGATTAAAGAATATGAAGAACAAATGAAAAGGATATCCTAAGAAGCCGATAAATTGATGGAAGATGATTATTATAGACAAGTTGAGTATGAGATTTCGGCAATAAATAAAGACCCCCTCATTGAGGAGAATGAGCCGATGATAGAAGAGGTAATTCAAGAGGAGGTTGACCAGCCAAAGATCACTCTCGATGCTATCAATCAACATACTTTCAATCACATTTGGAGCAATATTGAAGCAGATATCTCACTAAAAACCATGATTTTCTAAATGTTGGTCTATGTGGCTTCTATGATATCATCTAGGTTTGCTCCTACCCTCATCTCTCTTCGATATTGCCCCACTTCAAAATTGGAGGATGAGTTTTCTCGAACCAGGACAGAATGACGGGAAATAAGGGGTGGCTAAATCAAAATTTTTATTAAGTTTTATTTGGCCCATTAAAAGACCCTATGGTTGTAATTTATCTGGCTTTGGAGAGATAGGAGGGTGAGAGCTCTGTGGTTGGGGGGGGGGGGGGGGGGGTTCGCGGTGCGAGAAAGGAAAAGAGGAAGAAGGCGAGGGAAGAGGTCATGTAGGAGAAGAGAGACGTGCGCGGCGAGGGAGAAGAGAGATAGCAAGGGATCGAGGTGTGCTCTAATACCAAATTGATGTGGGATGAGAGGGAAAATGGGGGAAAGGGAGAGAGGGGGAAGGGAATAAGATGGAATCCACTAGGAGGGAGGGAAGGAGGGGGAGAAAGAAGATGAAGGAGCTTACGCCTCACACATTGCTCCTTGGCCAACAAGTTTAATTCCTCTTTCTTCTGTATTCCATCCCAAAAGTGGAGGTTACATGTGCATTTAAAGAGGAGTAGCCCTCCTCACACACACCAAAGACCAAAATGCCTCTTTATAAAAAAGGGGTAATCTAAGGACTCCCAAAAGTGGCCCAACTCCTATAGGTCTATGGGCCCAAACAACTAAAGATCCAAATAGCAAAATACATAAAAACATATAAAAGACTCTTAATAAAAACCTTACTTAAGACTTAGGAAACCCGAAAGACTTAAACTTAAATTATTTTAATGACCTTAGGACTTTGTAAAGCCGAATAAAATTACAACCATAGGGTCTTTTAATGGGCCAAATAAAACATAATAAAGATTTTGGTTTAGCCGCCTCTCATTTCCCGTCACGCTCTCTATGTGCTATTGCCATTGGGGTTCAACACGCATTTAGCTTTAACCGTTTCATTCATATACATTGTTATAGTTGAGTTCCAAAATCTGAATCCATATCCTTGTTGCCTTGTTTCTGTACGCACAAGTCTTGAATTGGATAGTTGAGGAAGACCCTAGTTGATGGTACTATCCGTTGGTCAATCTCCTTGTTGCTTGGTTTTCCACCGTTCCATGCTTGCCACCGTGCTGATTTTCTGGTTTTAGCTTCCTACATAATCACAGTTGAATTAATGTGAATTTGAACATTCAAGTTGCTGAGTTTTAATTCCATAAAAAAGCAGAAAACAATATGCAATTTTAGAGGAGTACAGAGCATGTGTTGCATCAATTTGGTATCAGAACAAGTTTGGTATCTTCATTAAGTAGATTTCTGCACTTGTTTTCCATGTAGCACTGCATTCAAAAAACAAATGTTTGATTATACTGTTTAGCAATTACATCCATCATCTATCCAAGCATCCCTATGCATCCCCATTTTGTGTAGAGGTAGGGTCTAGAGTGGTAGTCCGCCCCCTTCCCCCTCCAATATGGAACCTAATCAGCTCGCTAGGGTCGTAGAAGACGTAGTTCTACAGCTCACCCCTATAAAACGCCGCTTAATTGGCCTAGAGCACCGTGACCAAGATCGAGTCGAGCAAGACTCGACTGATGGGTAGACTATTACTGTCCTTGTCGGTCAAAACTTCGGGCAGGCAGTCATGGCCCTGAGGATCCCCACCCCAAATATATACATGTAACAACTGATAGAGACCGCCATCCCCATTGTGACCAGTGCCAACTGCCAGGGTAGGTTTCAAGGTCAGACTCAGAGACACCATCAATTATACTTTGAGCTACCTAATCACGACTAGAGAGCCATGAGAAGTGTCAAGTTAGAAGCCCTTCACTTTGATGGGAGGATGGTACCCAAGGTTTTCGTCGATTGACTAAATGACATGGACCACTACTTTGAGTGGTATGATATGTCTAAAAGAGGAAGGTTAGGCTAGCTAAAATGAAGCTGGTAAATTAGGCCAAGTTGCATTGGCATAATGTGGAAAAATAACTAAGAGATGGTAGGCAAACACTAATGCTCACGTAGGATGAAACAAAGGAAAATTGAAAGAAAAATACCTTCCCCCGTCCTACAAGTGTTGACTTATGGACATTTGGCAAAAGTTGACGCAATGGAATAGGCCAATGTCGGAATACATCAAGGAGTTTGATGAATACCTCACGCGATGTGGGCTGACCGAGGACATGAGTGTGATACTATCTCACTTTAGGTTCTGGATTGCGAGAGGATCTTTAAAGAGAGCTGATTGTAAGAGAGATCACCACACTGCCTACCAAATTGTCCAGAGCCTAGAGGTACTTCAAAGGCAGACTTACTCTAGGAGATTTGATCCTTGTGAAACCTTTCCTAAGACCTCATCAGTAGGAACCAAGCCTACTCCTCACTCCCAACCTCACACTAGGAACCACCCATCCCCCTCAAGGATGGCAAAATCGCACGGGTCGGGTCGGGGTCGGGCGGGTCGGGGTCGGGTCGGCGCTCGACGACCCGAGTTGGCGGGGGAACTGGTCGGGATCCGCGGATTCCCGGTAGTCGGGCCGGATCCGCCGGGGTCGCGCGACTTCGCGACCCGACTACCCCGACCCGCCCGACCCCGCGGATCCCCCTTTAAGGAGGGATCCCGTCCTGGGACTGCGCAGACAGAACCCTGTCTGCGCAGTCCCGAGCACCCCCCTTCCCAGCCCCCTGCCCCCCTCCCCCTGCCGGAGCAGCCACCTTCGCCGCCGCCGGAGCTCCGGGAGGCTTGCCGCCGGCCGCCGCCACTACAAGCAGCCGTCGGCGCCCTTCCTCTCTCTCTGTTCTCTTCTCTCTCTTCTGTGAGGTGAGATTTTTAATTTTTTTTAAATCTGAAAAAATAGGAAATGGTAAATAGGCTATAGATTGTAGATCTATAGCATATTTAACATGTTTATGACTTCATTCTCTTAAATCTCCAAATTTAGCCCTAATTAGGGTATAAAAATTAGGGATTTGTGTCATGAATGAAATTAATGTGCAATTGAGTGATTATTAGAACTATTTTAGTTGATTAGAGTTTGTTGGTAGACTTAATTGCATTACATTGACTGTTTTCCCTGAAAATCCCCAAATGACCCTAATTAGGGTTTAAAATTTAGGGATTTTAGGTCCTTAACGTAATTATTATGTAATTGAGTGTCCAATATAGTTATTTTACTTGATTAGAGTTTTGTATGAACATTGCATGATCTGTTTTTTTTAATTCTCAACTTAAACCTTAATTAGGGGTTTAAAAAATAAGAATTGTAGGTCATTAATATAATAAATGTGTAATTGAGTGTTCAATGTGGTCATTTGAGTTGATTAGAGTTTTGTATGTACAATATTTATAGTCTATGATATTTTTTTTCATAAATTCCCAAATTAAACCCTAAATAGGGTTTATAAATTAGGGATTATGTGTATTTAACGTGCAATTTAATTGCATTCTTACACAGGAATATGGCACATCATGAACATGAAGAGCAAGAGGTGGAGCAGGCCATTGATCCTGGTTGGGCTCATGGTACTCTTCTTGATGCATCTAAGAGAAAATGAAATGTAATTGGTGTAGAAAAGAGATGTTTGGAGGCATTTATCGCCTTAAACAACATCTTGCTGGGATTGCTGGGAATGTTTCAAAATGTCCGAATTGTCCAATGGAAGTGAGAAATGAAATAAAAGCATATCTGAAGGGGAAGAGAGCAGAAAAAATATTGACAACTCAGCAGCAACAAGAACTTCAAGATGAGCTTTCTGGGAGACAGATTCGTAGAGATTATGATCTACCAATTCCTGTGGATGATGATGAAGATGATGATGATGATCCTGATCCTGAGTTTACTGCAGCGGCACGTGCTAGTCGCCGTTCTTATGCGGAGGAAGATGAGAAACGAAGGGGTTTAAGCACATCAGGTGCACATGTGTCTAGAGATGACTCTAGGACATCTCTTCCTAGAAGTACACAGGGTCCTATGGATGCATATTTGTATAGATCAAGGTCTGTAAAACAACCAGGAATCAAGCAGGCATTGAAAGGAGTGAAATCCACTGCAAAGGCAGCAAAGGGTGCAATCAAAGGCATTGTCAAATGGTTTTTACATGCAGGTGTCCCAACACATACGACAGAGAGCCCATATTTTCAGAGTATGTTGGATGCAATTGCGGAAGCTGGGCCTGGTATTAAGGCTCCTACAAGGAAGTACATTTATGATGCTGGGCTTGATGATGAATATGAAGAGTTGAAAACATGGGTGAGTAGCTTCAAAAATATTTGGAAAGAACGTGGTTGCACCATTATGTGTGATGGTTGGACAGGGACCACAAGAAAATCCATGATAAATTTTCTTGTGTATTGCTGCGAAGGGTCTATTTTCTTTAAATCTGTTGATGCATCTAACAAAATCAAGAATGCAGAATATTTATTTAAACTTATGGATGCAGTTGTGGAGGAAGTGGGTGAAGAGAACGTTATACAGGTTGTGACTGATAATGAACCGAGCTACAAGGCTGCGGGTAGGTTGTTAATGGAAAAGAGACACCATCTCTATTGGGTTCCATGTGCAGCACATTGCATTGATTTAATGATGGAGGACATAGGCAAAGATTCTCATATTCATGGTATCATTGATGATGCTCAGATGATAACTTCCTTTATTTATAGTCACAACAGGATTTTGAATATGATGAGGAAGTACACAGATGGGAGAGATCTCCTTCGTGCTGGTCCTACCAGATTTGCATCCAATTTTATTTCTTTGGAGAGCCTAATGAAATATAGGCATCAATTGGCCCAATTGATTAATTCTGCAGAATTTTTGCAGCATGTAGACACTCTACGGCCTGATAGTAAAGATGTTGCACTCATGGTCCAAGACTTGATTACCAATGCACGGTTTTGGGAGAAGGTTTCCTACTACCTCAAAGTAATAGAGCCTTTGGTACTTATCCTTAGAATGGTTGATGGTGACGACAAAAATGATATGGGATATTTGTACGAGGCAATGGACAAGGCAAAGGAAAAGTTGAGGGAAAGGAATCCTAAAGCATACAGAAAATGGTGGGCCATCATAGACAAGCGATGGGAGATGACTCTCCACCATGATCTTCATGCAGCAGGTAATTTATTTAATGTAATTACTTGCTGAATTATTTAATGATACCATACTTAAACCTCTTTTATCATATGCAGGGTATTTTTTAAACCCTAGGATTCAATATAAAGATGATGTGCACAATGACGGAGAAGTGATGAGAGGCACCATGAATGCCATCACTCGCATTGCAAGGAGCATAAATGAGAGATTAGACGCAGTGGCAGAGGTAGGATAGTATATTTTACTTTGCATATGTATGTATTTTATCATTTGACATGACATATGTCATGTCTTCCATTTTCTAGGTGGAGAGATATAAGATGAAAGTTGGCATATACGGAGCATATGGCATAAAATATGCAGCTGGAAGACTCAGTCCAGGTGGTTTTACATGTTTGGGTGTTTGCCTAAAATCATAAATATATTCTTTCACCATCCTTATAATGATTAATGTTCGGTTATTTTATTGTAACAGCTGAATGGTGGATCCAAGTCAATTATCACCAAGCTGGGACAAATCCCTTAGCGTATGTTGCAGTGAGAGTATTAAGTCAAACCACTTCTTCTAGCCCATGTGAAAGGAATTGGAGTACATTCAACCTTATTCACACAAAAATCCGCAATAGGCTGGGTGTGGATAGGCTAGAGAAGTTGGTTTACTGTCATTATAATATGCGTTTAAGGGTGAAGCAAAAAGAAGAAAGGCAAAAGATAGAAAGACAGAATTCATGCAGCTAGTTGGTAGACCATTTGAGGAGGTGGTTCCTGAGATAGATGTTGATGAGTTGCTAAATGAGGAACACCCTTTACATGCTTGGGTGGAGACGAGAGCTGAGGGAGAGCTAGCTGACTTTCATCCTGATGATCGGCTAGTTCAAGCATGTGAAGGAGATGTTTTATTAGAAGAGCATGTACCTGAGAGAGCTGAGAGGCCAGAATTGAGAAGATCTTCCACCGTACATGATACTAGTATTTATTCATCTCAGCCAGAATTGAGAAGATCTACCTCCCAGTTAGAGCCCAAAAGAAAGAAAGACAAAGGCAAGAAGAAAGCAAAGTCAAACAAAGAAAGAAGAACAGAAGAACCAAGAAGAAAATCACAAGAAGGTGAAGAGGACTCTCTCCAGGAGAGTGAGGAGAGACATATTGGGCAGCCATTTTCTGAGGCTCCACCCCTGCCATCTCAGTTGGCTAGATTATATCAGGCAGAGAAATTACAGTATGAACGTCGCAAAAAGAAGAGTACAAAAGATAAAGAAAAAACAGTGGAGAGTGATGACTCCACCCAATCACCTGATGATGATGATGGTGCTGCTGCAGGTATTGGAGCCACGGGAGGTTATGGGCTTGGGGGTATTATGTCAGGATATGAAGATTATTCACAACCACCCCAACAACAACAAGGAAGCCAAGGGGAAGCACAACAGCAGCATGGGGGATATGAAGGCCAACAAAGGCAAGCAGGGCATGATTGGGGATACGGGGCTTCATATCCACCCTTTTTTAGTCCCCCAAAATTGCCATATTCAGACATCAGCTCTAGTAGTGGGCCTAGTTATTTGGGCAATATTCAAACTACTGGATATGGTAGTTTCTTCCCTCCGGGACACTCAGGAGAAAGTTCAAGTTAACAAGCAACAACACCGCGAGGCATGCAAAGAGGATTCCAAGACATTGCAAATTCTTTGTTTGGCTTTGGATATACACAGTATGGAGGACATGAGTATGTGCCACCTATTCAATCTCATGAGGTAGAGGATGAGGGTTCAGAAATGTCAAATTGAGAAGGTATTTTTATTTATTTCATGTTATCAACTTGTACATATTTTAATTTTTGCAATGTATGAACATTAATGATTATGTCTTTAGTCATTGTTATTGTTCTTCATGGTACATGAACATGATAAGATTTAAATTTCAATGTGTTTGATTTCAATGAATGTTGTATGTGTCTAGGTAATTTTCTGTAAATTTTAGGGATTTTCCCAGATTTTTTCAGATTTTTTCAGATTTTTTTCATTTTTTAAATAATTTTTTACTTTGGCCGACCCAGGGTCGGCCAGACTCCATTGGAGTCGGCCGGCTCCACCGACCCGACCCGACCCGAGTCGGGGTCGGCTGGGTCCAACTCACCCAGCCGACCCGACCCTGCCATCCATGATCCCCCTTAACGCCCTCTAGGGACATGAAAGGCAAAGCGGTGATGGTGGCACGTTCCCTAGGCAAAGACCAGGGCTATGGATGTCATGGTTTTGGACACTATGCTGGTCAATGCCCCACAAGTCAACTTGTAATTAAAGGGCGATTAGACAAGGATCCCTCAAGAATTATTGGAAGAAGTTTACGACCCGAAGTTGGGAATTGATGATGAGAGATTGCTTGTTGATGAGGATCACAATGCCTCAAGACTTGGTGTGGTGAGGTGTGCTCTAACTCAACCAGAGGAGTGTGATGAATGGTGTAGGAGCTCCATCTTTCACACTTGAGTCAAAATTAATGACAAGAATTGTAAAGTCATCATCACAGCGGGAGGTGCATTAATTTAGTATCATCTACCACCATCTCGACTTGGATTAAAGATGGTTCCCCATCCAAATCCCTACAAAGTCTCTTGGGTTGACATGTCCTTGATCTCAATCAATGAGAGGTGTCTCATTCCCTTGACATTCTCCACTTACAGTGACTCGATCTGGTGTGATGTTGCCAAAATGAATGTGGGGCATATCATCTTGGGTCATCCTTGGCTTTGTGACCTAGATGTCACCAACTCATGTATATTTCTGAATTAAGGAAAGAGAGTTAGGCTTAACCCTTTACCACCTAAGGTAGTCAGCTAAGTGCCAAGACTGATAAGAGCTTGCACATTATCAGCCCTAGGGAGTTCTAGAGAGATCTGATTCAAGAGCTTGAACTTGATGCGAAGGAAACATGTGAGGAGTCCACTGACCCACCCCTTGACGAGGTGAAAATTCTTCCGAGTGAGTTTCAAGATGTTTTTCCGAATGAACTGCCAAATAAACTTCCCCCTTTGTGTGACATCTAGCATGTGATTGACTTAGTCCCAGGGGCGTGTACCAAACTTGCGCCATTACTACACCAACCCTACTGAACATGTCAAGATGACAAGGCAAGTTGGAGAGTGGACAAACAAAGGTTTTGTTAGGGAGAGCATGGGTCCTTTTGTTGTTTCTGTCCTACTAACACCAAAGAAGGATGGTTCATGGAGAATGTGCATCGATAGTCGACCCATCAACAGGATCACTGTGAAATACATGTTTCCCATCTCTAGGTTGGACGATATGTTTGACATGATGGCTGGTCCTACAATCTTTTCCAAAAGATTGACTAAAGATTGGCTACCATCAGATTAGAATCCATCTAGGTGATGAGTGGAAGACTAAATTTAGGATGACTTTGGTCTGTCCATTGCTCTCAGCACCTTTATGAGGGTGATGCCACAAGTTTTTCGACCATTCATGGACAAATTTGTGGTTTATTTTGGTGCCATCCTCGTATATAATCAATCAAAGGAGCAATATTTGGACCACCTCCGTCAACTCTTCCTGGTCTAGAGGAAAGAGGAATTGTATGCCAATCTATGTTATCAAAGGCGATTGAAGCCATTGCCTAGGCCATTAGGCGAGGCGAGGCGAGGTGACCTCAGATCGCCTCACCTCGGCCCATTCTACGTTGGCGATTTCAAGCCACCAATTCTACCTTTTTTTACCAATGTCCAGCCCATATATTGGCCCATAAAGAGGCCCATTTGGCCTATTTATTTTCTTGCAATTTAGTTTCTGAATTTTTAGTTACTTTATATATAGAAATGAATAGATTAAGTCATACAATAATTTGACACATATGAAAGAGTAATTTTATGAAATATATTAGTTTCATGCACATAGTTAGGTGATATTTATAAATATATTTATTTTTAATTATATATATTATTTTATAATATATCGCCTCAATCGCCTAGGCCTTTGAGGCTAAGGCGACCCTTTGATCTCTTCAGTCACCTCTCGCCTCTGTCGGGCAAGTCGACTATTTATTGGTATGTAACTCCCTTGTCGGGGAAGTTAAAAAATCACTTAATTTTTTTTTACAAAAATTCCCCTTAAAGGAGGGGGCCTAAAAAGGCCCCTAGAAGTAAGCAATCGATGTTGCCATGTGGATGGAAGCATTGATTGGACTATTAAGTTTTCTTTAAGGAAGTGGTCGCCTCTGACTACATAGATGCCAATCCAAAATAGTGCTCATTCCTCACCAATCAAGTTATCTTCTTGAGATTCATAATCTCCTCAAAAGACATGTCAACATACCCTCAGATGGTCAAAGCGATAGTAGAGTGGAAGGAGCCACGAGATATCTGCGAACTCTGCAGCTTCCATGGTCTCGCCACCTTCTACCGACCCTTCATTCAGAGGTTCATCACCATTGTGTCTCCCATAACTAACTGTCTGAAGAAAAGAGAATTCCAATGGACCCCGATTGCCTATCGGGCATTCCAAGAAATCAAAGGTAGGATGACTTACACCCTTGTGATGTGTTTACCCATTTTCTCTGAGGTCTTTGAAGTTGTTTGTGATGCTTGGGGGTTAGGATAGGAGGAGTATTGAGTTATTGAATGAGGCCAAATAAAGGTACACCACTTATGACAAGGAATTCTATGCAGTAGTGCAGTCACTTAGCTATTAGCGACACTACATGTTATCGCAGCAATTTGACCTCTTATTTGACCATCAAGCTTTCAAGTATCTGAACTCGCAAAAGAAGTTACACCTATGCGTAGGAGATACGATGCTGAGAAATGCACGAGTAGAGCGTTTAAGATACGACAAAATGATTCCGGTGCTGGCAGTGCGAGGACAAAGAACGTGTGCTTGGTTGTCTGTATTATGGAATGCAGAATCGTCAGAATCGGTCTTGAATCGTCCAATTTAGGATTGAATCAGCAGTTTGCGATCCGATTTTAGGGGTAAGTCCCTCAGAATCCAAGGATTTTGGCTGAATTGGCTGGAATCGATATGAATGGGCTTGGATCGACAAGATCGACCATAGATAGGCCGATCTATGGTAGATCCAGGCAATCGAAATTTAAATTTTAAGAGGGCTCACTGGATCAAGACTGATTTTGCCTGATAAGGGTTTAATCCTGTCCAATACAAGTCAGATCTGCCTTACAAACACAACCAATCCAGAGGTCAGCTGTGTTTTGCATGTCTGCCCCCTCCCTCCTTTCACAATTTCAGGGAAGCCGCAAGGGGGAAGGAGATCTCCCCCATGTTCACCACCACTTCACCGCCTCCGACGGCCTCCTTCCTTTTTCTTATTTGAAGGCTCCTTTGGAGTTGAGGGTTCTCCTCTTTAAGAGAGCTTAGAGAGGAGTTGAAAAAAAGGCCCAGGGAGTCGTCTGGAGTAGATCTTAATAGATCTTATTCAAGCAAAAAAGTTCTTTTTGGTAAGGTATAAATTCAAATTCAGAAATTAAAAAATTAAAAATAGAAAAATCATGCATATATGTTTGATTTTGTTTCTATCTTAGTATCCTTAAATTATAAAAAAGATATTGGAGCTTTAGAAACCTAAGGTTTGTAAATTAGACGAACCCCCCAAATTTCACCCTAATTAGGGTTCGCAATTTGGGATTTTTGTTCTATTAACACAATTTGAGATCAATTAAGTGTTCCAATTACTTAATTGACCTAATTTTGTCTTTGTATGATAATGTGGCTGGTTAACTTTGGGAAATTAGACAAATTCCCCAAATTTCACCCTAATTGGGGTTTACAATTTGGGACTCTTGTTTTATTGGCACAATTGGACATCAATAAAGTGTTCTAATCGCTTAATTGACTTAATTGTGCCTTCCTATGATAATGTGGGTAGTTAATTTCTGGAAATTAGACAAATCCCTCAAATTTCACCCTGATTAGGTTTTAAAATTTGGGGATCTTGTTGTATTGGCACAATTGGACATCAATTAAGTGTTCCAATCACTTAATTGACCTAATTGGGCCTTCCTATGATAACGTGTGTGGTTAATTTTGAGTACTTAGACAAATTTACCAAATTTCATCCTAATATAATCATGGTTATAATTTTACACTTACACGGGAATGTCTTTGTATTGTTATAGAATTGACAATTATGGCTGAGTAGGGCCACAAGGCTCAGCCAGGAGGGGAAGACCCGCCAAAATTGAACATTGGTTGGAGATATGGTGTTCTTATTGATGCTGCCTCTAAGAGAATGCAGTGTAACTGCTATGGGAAGCAAATGGAGGCATGTATCGTCTAAAACAACAGATTGTAAGTATTAGTGGGAATATATCAAAATGCAAACAATGCCTACAAGAGCTAGTGAGTGACATGAAAGAGTACATGGTTGGAAGACAACAGTAAAAATACATTCATATTCAGCAACAACAAGAATTGCATGAACAATTTTTTGGAAAGCAAGCGACTGGGCAGGTGAAGAGTAAGGTCCTAATGAAAGCAAGGACAATTACTCTTCATGAGTTAGAAGATGATGATGAGGATCTCTCTTCTAATGAGAGAGAATATAGGGAAGCACTACCTCCGGCGTACTACCAGAGAGGAAGATGGGATGTGGAGGTCCAAGAGTACATGAGAGGGATCATCATCAGGAGCTAGTGCAGCAAGGCCAGCTGGCTCAGTCAGGAGAGCTGGCTCAATGAGGGGATCTGATTTTATTGATTCTGCATGGGGTCCGATGGATACATTCTTGCATAGAAAACCATCAACAAAGTAGCCTACCATAAAACAAGTAATGAAAGGGGTGAAAGCCACAACTGTTGTAGCAAAGCATGCAGTAAAAAATATTGTAAAATGAATTTTGCATGTGGGGGGTCCCAACCCCTACAACATTTAGTCTATACTTCCAAATGATGATAGATTCTTTTAGAGAGGCAGGCCCATGCTTGAAAGCTCCAACATCTAGGGATATTTATTGCAAACATCTTGAAGAGGAATTATTTGAGACAAAAGAGTGGGTAGTATCCATCAAAGCTGTATGGATGGCAAGAGGTTGTACTTTTATCTGTGATGGATGGGCGAGAACAATAAGAAAGTCTATGATTAACTTCTTGTATACTGCAATGATGGTATAACATTCATGAAGTTTGTGGATGTAATGCAAGTGGACAAATCAAGAATGCATACTACCTATTCAAACTTAACATGATTGAAGAAATTGGTGAGGAAAATGTTGTTCAAGTTGTGTCAGACAATGAAGTTGGTTACAAGGCAGTTGGAAAAAAGTTGATGGAAAAATGAGAGCATCTTTATTGGCTTCGTTGTGTAGCACTCTTTAGACTTGATGATGGAGGACATTGGAAAAGATAAATGTGTTGTTGAGTTGGTGTCCAAGGCGTAGATGATTACTAGTTTTATTTATAGACACAACAGAATTTTGCATATGATGAGAGAATGCACAGATGGACATGACATCATTCGTCTTGGCCCAGCCAGATTTGCCCCCAACTTTTTGCATTGGAGACTTTGCATAAGTTTAGACATGAGTCGGGCACTCTTATCCACAGTTCTGAGTACTTGACACATGTGGCTACATTGAGAGAGGAATTTAGAAATGTTGCACATGAGATTTCTTGTTTGATCAACGACCATCGTTTTTGGGATAAAATCTTCTATTATTTAAACTAATGGAGCCTCTCGTACAAGTATTGTGGATGGTTGATAGAGAGGACAAGAATGACATGGGTTACCCATATGAGGTTATGGATAAAGCCAAAGAAAGGTTGAGGGAGAAGCATCTCACGACATCTCAAAAATGGTGGAGAATTATTGATAGGACCTCCACCATGATTTACATGCAGCGAATAAATGCATTAACTTTCAACTTATATCTTATTGTACATATTTACCATTATTTATTTCCTTACTTATTGCTCATGTTTTATATATGTAGGGTGTTTTGTTTACCCCCAACATCAATATAGTGATTTTGTTGACGACGATTGTGGGGTGCTCCAAGGGACAATCAATGTCATCACAAGATTGTCTAGGAGCACTGAAGAAAGGATAGATGCTATGATGGAGGTACAACTTAAAAACTCTAATTGCCATGACTACTATTAATCCCTTTTGGAAGGAATAAATGTTTGATCATACCAATTGCTCTATACATTAGATGGACATGTTTAAACTCAAGTTGGACATTTATAGAGATTATGATCTTAGAGGAGCATTGAACATAATGAGTTCTGGTGAGAAGTGCATTAGACAGAGGCAAAAGAAGACGGGCTAAAAAGTTTTGTAGGCAGACATTGGGAGCAACATTTAGTAGAGAAAGAAGCAACATCACCTCCCATTGATGTTGATGAGTTGCTCGATGAAAAACACCCACTAAATGCATGGGTGGAAACACGACAAGAAAGAGATGTTCTAGAGTTTCATTAGAGACGTCCAGAGTGCCTACCAATTAGTCTGCATTAAGAAGAGTTGCCACACAAAAAGAGAGAAGCTCAGGGGACAAAAAGAAAGAAAAATTAATGTATATCAGGCAAAAGAAAAAGAGAGTGTTGACTTAGCGATCCACTCACTCTAGTTTTGATGATAAGACACTTGCACTTGAGTCTCAATTGTCGTAGCCCACATATGTACGACGGCTAGTTCGTGGTAATGACTCACACGGGTTCTAGTGATGATGATGATAGGGCTGGGCCAACGGAGTAGGAGCTGATCAAGGAGATGCAGGATACACTGTGCCAAGATTTTTACTGGATATGGAACTTTGCTAGAAATAGAACATCAGGGACGCAGAGGAGAAGGACAAGGGGGATATGAAGGACAACAACGTCAGGCAACCTATGAATGGCCAACTTGGAAGCTAGACTATAGTTTCGCATCTACTCATATATCTGCATTTCAGCTTCCCATTTTGTTGTATTCAGATATTAGCAGCTCACCTCTTGAAGTACACGGAGAATGGAGACCTTGGCCTTCACAAGAATAAGAGCATAGTGAAGCAACAAGCACATGTAAATTATAAACCGCTTGGCATCTAGTGTCCTGCTTCATCACAATTTGGAGAAAACTCAAGTCAACAATATACACCAAGAGGGATTCAAAGGGAATGATGATTTGGCAAATTCCCTCTTTGGTTATGGCTATGAGGCTATGCAGACCGATCAAGCTTATGGATATCAAAACCCAGATGATGACGAGTCATCTAGGTTTGAATGGCAAGATTGTTAGTCTTCCATGAAATGTTAGCTATGTTTGATATTTTATGCTTCTCTTGTGTTATAGTAAATAGACACTTTAATTTCATGTTTCATGTATTATTTTTTTTTGAAATGTGGATAGTACCACAAAGTATATTGAATAAGGAAGAATGAACAAGAGTAAAGGCCAAATAACAAAAAGACCTCCAAAGAAAAGACCTCTCACCAAAAAGACACCCCGACAGAAACAACCTCATCTCCCCAAGAACAAAAGGAGAGAAGACTGAGGACTCTCAAAATGACCTAAAAATTTAGCCCAAGACAAAACATTCCTCTTAATCCCTTGTAACACAGATTCTTCAGTCCTAGCTTCTTTCCTGAAAATTCTGTTGTTTCTTTCGATCCATAAGGCCCAGATAATGGCATGCAAAATGATCCACCACACTACCCCATCAGCCTTCAAATGAAAATTCCTGTTCTAACCCAAAAATAACTCCTTCGCACCAGAGAAAGGTGGGATGACATTCTGAATACAGTGCCCAATTTCAGTCCAAATCATATTAGTGAAAGAGCAGGCTGTTAAAAGATGATCCAAGCTCTCCTCCTCAACCCCACAAAGACTGCATAAAGTTGGAATATTAGGGAACACCCTGGATAACTTATCACAGGTTGGCAACCTACCATGGGAAACCCTCCAAGAGAAAATCTTGACCTTGAGGGGGCTCCTGGTGGCCCAGATCTGGTTCGAACCATCATGTCTTAGACCCCCGTCAATAAGCATGCGATAAGCTGATTTGACAGAAAAATATCTAGATTTTTCCCATCTCCAAGTCCACCGGTCTGCCATGTTAGCTGTCAACCTGAACTGGGTTAATAAGCCAAACATTTCCTGGAGATGATCAGTCTCCTCCAAGGAAAGATTTCTTCTAAAGGTTGGCACGCAGATCCCTCCAACTTGAGAATTCTCATAACATTCAGCAACAGTGGCCTTCGGAGTAGAAGAAATAGCAAATAAATCAAGGAATAGTTGAGCTAGAGACAAATTCCCACACCATCTGTTAGACCAGAAAAAGCTCCTCTGCCCATCCCCCAAAGCAATAGAAACGCTCGCCTTGAAGAAAGTCAAACTAAACAGCAGACCCTTCCACACTGGTGAGCATCTGTAACGCGGAATGGACTCCAAATCTTCCCATCCACTGGAGGCCCCTAAATATCTATTTTGAATTATTTCATGCCACAATCCCCCTTCGTCCACTCCAATTCTCCACCACCATTTACATAGCAGCGCCATATTGAAAGTTGTCATGTCTCTGATTGCAAGGCCACCTGCCTCCTTGGGAAGGCAAATCCTTCCCCAAGGGATGTCATGCCAACCTCTCTCTCTCCCATTACCATGCCAAAAGAACCTGGCCTGAATAGATTGCAATCTGAGAGCCACTGTCTTTGGAATTCTGAAAATGGATAGGAAGTATGTAGGTAAGCTATCCAAGACTGCTTTGCAAAGAATTAATCTACCACCCATTGACAGTGCCTTAGCTTTCCAGCCAGCTAGCCTATTCTCAAATCTATTCTCAATGACTTTCCAGTCAGCACAGCGAAGCGGTCCCGGAGAGAGTGGGAGGCCCAAGTACGAAAAAAGGAAATGAACTGGTCTGACAACCGAAAACTGATGCTGCCTCACCTGTTTTCTCGTCACTCATGTTGATAGCTGCCATCAGACATTTACTGAAATTAATCTTTAACCCTGTGATATCCTGAATCACTTCCAACATCAATTTAATGTCAACAATCTGATCTCGCTCTCCTGCTATAAACACAATAGTATCATCAGCATATTGGAGATGGGTGACTGCGGTTTCGGAATTTCCCACTTGGAAACCAGATATGATGCCTGCCCTCTCAGCTCTGCACCAAAGTTTGCCGAAGATCTGACCCACCAACACAAAGAGAAGAGGAGAAAGGGGATCTCCCTGACGGAGACCTCTCCCACTAGAGAGAGAGGGAGAGGGTTGCCCATTAATCAACACTTTAAAGGAAGCTGAAGATATGCAATCCCGAATCCAGCCAATCCACTTATGATGGAAGCCCATTTTGCTAAGGATTTTAAGGATACATCCCCAACTAACTCTATCAAAAGCTTTCTCAAAGTCAAAGCTTCAGAATGAAACCCCTTCTCCTCATCCTTTTCCATTCAAAAATGCTCTCATGAGCAACCAGAAAATTGTCTTGAATATGCCTACCCTTGATAAAAGCCCCTTGATAGACATCCACCACACTATCCATCACTTTCACAAGCCTAGAAGCCAGCACCTTAGAGATGATTTTGTACACACTATTCAGCAAGGAGATTGGCCGAAAATCAGAAAAAATATTGGCTCCCTGCTTTTTGGGAATAAGAACCAAGTAGGTTTCATTAATGCCTCTCGAATGAGCCTTGCCTTCCATAAAATCTACTACTACCTTAAGAAGATCACTCTTAATGATTTTCCAACAATGATGGAAAAAGAACATGGGAAATCCGTCTGGACCTGGAGCCTTATCACCAGGTAAAGAGAACACTGCTTGACGGAGCTCTTCCATGTAGAGAGGGATCACCAAATCATTTCTATGAATTTCAGAAAGTCTCGGCAATAACTCCTCGACAAAGTCCGGCTTGATTTGCTGATCTTCAGAAAAGAGAGCAGCAAAGAAATTCTTTGCTGCCATCCTGATGTCCTCCTCGTTCTGCACTACATTGTCCCCCAAAGAAATACTGTGAATGTGGTTTTTGCGCCTTCTACCTGAAGCAATTCTGTGGAAAAACTTGGTATTATTGTCCCCCTCATTGATCCATCTCTCTCTCGATCTTTGCTTCCAATAAATTTCCTCTCTGATTAAAATCTCATCAAACTTGTCCCTTAATTCAGATCTGAGTAGCCTATCTTGATCATCTAAGAGACCAGCTTCCTCTAACTGTTCCAGCCTTTGAATCTGCCCCAAAATAGCTTCTTTTTCCTGCTTTGAAGGTAACCTCCTCTTCTGCCCCCAATCCTCCAGAGCTTGTGCAGTCTTGGTCAACTTATTGATGAATATAATCACCGCATTATCCTGGTGACCCTGATAAACCCAAGCTTGATTCACTATATCCAAGAACTCAGGATCTCTCAGCCAAAACTTCTCCATCTTGAATCTCCTTTTGTACCCCCTTTGGCAACTTGTTTTGAGAAGGATAGGTTTATGATCTGACACTACCCGAGGGATGGTAAGAGCCTTTGCAAAGGGGAACAATTCCTCCCAATCCGCAGTACAGAGGAACCTGTCAAGTCTGGAACAAGACACCTCCCCCCTCATATTAGACCAGGTGAATTGAGAGTTAGCCAGCCCAACATCAATAACAATAAGAGCAGCCTGATGGATAAATTCGCGGAAGTCCTCAGTCTCACCAACTTGATTCTGACTACCAGTCCTTTCATCCGCATGAAGAACAGCATTAAAGTCTCCCGCCACACACCAAGGTCGCCCCGACGCTAGGTGATTGACCAACAGCTGATCCTAAACCTCCTTCTTTCCTTCCCTCGATTGGGGCCCATAGACAGAGGTAAAATCCCAAGAAAAGCCTTGGTTCACTGATCGGAAATGAATAGAGATCGCCCACCTTCCAATTATTCTATCTTCCACCACTTCTTCCACTTCAAAAAGATTCCACAGAATCATGATCCCCCCTGCCCTTCCTACTGTTGGAGACCAAACCCCCCGGGACAATCTTCCTCCCCCTATCTCCCGAAGGACAGTCTCCCCATCCGCCTCCAGTTTAGTCTCCTGTAAGCACAGGATATCAACCTTCCCATACCTAACCATTTCTTTAATTATCCTTCTCCCCTCCCCCAATACCCCTAACATTCCATGAGATGATTCTCATGATGCAACTAGAACAACATCCTCCTCCCTCGTCCCCATATTCCTTTCCCCTTCATTCTCCTGCACTGTCTCCTCTACTTCTCTTCTTGACTTTTTCTGTGATTTATCTTTTTTTGCCTCCCTTGCTAATGCTGCCTGCCACCTCTTCTGGATCATAAAAATAGCCCCTCTAATTCCCTTCTCCACTCCATCATAGGAGACCCCCAATTTTTCAGTCAGACCCTTGAAATGCTCCTCTGTAATCCTCTGCACTTCCCCCATCAGCTCCTTCCCCTCCTCCTTGTCAAGACAAGCGTGAAATTCCAGCATCTCCTTGTCCGGAGAAAACACCCTAGGACACGGAGTGGAGTGAAATCGGGTCCCTTTAGAAGACTTGTAGATTTGTCCAGCTTCAACCTCTTCATCCTCCACACCTCCAAAGAAAGGGATAACACTGTCGTTTGTCTTGGCCTAGACCAATGAAAGAGTGTCCCCTTCCGGCACCTGGTCAAGTGCCCTTTGAGAGGCAACAAGATCAAGAGAGAGATTCTGGATTGGCCTTCCTTCCTGCAACGATGAAGCATCCTTGTCATTTCGGAGGGCTCTGCATCCCTCCCTGTCAATGGGCATCCCCCCCCCCTTTCGGATCAACATGTGAGCTGACTGGACTGTAGGCCCCCATCAGAGAGGAACGCGCCGCTGAGAAAGTCGGGGCAGTCGCAGCTTCGATAAGTAGTTCTGGCACCCCTCGGAGCATCTTTCCCTTCTTCTCTGTGACGAGGGGCTCTAACGCTGCCGTCGGACTCTTGTCCCCGTCCCCGCGAGGCTTCAGAGCTATCGGGTGAGGAAGAAGACCCTTATCGGTTCCTGTTGGACTGATAGTATCTCCACAGGCGGATTCGGGTAAGTCGCGGGTCGCCCGCGCATACCCGAGTCGCCCGCCCGCCGGATCCCCCTGACTGCAGCGGATATTGGTGGCTCCGACCCGAAACACATGATCCAGATGAGTATCCGAATCCGATATTAAAGCTTGAATTCCCGCCACCGGTTCTCTCCGTACATCGTCTTCCACCTTTCGCCCTGCTTGGAACCCTAGGTGCGTCGACTGGGACTGGTTCTGCGCCGTCCGAAGAACCCACACCCGGACGATGACGACCTCTCCGCCAACCACCACAGTGATGACGGCCGGGATCTTAGACTTCGATGGGGCCGAGACGGTGACAGAAACCGCCGTCCGCGAGCCCATCGAGGTAAACTCCGGCTTCCCCTAGATGACTCCCCCGAACGGCCGAACTAGGAAGGCAATACCTTCCTCGTCACATAGTAGGAGTGGAACTCCTTCCAAAGTCATCCGGATCCTCTGAAGCCCTGGGTTAGGGAAGGTCCCAGTCCCTTTATCCCATCTTTTCACACAGAGCAGAGCATCTCCCACCACCCAAATCTCTGATTCCACGGCCGCCGAAACCTTCTGCTCATCACTCCCCACCACTAGAAAAGCTTGCTTGAAGACCTTCGATATTTCCCAGCAGTCGCCCCAGAGAGCTGCTACCCTGATCTTGAGGTCCTCCGCCTCCACCGACCCTTGAATGACAGAGACAAATAGGCTTCGGTTCAACCAGCCTTCCCTCCTCGCTAGACTTTCCGCTGGGAACTCACCTGCCTCAGCATAAATGGTGTTCCCTTGCAGCCGATTAATCTCCCTTACCTCCGAACCTCTAACCACATCCGCGAAAGTCCTAGCCGGTCGCACCCTTCTCAAACTATGAGGTCCAACTCGCTCCCTTGCCAAGCAAAAACGACTGGTGTGTCCCCTCCGGCCACAACTGAAACACGTCGGAACATTCACCCCTCCCACTAAAGAGCTCCGCCGGACTCTGCCTCCTCTGGAGCCTCCCCCCAGAGGGACGCGGTTAGCCCCGGAGGGCCAGGACATACCCAGAACTTCTCTCACTAGAAACGTCTAGAGAGAGAGGAAACAGAGAGGAAAACCCTTCCGATGTTTCATGTATTATGAATGAATGCATGCATGATTGCTTTTTTAATGCAAATGTTAGTTCTTTCAACTTATCAGATTTTTTACCCCTGATTTTTACTATGTTTTCTGATTTTTTTTTTCTTGAATTTTCCTCAATTTATAAAAAACTTTTTTAGTCTAACTGATCCAGAATCGGCCAGACTTCCCTTGAATCGATCGGATCTCCTGATCCGATCCTGATCTAGATCTGATCGACCCTCACCGATCCGGGGGCTGATCTGATTTTGTATTCCATGGTCCCTATCGTCGCTCATCGACCGCTTTTAGATTTAAACACGAATATAGCACTTGATAGAAAACTTTGACCGAATAAGATTCTTGTAGCTGACTCCAAATAATAGGATAAGAAAGCCATTCTCTTGATATTTCTCCTTAACAATAACAGTACACACTTCCCGAATTCTGGATCGGACCCTCACCAATCCGGGGCCGATCTGATTTTCTATTCCATGGTCCCTATCGTCGATCGTCGACCGCTTTTGGATTTAAACACGAATATAGCACTTGATAGAAAGCTTTGACGGAATAAGATTCATGTAGCTAACCCCAAATAATAGGATAAGCTATTGATGATGATGATATGCAAATGTACACAAAAATTCCTAAATGTTTTGCCGCTCCTTGTCTTCTTCCTTTTACGGCCAACGCATGGCATGTGGGATGTTGATTGCTTGGTAGTGTCAAGGATATTTTTTTTTAGGAGTCTGCCATCTAGAAGTTCTAATGTGTCGTGGGTACCTTTATGATACCACCCCCTCCAACACAAAAGCAGAGCTAAAGCAAGGCAAAAGAGATAATGGTGTTTGCTATTGAGCATTTTACAATGCATCGTTTCTAGTATTGGAGTAACTTTGGTTCATAGTTTGCCAGATTGTGTGCAATTGGACCAATCAGATCAAATTGGGCTACATCGGATAATATTGGTTTAATGCAGATGTGATTGGGTCAATCGGATAACATTGGCAATAGGGATTCTTATCAAACTGGATCAGATTCGGTGCCTATCAACTATATGGTCAACCTTGTTGAATCACTCTTTTATTTTATCCTTCTATTTTGGTGATAACAAAATCTCATGATTATCATAAATATATTTATTACCATTTTTCAAGATTATCTATGCATAAGAAATAGCATGTTTTATCCGAAGTTATATTTCTGTACGTCCGAAGTCTTTGTATGAATGTCCTACTCCGACTCCTGGACAGACGAAGTGGCACATCGATTACTTAATATTAGAACATCGATTATGTTCAACATCGATTGTCTTAAACATCGATTACCTTAGACATCGATTTTCTGTAAACATCGATTACCTTTCTCTTAAAACACCGATTACTATTATACTTAAACATCGATTGACTCTATATTTCAAGTGTTTCAAAATGTCTTTGGCGCTCAAATGAAAGTTCAAATATACTTCATATGTTTAAATTATTATTTCTTTGTCTAACTGAAGATCTTTCTACTATCTACCTTCTATTTTATCAAGATAGGTAAGAAAATGAGTTAGCAGAAAATAGGCCTTCCTTATGCTAAAAAGCAAAGGCCTTACCTATCATATCTGGATGTCAGTGGAAATCATGGACTTGCACATAAGAAGGTATGGGCTATTTAACGCAATATTTCTGAAGTCTAACATTCTCTTCCATGTATTAAATGTCTGCAGGAGTCTAGTTTTAACATGAGGAATCCATTAAGACTCAAGCAAGTATCTGTTAGACAAAATAATAGTAGAAGGAGATGAAGAAGAAGAATGAGCAACGGCTAGAAGCGTCACAACGGATCCAAGAGCTCCAACGACTACTCTTCAACGAATCTGTTCAAGCTGCACTTTAAAAGAATGAAGCAAGGTTGAAGAACATAAGAGAGTCTTCCTGAAAATCCTTCTGAAAGTGTGTACATCCAGTGAGAAGCTTGAATGCCATACACACTCAAAGCAGGACAGAAAGAGCTAGAATCCAAGAAGAAGTGTGTGTGCAAGCAACCATCTGAAATCTTCAAGCATTCAAGCTTCTTTTCTCTCTCCACTCTCTCTGTGCATCATTGTAAATTTGGAGGAGAGTTTGTGAGCTGAGAGTTTGAGTTCCTTAGTGTTCATCTTGTTAAGCTCTCAGTCTGTTCTTTCTTTTCTAAGAAAGACTTGTGTCCAACTGTAGGATTGTATACACTATACAGTGTTCCTCTTTCTGTGTGAAGAGAAGGCCAGTTGGGTGCTGGTGGATTCTATCCGGCTGTGGGACTGTACACAGTGTTCTCCTTGTGTTAAGGGAAGAACCTAACTGGGGTTGGTGTCAACAGAACCTAGCTGGGGGTTTAAGTCTAGCAGAACTGTACTGGGATTTGTTATCGGAGGGTAGCTTCTTGACCTGTAACAGAAGTGAGTTTCCTTCCTACTCGGAAAGGAAGAGGACCAGTGGGGAGTTGGGGGTTTGTATATCTTGGGAGGATTGTACCTTGGTTAGTGAAATCCCAAGATTTGCTTGGGGACTGGACGTAGGTCTTCTATTTGAGTAGTACCGAATTAGGATAAAATTCTCTATGTTCATTTGTGTGATTGTTTATTTGAATTGCTTCCGCACTGCTACTCTATCTATTGCACACAACTACATTTACTAGTCAAAGTTTTCAAGTGGTGATTTTTATTTGTACTTTTAGATAACTTATTCACCCCCCCCCCCTCTTTAGGTTTATCCTTGCTGCCACATCCGTGGGCCAACAAACCTGGCTCTGGTTATCCTCCTCTGATTTTCCCATTAATGAAAATTTCAGCCAAACTTTGGAGTCTCACAGAATTGATGGTAAGGAACCATTTTTGCTTATGCTGAATCTCTTCACAGTGGAGTGGAGCTAATGTTATTAACTATTTTGCATGCATCTGCTGCTAGCACCTGATTTCTTTCCTATTAACTTACCCATAAATGCAACTAACTGATTCCTGGGTGCTTCTATAAGTTTTGTTTTATTTTACTCGATGCTTTATATTTTTTTTAAAAGGTATTCCAGACCCATTTTTTCTTTTCCAGGATCCATGGTGGAATCCTGCTGTGGAAGAACAAGCTGTCATGCGGATCCATCGAATTGGCCAGGCAAAAGCTGTGTCAATCAAAAGGTTTATTGTGAAGGTAATTCCATTGACTGTGCATGAACATTGGCAAGTCTCCATTCTATGCATTTTCCAAGTACACAATACACTGGGCTGAAATCCAGTCACTGTCATTTTGCTGTCAAATGCATCTTCACTCAAATAGGTGTTACATCATTTTTGGTATTCCAGTGTATTTATCACTTAATTTGACTGAATTCATCTGAGTGTCGCAGTGATGCTGGGTCAAAGAGGCAAAAGATGCTCAACTCTGCAGTTTAATTAACATGATCTGTTAGGGCTGTTAATGGTGCTTGAAGCTCCTCTAGCATGGGTTCACCTTCCAAGATGGGTTTGGGTAGCAATATACAGGCCATTTAAGTTCTGGTCCTAGTTTGTTAACAAAGTGAACCCATTTTTATTGGGCAGTGTTCAAACAAAGAAATTCATTATAGGCTTGTGGACACCTAGTTAGTCAGAGGTGAGCAAATGGTTGCCTTAGCCTCAAATGCCTAGGCCATTGTTTGACACGTGGATAAATAGATTGAAAATAATCGTATCATTTTGTCTTATTATTTATTCCACACATTGTTTTATCAAACGATTTAGAGTTCGTGAGGTAGGCCCTTCCCCACCAATGAATATCGGTGTTAATTTACGTATAGGTAACCTTGAACACCTTTGATATTATGTCTAAATTTTTGTATGTCGAAACTAAAGTCGTGGCTGTAGCGAGATATTTGATTTATTTCAGAAATATATTGCTTTGCAAATCTTTCCCTAAATAGGGGTTTATTTGCAATTTTCTATTGAGCAGGGATTCCTTTGCAGTCTTCCCTTAAACTGGGATCTATTTGCAGTTGTCCCTTTGAACAGGGGTTTACCTGCAATTTTCCCCTAAACAGAGATTGATTTACAGGTTTCCCTTTAAATAGGGATCTATCTATAATTTTCCCCTTAAACATGGAGTTGTTTGCAATTTTCTTTAAATCGGGGGTTTGTTTGCAATTTTCCCTTAAACAGGGATTTATTTGCAATTTATAACTGGTACTTAACATTATTACTTAGAACATGTTAAGATTTGAATTTTACAACTTTTCGTGGGCAATTGTGCAATTATACAAAACTTTTGGGTATAATTGCATTTTTTATCTCTTGCAAAACATCAACTCATTGGAACATATAGACAAACAGTAGATGAACAGAAATACACTTGGCTTTCTCATTGTGAAAACAACACATCTTTGTTTGAATTTTGAGTGATTTTACAAATAATAAACCCTCTGGGGGTTTCTTGCAAAACATACAGCAATAGAAAGAGACCTGCAACCTCTTTTCTTCCTCTTCAGAAAAACAACCAACAAACAAGGGTGGCTGGTGCTTCTTCTTCAGGTGCTCCAGGAGTGCAGAGAGTGTCTGAATTCCCCCTCTTCCTTGGCTTTGGCTCTTTTTATAGGAATTGAGGGAGAGGAATCTCTGTCCCCTTGTGAAAGTCTTCCCTGGTGAGTGTGCATTTGATTCTTTTGTTGTTGTTTTGGTTTTTGTTTTCTTTTGTCTCTGTTTTAGAGAGAGGGAAGGACCTGGGGGATTCCCCCCCTACTTTTGATAACTCCTTTTGGTTGAGCAAGACTGGAGGGACCACCCCTGGTTACAAGACTCCACTCGATTGTTGTCCCCGGATGGGTTCCCCAGTTGCGCAAGACCTCAAGTTAAGCAGTGATTGGGGGGCCCACACTTGGTCCGCACATGATCAGAGGAACCTCCCAGTCCGCAAACCCTCCCCGGTCAATACGCACTATGATGGACCGAGGGAATTGGTTTTTTTTGGGCATTTTAGCTATAAATAAATGGGCCTTTCCATTGTCTTGACTTATAGACACTTGGATTTTGGTCGTTTGACTCTTTTTTAGAGTTTGTTGTTGCGTTGGCATTGGCCAAACCCGACAATATTTTATTGACGGGTATTTGACTCCAAACCAACAAAATTAAATAATCTCTTGCACGCCTTTTGTAGACAACTTCCGTCAGGGTTCTAGGGCACTTAAGTAAACATGGAACTTCTTCTTTTTTGTTTCATTTAATCTTAACTAATTGATAATAAATATTTTTTATCATTTATTTATTTTGAAAACATTTAGAATAAATATTTTTGATAAACTTACAGTTTAACGAATTTCCAGGCAAAGTTTCGAACCTTTTACATTGTACTTTAGTAACGATCCGACCTCCCAGACCCCCGTCAGGGACCCCGAAGGTCGCGCCGTCATCCACGGATCCGAAGACCCGGAAGAGTTAAAATTTAGTTCAGTGAGATAAGCAATAAATTCAAATAACTGTAACAAGAATGTCCGTATATTAATAAGAAATTATGTACAATATGTCTCAAATAAAAGTACCGGTACAGAAAGAAGAGTGCAATCCTTAAGGGGCATACCCCAAGTGTGACGGATTACGTCGTTCAAACTCGTTAACCTACTAACGAGCTTGACCTGACTCCGCCTCTCGCGAACAAGCCGAAGCCTCGCCAGGGATACCACACATGTCTGTGAAAACACAAAGGAACACACTGATATACGTATATATAAGATGCAACATCTCACACATATTTACATTGGATTTATATAGCCAAATTTTAACAAAAGTCAAAGTACAAGACGACCCAACACCGTTGCGATGCGGCTCTGGACTAGAAGACTGGTGAGAAGTCTCCTGCTCGCCCTCACCAGAAAGAACTAGGGGTGAGCCTCACGAGTCACTGGCTTAGTAGGGAAACTCTAAAAAAATCGAGCTAATCACAACACAAGTAGTAAAAGCAGGAAGCCACACTAGCAATTTATAGAACTACTTAGTAAGATATTAAAACTGTAAATATCACTTACCACCTGCTGTTAACAGAAATCAGCTTTAATAAATAAATGGCAAACCACAACCAGGTGTACGCGCTAAAGTAGAAAAACACCAAACACGGGCCACGTAGACTGGTTCGCGACACCAGTAACCGACCCAGACAAACCACACAGGTCTACCTCTTAGTCTCGTAGCCAAGGACAAACGGCCCAGCTACCGCTCCACCACACCAACAAACTGTGGAGACAACCTCACACCACAACTGCAGCTCACACGGCTACAGCTCCATGCCTGGCACCCTTAGGGTCTTTGGCCTGAGCACCCTAAAGCGAGGCACTGGAAACAAGGACTAGCTGGGGACCAGTACGTCTACCGGTGTCCGACCCCCAACCAAGAGCACGCTACAAGCGACTAAGTACACCCACAACACACAAGTTGTTGTCCCGTTGTCATCTTTCCCTCAGCCGAACATACTACTTAAACAACAGAGTGAGGGTGTCCAGGAAGTCGACATAGACCTCGACGGTACACAAGTATTGGGACAAGCCCCGAACACTCACGTGCCTAGCTTACACAGAACCTGGGGATCCCAATTGAGAAGGTAACCACGGTAGGTGTCGTACCACTCGCCACGCACACACAAACCACGTGCACCGTACACAAACCATGTGAACACCACGACAACCACGCGAACACTGTGCTCGAAGAGCGCTATAGGTGGCTACACACCGCTTACTATTGCCATGCACTTTACTTATCGAAATGCCAATTACACCGAGAAACAGGGTGAAATTCCCCTACTCTTGCGAAGAACGCAAAGAACGTCAGTCACCCGGCGTTTCCCCCGCTTCGTACAATGTCCCCGCGGCGAGACCACGCCAAGAATTGCCCCAAAACACCAGATCGCCCAAGAAAATCCGCAAAAACGCCTTCCCCTGCCAAACAGAACTCACTGGGGTTCTGTTTGGCCGACCTGCATAAAAATACCTCGGAGATGAGAACGTGACGTGTCACTCCGTCGCGACCTGAACGCGACGTAGGGGGCTGTTGCCTTCCCACTATTGACGTCAGCAGGTCCGCCCAACGTGCGACACGCGACGGACATGCAGACGACGACCTCCCACAGCAGCAACGTGAACGCAACCACCAGGACCTTCGCGTTCAAAACGTGACGCCCATACTTGTCGCGTTCACAGGCTTTGAACAAAAGGGTGCTTTGGGCCCGGACTGTCGGCTCACAAAGCCCCGAAAACCTGTACAAACACATGAAACACCTGTCATTGGCCACACACCGGCCTCCACAGCTACTAAACAAGGATCCACAAGGATCCGAAAAATGCGCGACGTTACACTGAGGACTTGCAAAAAGGCAACTCTCAACTCACACAGTATGAGAGCTCTCACGCTCACAACTCACACTGCTTGCAACGCACGGCAGAACCAACTGCTACCACAGCCGTCTGGCGACAAACTGCTGCGATAGCGAGTCCCTACCTGAAGAAAGTAGGGGGTGAACTTTGCGAACAAGACCCAGTAGGAATAACCAATCCCTTACCAGCCAGAGCTGCAGGAACTCCAAAGAAAAGCGGAAACACTACTCTAGAAAGCAGTAAAGCAAGAAATGCCTACTGTAGAGTACTACAAAGCAGCAGAACATAGTAACGCCACGACCCACAACTAAGGTCGGGCCAGACACGACCCCCGCAGAACCAACGGAGTCAGACACGATGCGGAAGCAACCCTCGGCACGCACCCGTTGAGACAAAGAGCTCATAGAACACCGGAGCAACCACGTGAGACCAGACTCTCACGACACAAGCACCACCATCCCAGACCTCCACGAGGTCAGGAAGGTACTCAGACAAGTGTCACCACGAGCGATACCAAGCAACCACGTGAGAAGGACGTCTCACCACAAGCACGGCCACCTCAGACCTCCACAAGGTCGAAGGCCCACAAGCAGAACCACCCTCAACCCCAGACATGCCACGAGGTCAGGGAAACACACACGTCAGTGCCACACGAACTGGCTCCAAGGAACAAACTACGAAACAGCAGTAGGGTGCCTGCACAAGGCACTCAGAGAGACATGTAGTACCGAAACCACCAAGTACGGCCAACGATGTCGGACTGACATTATCCACGGAAACTAGACACGACTAGGCTACAACCACCGTGCAGGCTAGGGCAACGAGACACACTTGGAAATAACATGAAGGAAACATCGTCACAACAAGAGCAACCAAGCCACCGCCACTGGCAGCTAAGAGGACACACCAGCCACTCCTCTACTCGCCAGTCACCGGTTTCTACCTACAACCTCCACGGAAGAGTGACGCCAGTGAGCCACCACAGAGAACACCACACACAAACAACCGCAGCCCAGTCGAGCTGCGGCCCCACGCCTGACACCACGACGTGGCTCTGGAACCAACGTCGAGAGAGTCAGTGAGAAATGACTAGTTGATCTACGCCGAAAGAACAACCAAACCACCTCGGCGTCCCAGACTCGCTAAGAGAGCTCTACTCTACAAACGACTCTACGCCGCTTTCCATCACTGTTTTCCCCTCTGCTACCAAAGTCTGAGCTCGAGCTCGCCCGCTGCCTGGAGAACTCCCTCAACGGGTGCAGGGACTGGTGGTCCAGGTAATACTGAAACCTCTACAACGGACAAGCCCTCGATTGCTAAGCATCGGGCAAACTAAGAACAGGCGGGGCAACCACAACAAGCAAACGACACAGTTGGTTTGTAACCAAGAGAAGCCAACAGGCACAGGCACGCACGACACCCCTCCCGGAACACTCAGAAGAATCGTCGGCCAACCCCGGCACACACACCACAGCCAGAAACTCGGCATCAAGAACGCGACCACATGAGCGTCGCCTTCATAAACAGAAGGCGATGACCAACCCGTCGCAATCAGGTCGCGGTGACCGGGGTGTCGCCTTCTGATCTGAACGTAACGTATCGACTCGTCGCATTCAGCATAAGAAGGCCGAACCCCAAGCAGGCCAATAAACCCACAGCCAAACAACACCAAAGCTAGAAGGCGACGAGTAAATCGTCGTAACCCGAAAACAAAACTCGACACAGAGTCGGTTGCAACTAGAAGGCGACACACTGGGTGTCGCCTTCCGATGATGAACGCGACGTATCGACCCGTCGCGTTCACCCTCTGAAGGCAAAGCCTTTGGGGAACACCGCCTCCAAGCCTCACACCCACAAACCTGACGACACAATGACCAAAGAAGACCAGTCTTGCGCCTAAGTTGGAGAAGATACATCTCCTAACCAACTTAGGCACAGACCACCCTCGAAAGGCCCAGAAACAGGGAAACAGAACGAGCAAGGTGAACTTGACGACTAACCTGTCGCGACTAGAACGCGACAGGGTGCCTGTCGCCTTCTGACTAATATCGCGACAGCCAACGTGTTGCGATATCAGTCAGAAGACTAAAAACCAGGGATGAGTCATCCCTCGGTCTCCCCAAAGCCACAACAACTACAGGAAAGAAAAGGGAACAAGGTGCACACCATGCACGACTAGCAAGACGGCTCAAGGGGCACCAACACCACCTCTCCTTGCCCACAAACCACAAAGACTAAACCACACAAGAGGGAGCACTATCTGCAAACATCCACCTGTGCAAAACCACAAGAGAACCCACGAGCACGGGGAGGATAGCTCAAAGCAAAGCTCTATCTTCTCAAGACAATAAGAGAGAGCAAGAGATCCCTATGCTGCCTCCTCGCTCCACGCCGCTCCATTGCTCCGCCACGAGCACGCCGACACCTCCACCAAGCCCAAAACCTGAGAAAGAGGGAGGGAGCTCCCCCACCACGGAGAGGGGAGAAAGAGAAAGGAGAAGAAAGGAGGGTTTGCATATCTTAAGGTTTTGGAACTGAGGTCGTGACAAGATAGGCGTCGCGTTCTTAACCAGAACGCGACAAGCATCTTGTTGCCTTCTCAAAAAGTTTCGATAGGTCTTCTAATAGGCAGACAACCTCCAGGCCATGTGGCACGCACGCAGGTGCCTCAGGTGAACGTGACAACTAGCGCGTCGCCTTAACACACAAGTTGCGGACATGTGGCACACCAGCCACAGAAAACAAGAATGTGACACGAGGGTCGTCGCCTTCTCAACCAGAAGGCGACACGGAACACGTCACGTTCAGAACGCTCGATCCGTCGTGATCCCAGGAACAACTCCAAGGCAACCAAAACTCGGGATGTTACAACTTTCGTCATTCAAGTCTTCTGAAAATAATTCTGAATATATCAGAAAACTAAATAAAAATTTTCAGGTTCAAAACATTCCCCCCACTGGATGTTCGTCAGAGCCGATGGTGACGACTGACAGCTTGTGTCTTGAGTCACTTGTTTTGATTGTTGCCTATTGTACTTTTTAATGCGGCACAAAGTGGGGGAAGGGGAGAAGGGGGGTCTTTGCCTCGGGAATCGCGCTGGACGGAGGAGGGAGAGACGACGACTGGGAGTCAAAGGGGATTTTCTTTGTTTCTTTCTCTTTAATGCCTACTCCAAGAGGATTACAAAAGTATTTATAGAGACTAAACCCTAAAGACTCCTTTTGACCCAATAATGACCATAAAAATCAGACCTAATCCTATCCTCTTAAGACACTAACTTAGACTCAAATAAAGATAAAATTATATAATAAAATAAAAATGATGCTACTACTACTCTGTTTGTCTTCCATTGATCGAGTCTGATGTCCAATGTCCGACGTCATGAGTCTTTCTCCTCATCCATCATGGGTCTCATTACCATCATTCTCTCTTGGTTCGAAAAAACTTGTCCTCGAGTTTTGTTGTGTTGAAATACGACGAAGTCGAACCCAAGGGAGCAAATATCGAACTCCATGCAAGCAATCATGTAAGGGATCTTGAATTGTTCGCCAACATGCGCCTCACAGATATCTGACCATACCAAATCTCCAAGAGACGACTCCAAAAATACTGTGGCATTAGGTGGAACAACTGACGAAGAATCCTCAAACACAGTGCAATCAATCAACTCTAACCCAAACATAACAATCAAATCATGATTCCAACTGTCATTCGGAATGATCTTCAAAATACTCTCATAGATAGACTTAGCGACAAGTATGGAATCATCAATCAGATCTATTCCAAAATTAATCAATAAACTCTGATCCCGCAAGTTCTTATGTAGCATTGACCATGCTTGCATCTGATTTTCATATTCTTCTACCAATGCGGGACTGGCTTCAAAAATCATCATCTGAATAGCAGTTTTGGCCTTGGCAAGAATAAACTTGGGAAAATGGAATTTACCAGGTATATACGGTGGCTGGATAACACAGAAAGACTGATCAGATTCAATGGTAACTTTTCTCTAGACCATCTACTCTTTCCCCAAAGTTAATATAAGATCTCGAAGAGTCAATAATACACCATGCGCCATCAACATAATTAGCAATCGACAATGAAATTTCGTCTTTAAACTGTCGAGAGAACTCAACGAAAGGTCAATTACCTTCCACAACGATGTCTCCAATTTTTAATAAGGTATTGACAATATGTTGAGATATATAACTATTATAATGCTTCTCGTACTGAGTGATTTTTGTCATCTTTTAATTTGATAAACATTCGAGAAAATCAAAACTGAAGGTGCTTATGTGTAAGAGATTATTCAAACTTAATGCAAAATCGGATTGAAAACATATAGGTTGCTGCAGTGGGATGTTGGTTTTGGGGTGAACGGGTTGCGCGTCCAAAGGGATCACAGCTAGCGAACGAAAAGGGGGTTGGGCGCTGACGTTAGTCCCAGGCACCAGCGACAATGTCGTCTCCTGCGAACTCGGTTTCTCCCCTTTTTTTGTTTTCATTTATAGGTACTATAGAGAGGGAGAGAAGCAGTCGCAGCAGTATTGGCAGGGGCTCCGAGCGGCGATTGCGGTGAACGGGGGAGCTATAGGCAATGGTGGTGACCGTGGCAGGAGCTCCTAGAGGCGGCGGCACGCAGGTGGGTACTCCCGGCGGAGAGTCAACAGTAGCACCAGAGGGAGGCAGGTGGTCGACAAACGTAGGAAGGCGGGGTTTGAGGGGGCGTCGAGAGGGGGTCGCGAGACCAAATTGGGGGTGGGCATGGCGTCACGAGATGCTCCGCGCAGGGTGCCAGGCACACGAGATGGGTGCAGGTGATAGTAGATGACCACACGCCCAAACACGAGTGACGATGCTGCATGCAACTTCTGGTTTCTCCTCTTTTTTGTGTTGTGTTGAATGTCACGGTAGAGAGGAACATGGAGAGGAAGAGAGAGAACGAGAGAGGACGAGCAAACATGGGATAGAAAAAGATGACGAGAGAGAGGGAGAAGCAAGGCTAGGTATCTGCGCGGTGGGGAAGAACATGAAGAAGAATATGACGCAACGAGAATCGATCATTTCTCTGATACCATATTGATGTGGCACATAGTAGGGGAAGGGGAGAAGGGGGTCTTCGCCTCAGGAATCGTGCTAGAAGGATGAGGAGGGAGAGATGACGGTTGGGAGTCAAAGGGGATTTTCTTTGTTTCTTTCTCTTCAATGCTACCTCCAAGAAGATTACAAGAGTATTTATAGAGACCAAACCATAAAGACTCCATTTAACCTAATAATGACCATAAAAATCAAAGACTTAATCCTATTCTCTTAAGACCACTAACTTAGACTTAAATAAAGTTAAAATTATATAATAAATAAAAATGATGCTATTACGACTCTGTTCGTCTTACGCTGATTGAGTCTGATGTCCAATGTCCGACGTCACGAGTCCTACTCTGCACATAGATGGCATAATCGGATCGGGGTTTGGGTCAGACCCAGTCGACCCCGATCCGAGTCGGGTCGGGCCGGAGGATCCGTGCGACTCCATGGGAGTCTGGCCGATCCAAGATCGGCCAGGTTAAAAAATGAAGAAAAATTGTGAAAAATTAAAAAAATCAGAAAAAAAAATCTTTAAAAAACATATAAAAATTACACATTTTGGGTATATCCATAGTCTAGTTGCACACGTTGATATTAGAATTGAGAGCAACGATAATTATAATACTTTATTTATCTGAACATCATTTAAGTAAATGTTATATTTGTAGTTTCATTTACTTAGGATATTATATGTAAATAAGTAAGTACTCTCCATTTGAATCCAATAAAAATATCAAAAAAATCATATCTTTTACAATAAAAGTCCATCCAAAAAGAAAATTGCGATTTCGGTGGTTCCATCAAAATAGTGACTTTCTAATCTTTCATAATTTGACATACCTAGAAATTTCATAATTCAAATAAACCCAATAGAATATTAAAAATATAAAGTCTAGTAAAAAAAAGTCAAATGTACATATGACTTTTCCAAAGTAGTCACTTTTCTACTGACAACATTTATAGGGTGTTTGGGAGCAATTTAAAAAAAAAAACTATTTCTACCTAAAAAATAATGTTGAGTCGTTTTTAATTTTAAATTAAAACTATGAAAATGTGATGTTATCTGTTTGGTAAAAATAATATAATTTTTAAAATTTATATTAATGTGTTTGGAGCAGGAGAGAGAGCCGCCGAGGTGGGGCAGGGGAAGGGCGCACGGGGGCGGGGCAGGGGGAGTCGCCGGGGCGGGGGAGGGCGTAGGGGGGGGGGCACAGGGGGTGGGGGGGGGGGGGGGGGGTGTTTGCAAGGGGTGGGGAGGGCGCTGGGAGGGGGGAGGGTGCTGGGTGGGAGGGGGGCGCTGGGTGGGGGGTGCGGGGTTCGCAGGGGGGGGGGATGGGGAGGGCGCAGGGGGGGAGGGGAGGGCGTAGGGGGGGGGGGGGGGGGGGTTCACAGGGGGGTGGGGCGGGCGCTGGGCGGGGGGGAGGGTGCTGGGTGGGAGGGGGGGCGCTGGGTGGGGGGGTGCGGGGTTCGCAGGGGGGGGGATGGGGAGGGCGCAGCGGGGGAGGGGAGGGCGTAGGGGGGGGGCACATGGGGTGGGGTGGGGGGGGGGGCTGGTGCTGGGTGGGGGGGGTGTTCGCAGGGGGGTGGGAAGGGCGCTGGGAGGGGGGAGGGTGCTGGGTGGGAGGGGGGGCTCTGGGTGGGGGGGTGCGGGGTTCGCAAGGGGGGGATGTGGAGGGGGCAGGGGGGGAGGGGAGGGGAGGGCGTAGGGGGGGGGGGGCACAGGGGTTGGGGTGTGGGGGGGGGGGGGCGCTGGTGCTGGGTGGGGGGGGGGGGTGGTGTTCGCAGGGGGATGGGGGTGTGGGGTGCTGGGGGGGGGGGGGGGGATATGAGAGGAGTGGTGTTTTTTAAAAACAATATTGGTCCACACTTGTTTTTATTTTGAGAGAGATTTATATAGAATAAATTTTTTTCTTTAAAATAAAAAAGCACTTGCCAAACACCTCTATGTATCTTTCCTCTCTCTTTTTTAAATTTAAGAGAAAAAATTGACAAAAAACTGCAACCAAACACCCTATTAGTCTGTTTGAGACCTCTCAAGATTTGGTCAAACCTAAACTATCATCACCCAAACTCATGAGAATTGTCACTTCCTAGTTTCTTTTCAATTAAAAAGTGAAAAATCTCATGAGTTTAGGTGATGATAGCTTAGGTTTGACCAAATCTTGAGAGATCTCAAGTAGACTAAATGCTATCAGTAGAAGACTGGCTTCCTTGGAGAAGTCATATGCACATTGACTTTTTTTACCGGACTTTAAATTTTTAGTATTCTATTTGGTTATTTTAATTATGAAATTTTAGATTTGTCAAATTATGAAAGATTAGAAAGTCGTTATTTTGATGGAACCACCGAAATCGTGATTTTCTTTTTGGATGGAAGAGTTGACCTTTTTTTTTGTAAGAGAGAGAATTTTTTTGATATTTTTATTAGATTCAAATGGGGTACTTTCTTATTTACATGTAATATCTTAAGTAAATGGAACTATAAATATAACAGATGGAATCGTACATAAGGTAAGTGGAGGGGATCAGATGTAGTTAAGATAAGTTGAGATAATCGGCCTACATCAGATAGACAGATGGAATCGGGGTAGAGCACTCTGAGTCGGCCCGATTCCAGTCGATCCACCCCGATTCCACCTTATACTGTGGATGCTGATGATGCAGTTCTACCAACCGAGTGGGTGCAGTTAGAAAGAGCCATCTTGGCTTGACATGACAGTATGTTCGGAAGTTGTGCCTTCTCATTGCCTGGTTTCATACTTGGATGCATTAAGCAAGTGCAAATTCCAGAATCCAGCCAACTGGGCTTCTTCAATTCTGGTGTTATTGACCACACTCAGGTGTTGACAACTTCTCCAGCTATCTAGGAGTTTGGACAGCATAAAGGCAGCTCACCTTTTATTGGGATATTTTTGACACCCTCAGGCAATCGATTCGCTATCGAGGGTTATAATCAATTTTTCTTTCTAGATAGAATCATGAGCGGCTCCACCCTAAGCGCCACTAAATGGCATATGGGAGTCACCACTACCATGAACTTTTGGACCATGTGGAGATCCGTCAAGCTGTGATAGTTGCTTTATATGACTATCCTTACCACACAGGACTCTTACAAGTTTTTGGCTGAGAGGTTCAACAGAAGATTTAACACTTTTGCCACTGCAGAGGGTGGATCTTCCATTGACTTGTTTTGTTTTATAGGATTTTCGACTTCCCACTTTCTAGACCGCTTATATGAGGAGGTCTGCCTAGATGACCAGCCAAAGTTTGATGCATCGGCGATTCAGACTGAATCGAGTTTCCCTCGATTCGCTTCGATTTTCCCGAATTGGACCGATTCGCATGGATGCGGCTAGAAACCAAGTTTTTGGCCCATTTCTTGGCCGATTCTCTTAAATCTAACTTTTTTTTTTTACTGATTCTCTGGTTTAGGCCTCTTGTGAATATGTTTCATCATATTTGATGATATTTATGCCATGTATTGCTATGCAAACATTTATTTTCAATCAAAAAAATTATTATAAGAGTGAAAATAATTGAAACTCATTAATAGAAAGATATTTACATTGCACAAACAAACTAAATACAAAGATCAAACTCTAAATTCAAATACAGAATACACGAGGAAGTTGATGAGGCTACTCCTAGTGGTTCCCGACCAACCATCACATATCAATGTGACACCATACTTCTCCCATTTCTTCTTAAAGCTATCAACATAGAACTTGATCTCATCAACTTCTTCTTGAAGATGTCTTCTAACCAAGTCCCTAGCTGTAGGAGGTTGCACATGTATCCCTGCACGTTGAACCTCCCGTATCGTGGTTTTGTAATAAGGACTATTCGCTGCATTGAATGGTAACCATGCATGGTGCCACCACTTTGCAACTGCTCGACCCACCTTGTATTTCGGCCCGTACTGGTTGTATGCATCCTCAATCCTAGTCTGCTTGTCATGCTCCCTAGGATACACATAAGGGTCCACCTCCTCTATTTGCACACCTATAGGTCTCTTATTTTGCCTTCCATGTCCTTGTATGACAGGGGGCCGAGTGAAGTAATCCCCCACATTAGAAAATCGACGGAACTAACTTTTGCCGACGCCCCCTACCCCTGAGCCACTGCCACTGCCAACCTCATGCTTAGGGTTGCAAATGAACCAATGCACTCGACAAGTAACTCGAAACTCGGCTCGTTTATTAGATAAACGAGCCAAGCTTGAACAAAAATATAACTCGATTCATAAACGAGTCGAGCTTGAACAGAGATATTCTCGACTCGAATACATTCGCAAACAACTCCTTAAGATACTCAATAATATGTTCGTTACTTGAGTTGGAGGGACAAATAGAAATCAAACATGGTGCCATGCTGTGTCTACTACCCAACATGGTGCCATGCTGCAACCCAATATCATCACTAGAGTTGGAGGGACAAATAGAAATTAAATATATTAACACAATTAATTCGAAGGGACAAATAGAAATCAAACATGCTGCTATCTCGGCCATCTTTCTCCTAGCCCGGACGTAGGCTCACAACACAAAAAAAAAAGACTAGGAAGACAACAATACCTTATTAGTACACACAATATCGAGACTAAACCTCGAGCATACATAGTACTTGACTCATAAAGAACCTGGAATGTCTGACTAGTGAGGTATTAGGTGAGTCTTGAACTCTGTAGAAACCATATCGTAGAACCTAAAAATCGATACTAAGAGTATTAGTCAGCCAATACATGATTCTAGGTCAACCAAGCAATCTTAAATCTCATAAAATGGGTTTACTGGAAACATCGGTCATTGGTCGACCAATTTATAGAGTCAGTCTATTGAGTTGCAATAGAACACCAAACCGACACTTATTGGAAAAATCGGTCGGCCACTTCATGGGGTCGGTCAACCAAACAACAACAAAATGCCAAACCTGAACTTTTTGGGAAAATCGGTCGATTGGCACAGACCCATCGATTAACCAACCTAAACATGCCTGGCCTCTATCCCAAGGTGCGTTCACCCACAGAACACCAAAAAACCCATGTTCAATCTGGGAGACCCTGAAACTTACATTCCAACTGTCTCCAACACACTGCACACATGCAATGCTATCTCAAATCACCATAACAATGTTTACTCAATTAAATGCATCTAATTGAACATCTAGAATAGGGATCTTTCCACTAACATGATTTTCAACTTGTAAACGGGAAAACTAGTTCAGGGCACTCACTTAACAGCAAACCATCAATAGAAGTCCTTACAAAACAATTCATAAACACCATAACTCGCTGAAATTCGCAAGAAACTTAAGGGTGGGAATTCTCCTTACCAAAACAAAAAGAAACAATCCGTTGATGCCTTCTGCAAAAATCTACTTTAAATCACCTTCAGGATGCTTGAAATCCTTGAAGAAAATACGAGAAAAAATCAATAATATGGCGCCATATGTCACACTAGAGTGACGAGCGTCCCAACATGCAATCAAACTGACAAAAGCCAAGTTTCGCTTGCCAAGTTGCCTGCTACTAGAGACGTGCCTAGGGTTTCTGGTTCATTCATAATGCGCCTCCTTGGGTTAAGCACGTCTCAAGTGTGATGCCTGCTACTAGTGAGACTCAAGATAGAAGTCTGGAAAGATTGTAACTTGTGGCTTTCAAGCCAAACACACTTGTGGTACCATCCACATTTCAAAAAAAAAAAAGGCTAAACACACTTGTGTACGCCCCACAAGGGCCACCATATAGAGTACCGGCTGAACCCAACAAAGGGAATCCAAAAACAACACATGCAACAGATCCAAGCATAGGGTTACGGGGGATTGACTAAGCTGCCTTTCATGGTGATTAAGCGATTTTGGATCTTTTTTTCCACCGCATTCTTGAAGAGAGCAATTTTCAATGGTGTGTCCCAACATGCAGTGATACACACAGTAGTTGGGCTCATCTGCCTTATCAGCCTCTGCTGGCTTCTTCAGATCTCACAGTGTGATCAAATAATTCTTCACGCAGAAGTTGAAGAGCTTTTGAGTATGTTCCTTCTTGAAAGAGTATGGAGTCTCATACGAACGGCCAATGTGGGGTGAGCGTCTTCCTTTCACGCTTCTTGTTGGAGGCGCCCAAGGTTATTACACCCTTGCCTCCGTCTGTGGGAGAGAAGTCCACTGCATTTACTTCTTTGTCGATGGTAGTACGCTCCTCATTGGACTTATTTTTGGAAGGCATGAATATTGAGTTGTCGGCAAAAAACATTTCAGTCTCCACCACGACTAAGTTGAGCTGGTCGAAGCCTTTGATATTGGTGTCAAGAAGCTTTTCACTAACTTCAGCTGACAGTCCTCACCGGCATATAGTTATGGCATCTTCTTAGGTTGGAGGATTGTCACACCTTATGAAGGCCCTCCACTGTTTAATGAAGTCCAATGTCTTTTCTCTCTTCTTTTACTTAAGGTAACATAGTTTCGCTAAGGACACCTTTCTTTCGGCCATTTGAAACTGGTCAAGAAATTTCTTCTACATATCGGCCCCGTCAGTAACTGAATTGAGTCTTAACTTTAGATTTTTAGTATTCCATGTGTTTTATTTGAATTATGAAATTTTTAGTTAGGTCAAAATATGAGAGATTAGAAAGTTGACATTTTGATGAGATCACCAAAATCACAATTTTCTTCTTAAATAAGACAATTGACTTTTTGATAAGATATATGATTTTTTTGATATTTTTATTGAATTCAAATGGAGGGTCTTTCCTTATTTACATGTAATATCTTAAGTAATGATGTTTTAGTAAATAATGTGTTTCACCGTAGGTTCCCATGGGTAATATAGAACTTTGTGCATTCTCCACTCCATATGAGCATTTGGAATGGCTTATTATGCCATTTGGCATTAAAAATACTCCTCAAATTTTTCAGAAATGGATGAACTCAATGTTCAAAGATTATGATAAATTCATCACTATTTATATCGATGATATCCTAGTCTTTTTGGACACATATGAACAACATTTAGATCTTAAAATTGCAAGAGAAATATTTATAAAACATGGTGTAATCTTTTCACCTAAGAAAATTGAACTTTGTAAACAAAAGATTGAATATCTTGAAAAGATTATAAACCATGGAACAATTGAATTTCAAAATCATATCATTACTAGAATTAAAGAATTCCCTAATAACTTTACAACACTTAAACAATTACAAAGTTTTCTTGGAATTCTGAACTATGGAAGACAATATATCCCTAAATTAAGTGAATTAACTAAATATCTACAACAAAGGTTTAATCAAATCATAAAGCAATGTAAAAAACAGAATAATAAAACCATTACACAATGGAAAACAGAAAAGATATACATCACTCTTGAACAATCTGAACTTCAAAAAATTCAATATCTTAAAAGCATAATAACTAGGGTTTCTAAAACTATCTTTCCTAAAGAAATTGATATATTAATTGTATGGACCGATGCTAGTAACTTTTGGGCCAGGGTAGTTATGGTAGAAGAACACCACGATATTGTTGGATATGCTTCTGGCAAGTTTCTTAAAGCAGAAATTAATTATTCCTCTTACGATAAAGAATTCCTAGCAATACTCCAAACTGTTAAGTGTTCAAACATTGGTTACTACCTACAAAGTTTTATATTAATACAGGTAATAAAGGTCTATACCAGTACATTAAGAACAAGAAAGAAGATCAAAATAGTCGTAGAATTAGATGGTTTATGCAGCTTGAAGAATATTATTTTGATATTAATTTCTGTCTTGGATATCAGAACTTACTTGTTGATTATCTTTCTTATCCATTGCAGAATGAATAACAATAATTTCTTAGTCGCAGCTCTCAAAGGAAAAGAGAGCAATAGTCAAATCAGTAGTTCAAGATATATATTGCAGAGCCCAAGAATGATAAGCCCCCAGCACAGAATAGCCCAATAATCAATATCAGCTTTGCTGAGGGAAATATTTCTACAGATATATCTAATCCACATAATTAACGAGTTATTCATAATATAGCTCAAGCTAAAAGTTCATATAGATGTGTTGGAAATCTTTCAAAATTTGCATATGATATTATAAATAATATATGAAAAATCTTTGGTGGTTTACAAAGCAATTCAGAATATATAACCAGTATTAGACATCTAGATGAATTCATAACTACTCTTGAGTCCTATATGCAGAAGTTTAATTTTGATAAACATAATGATCAAGAACAAATCCTCACTCTTGAAAAGGAAATGGTGCTTCTTCGGACTAGTAATAAAGAACTTCTTGTAAACACTATTCTCCCATTTATAGAAAAATATATTGATAAGAAAATCCATCTAGGCAACTTGAGATCATTAATAATCTTTAGAAGCAAGATCTCTTTTCAGAGATCCTTGAAAAATATTAGCGAATAGCTACTTATAATATATCAAAAAAGAATTTCCTCCAGAAGTGTATGACATAATTAACCAAAAAATATGGCATGATCCTTTGCAAAGAAATATTTAAAAAGTACTATGAAAATATAGCAAGTTCTTGGTTCATTAAACGAATAGTTTTAACATATGATTTAGTAGATGAAAATGTTATATATACACTAGAACAAGGTATGGTAAGTTCACTAATCTTGTCAAGACAACAAATAGCCTCCCATAATTTTCATATGATAGTCAAAACAATTGTTAGTTGGATACCAGAATTAATCCAGGTACTTGAAATTACTATAGGAGACACCTTCCTCAAAGTTTTCATTGGAAGAACATATCCTTCCTTACAAATTTGGGAAATAACACCTCAATATTCATATATAATCCACTATGAAAAAGTGCCAGAATACTTTGACGGACATACTGAACAAAAGAACAATATAAACTATATTAAGAACTATCATAAATATTCTACCTCAGCAAGAAGTTGGTGTGATGGACGAATATTGGTGGTCGACAAGTGTAAAGTTATATAGCACTCAGAAGACTCAAGAAGATTAGACCCCCAAATATACTTGGGCCAATCAGTCGAAGATTGTTCGAGGAAGCTCCAGAAGATGCCTTGGATCATGAATTAGAGATTATGGATAAAGTCGACTTCAACTGATAAAGTAACCTAGCTATTGTACTACTTTAAATAAACGATGGTGCTTTTGCCACCTCTTTGTACGATAGATAAGGAGGAATATTATAAAGTCAGTCGAAATGACATCAATCGGTAGACTTAGCCTATATATATACCCAGGCCTTTCGGGTTGTGAAGGCCATCGGAAAAATAAGCAATAAAATCACTTGTTCAGCTTCACCAACTTTTGTTCTTCTCTTCCCGTCTCCGTCCCGCCATACCTTATCTGTCGTGGCCTACTTGCCGACTGTCGTCTGTCTCCGCCGTCCTCTGGGTCCGTCCGTTTAGTCTCCTCCGTCTTTGTTTGTCCCTCTCGATCTGGTATCAGAGCAAGGTTGTGCGCATCTACAGTACTTGCTACAGTAACAGCCCTGCTATAGTAACTTTTCAATTCGCAATCTTGTAAGGTATAACACCTAAACTGATTTTAATACTTACAGTTTGATCTTTCTATACTCATTTTCATAGGTGAGTAGTACCTTTAGGTTGGTGTATAGTACCCGTGAAGCTCTGTTAAAACCATGAGGGTGGTTAGAGCATAGGGAAATATCTGACCTAGAAGGGAATACCCTATGATGAGGGTTTCAACTAGATCAGACACTAGTATAGAATCGACTGAAGGAGTTAGCCTTAGAAAGATTGAATGTTTTTAAAAAGACTCTTATAATCACGTGTCCCATAATGGAGAAGCAAGTGATCAGATAAAACTAAACTTTCAAAATATCTTTGATTAGCAGAATACTACAGTAGATTTCCAAGTTGTGGCCCATGATAAATTAGAAGAAATAAGTCAACAACTTAAACAGATGACTATTAAGCCCTTAAAATCTACATCTATATCAAACTGGTTTATGCCAGAAACCATATTTGATTATAATAATATTTTAAATCCTAAACTGATTTTAATACTTACAGTTTGATCTTTCTATACTCATTTTCATAGGTGAGTAGTACCTTTAGGTTGGTGTATAGTACCCGTGAAGCTCTGTTAAAACCATGAGGGTTGTTAGAGCATAGGGAAATATCTGACCTAGAAGGGAATACCCTATGATGAGGGCTACAACTGGATCAGACACTAGTATAGATTCGACTGAAGGAGTTAGCCTTAGAAAGATTGAATGTTTTTAAAAAGACTCTTATAATCACGTGTCCCATAATGGAGAAGCAAGTGATCAGATAAAACTAAACTTTCAAAATATCTTTGATTAGCAGAATACTACAGTAGATTTCGAAGTTGTGGCCCATGATAAATTAGAAGAAATAAGTCAACAACTTAAACAGATGACTATTAAGCCCTTAAAATCTACAAGCACGCCGTGGGGCCCTCGCGCCCGACCAATCAGGTTGTGCGCGAGGCGGTTCCACGTCATGCGAGCTACCCGGCCTCCCAGGTAGCTAGCATTTCTTATTAATGTATGTTCTAGCATTTCTCATTAATGTATGTTCACTACAGGATGAACATAATTTATATGTTAAAAATAAAAAACAGCTAGAAGAAATGGCAAATTCATATATTTTTAACCCAAACTCTGACAATCTTAGAAACATGCAAGAATTCTGTGAAACCAATTATGAAAATTTTAAAGCTATGATTATCACCCAACTTTTGAAATAGATTCAGATAAGATTCTGAGAAAAATGATGAAGTTTTTGCTACTGAACTAAAGGCTGAAGCAGTAGAGTCCTCTGCTGCAGGCCAATCTAGACCAAATAAAAGGACAGAAGATAGTGATCAATTTGCTAGAGAATTTAATATTCCTCAGAAAATGTTTAATATCCCTGATATTCCTAATGAAAAAAAATTCTTTGACAAATATCAAAATTTTAAAGCATCTCTTTTGCAAGATCCATATGTCTTAGATATAGATAATATCCCAGTTTTTAAAAGAGCAGAAGCCAGTTTTTTAAGAGAGCTTGCGTTGTCAGTTCTTGCACCACTAATGCTCTGTGGTTGCTGGAGTAACATCATCAAGAGTGGTTGCTGTGGAGCTGCCCCCTCCCAAGATCGCTAGTTGTTGATGTTTCCATCGTCATTGTCAAGAGCAGTTCTCCTTGTCAGTCAGTCAAAAATGTTGCTTTTGCCTGCTAGGGTTGTGAACAGAGGTTGGGGAGGATGGGAATGGGAATGAGCATCAGTGGATGTTGAGGGGTAGGCATATACCAAACAGTTTAAACAGGCTTGTGGCCCAGAGTAATACGTGCTATGCACATACATGTGCAACAAGTGATGAGGTGTTAAGAACAGAGCCGCATGTTGTCCATATGGGAGTGACTAGACATAAGACAAGATACATTCTTATGGGACAAGACACTCATGTTTGTCCATGTCTTATCACTTATCAATGTTTGCCTTGTTGCCTAGGCGATAAAGGGCAGAGCCAGAGGACCTATGGTTACCTAGCCTCACCTTGTCACCTAGATGAGCACCTCAGGCACACTTTTATAACATAGATGAACACTATTAATAGTTTCTAGGAATAGTAAGTGCACTGTTGGATTCCCCTATCTAGTCCCTCCCACCTTTGCATTTGTCATCCCTTTTCTGACTCCTTAATCCAGAGCAAGAGCTAGTGGGTTTACACATGCACGTGGAAATGTCTGTGAACACATACTACACTTAGTCAACTGGGGCCACCTGAATGCTCTTCTTGAGCACTTGACTGAAATTGGCAGGTGCTGCACTGAAGATTGTAATCTAGGTCCTTGATCCTGAGCACATCTGCAACAGTGCCACACACCTTCTGTTCAAGCCTCAATTTTGCTGGTGCACTGACATTGCTGCCATGCTGTAAGCCTGCCTATGATTGAGTATGAGCTGGGATTGCGCAAGCTGTAACAGGCTGTTGGGGTTATGTTAACAAAATCTGGCATGGTTTTGGTAAAACCCAGAATCTCATATTTTGACACTGAAAAGAGGAAACAGAACAGTTTATAAACATACGAGTGGCAAGAATGTCTATATCATGGTTTGTTGGAGCACCGATTTGGGGCGAATCGGATTCGCCCTGATTCGATCCGATTCGGCCAAATGGATCCGAATCAAATTCGCATTGTATATGTAAAGGTATATATGCATGGATATATGTATGGCAGATATGAGAATGGGCCCAATGATTCACATGGGATGACATGGAACTCATACCTTATTTACATTTCATATCATTTAAGTAAATGAAACAATTTTGTTGTTTCATTTACTTAAGATATTACATGTAAATAAGGAAATATCTCTCATTTGAATCTAATAAAAATATATTAAAAAAAAACATCTCTTACCAATAAAAAGTCAACTCTCATTCAAGAAGAAAATCGCAATTTTGGTAATTCTATCAAAATAGCGACTTTTTAATTCCTCATAATTTGGCCTATCTAAAAATTTTATAATTCAAATAAACCTAATAGAACATTAAAAATCTAAAGTCTGGTGAAAAAGTCAAACATACATATAACTTCTCCAAGAGAGCCAATCAGTAGGAGAGTGGCTCCCTTGGAGAAGTCATATATATGTTTGACATTTTTCACCAGACTTTAGATTTTTAGTATTTTATTAGGTTTATTTGAATTATGAAATTTTTAGATAGGCCAAATTATGAGGTATTAGAAAGTCGTTATTTTGATGGACTAAAATTGCAATTTTCTTCTTAGGTGCGAGAGTTGACTTTTTATTAGTAAGAGATTTGATATTTTTATTGGATTCAAATGGGGGATACTTCTTTATTTACATGTAATATCTTAAGTATTATTTACTTAAATGATATGAAATGTAAATAAGATATGAGTTCCATGTCATCCCATCCCCATGTGAATCATTGAGCCCATTCTCATATCTGTCAAACATATGTTGCATATATGTCTTACATATATATATATAATATATCCTCATTATATACTTATATAATGTATATTATATATATAATACGAATCTGACCTAATCGGGGTTCCCATGATCCGCTCCAATTCGGCCCGATTCCCAAAGTGCGAGCTATCTCAGAAGACCTTGTACTGTGGTCTTGTGGAATGAAGTATTTGATAGTTGTAAATGGAATAATCGAGCCCTTTTAACATCAGAGCTAGTGGCAAGGCGTTACACCTGTTTATGGGTATGTCTTATTTATTCAATTATCTTGGTGTTTGATACCACGTCTTGTACATATATGCGTTGGATGTTTACTCCAGAGTAATCCCTATAAGACTGCCTTCCATTGACAGCTAGTTTTTCTCTTCAGTCATTGCCAATAATTGCATTTTAGAGTGTCTTGCAGGACCACTTGTCTAACCTCCCATTTCATCTTTCACGTCCAATACCTAGTTTTCTCAATTCTGGACATTCACGTTTTGAATTACTGGTCTTGTAATCATGTAGGGTACAGTGGAGGAAAGAATGGAAGCTGTGCAGGCCCGAAAACAGAGAATGATTTCTGGTGCTCTAACTGATCAAGAAGTTCGGGCAGCAAGGATAGAGGAATTGAAAATGCTCTTCACATGAAAATTTTGCGTTCCTAAGGAGATATAGGAATTCTTGTGCTTGAATTATAAATGCTTGTGCGGGCACTTCAGGATCAGCATCTATTTCCAACTGAGGGCAGAGGAACTGGCAAATGCTCTTCACATGAAAGTTCGTGATTTAAGGGAAGTTTTGGACTTATTCACTGTGTTTGAGGCCGCTTCAATTATTTTAAATGCTTGCGCAGTAGTCAGGATTGATAACCATTTCCAGCAACGCAAGCTTCCTTCTTGTGATCTTACGTTCGATACGTGGATGCAGAAGATTTTGGTTCACAATGTCTTCAAATATGGCATCTTACACACTAACTTCACAGCTGGGCAATAAGATGCTTTGGAAATTTGAGACAGAATTCAATGGAGCGGCCTTCTGCATAGACTAATAGACTGCAGTGTGGATTTTAATAAGGTTATCCTTGTTATAGTATATTTGTCCACACAAGGACCAATCAATGGTTTAAGTGGTAAACATCATGAGAATTTACGTGTAAAGGCTCTTCTAACGTCGTTTCACGATTGCGCTAAGGATAATAACATAATAGTTGTCTCGACTACATTGGCCTGAAAGTTTGTCCGCCCATGAAGACATGCCACTGCCGTCAGTAATGCGATGCACTGATGGGTTTCAGGACGTTGGATCAGTATAGAGGAACAGTTCCCAGTCCGTCTTGCCTTGGTTTGGAAGCAATGAACAGGAGAAATGTTTACTTCACGTCTTGGACGTTAAGAAAGCTTACCGTTCAAGATAGAATTGGTTTTTTTGTGTGGTGCATGAATTTTATTATAAAGTAGCATTAAGTAATTTTCATATTTTATATGAATTTATTTCACTTATTTATTCCACTTATGAAATTATTTGTTCTAATAAACAATTACTTATTTCACTTAGTCTGTAAATATTTTTCATCTCCTATAAAGTAAATTTATTTCACTTAGTAAACTAATTGTTCTACTTAATTCGTTAAGTAAAACAAACTGGAACAAATGGTTTGCTAAATAGAACAAATTTGATTTATGAAGGGTGATGAAAAGTATTTAATATTATTTTATAATGGGACTCATTTGCCACTTAGGATCAATTTCAACTGACACGGTAAAGTTTATTAATGCTTTAAGATGAGAGGTTAGGATTTAGGGTAGCATATCTCATCCCACAAATATGATGTGTGGCGGGGTGGTGGAGGCGGCGGACATCGGCTTTCCGTCATGAGAAAGACTTTGTGCACTTTGAGAAAGTGCAAAAATCCTAGTCATCATGCACTTCTCCCTTCCCATTGGTGGAAATCATCATGATAACTAGATCTCTCTTCTCTTCTCCACCAATGGGAAGGGAGAAGTGTATGATGACTAGGACTTTTGCACTTTCTCAAAGTGCACAAAGTCTTTCTCTTCGGTCATAGGTGGCTGTGGCAGCAGAAAGTGGTGGTGACTGGTGTTGGAGATTTAGCAGCTGGTGGTGAGCTGGACATGATGTGGTAGATGTTGGATTACTTTCTGATAACCTAGGTTAACTCTGGCCAGTCCAATATTAAGTATGTTTTAGATGAAAATGCAAAGACGATAGTGATTGATAACCTCTTCTTTTTGGGCTATACAAACTTCACTGGGGTGGTCAACCGGGTGTATGGCCCAGCCAGGTCCCGACTTGTAAAGACCCAATCCCATCCCTGCCCAGGCCCGGAGAAAGGGATGGGATGGAGCTTGAGAACCGGACTGGCTGCCTGGCCCAGCAAACTAAAAGAAGAAAGTAATAAATCAATCCTAAAATAAATATTGTACATCTGTCATTTTTATTACATTATTACTGAGAATATCACTATGAAATTTTAAACATTATAAAAATATCATTAGAACTTGGAAGTTCGCATATTTTGTTAATATAGTTTAGAATAATTTATAAGGAGAAATGACTAAACTCTCCGTGTATGAAACCATGAGTGAAAGAGGAAGTGTCCCATCTCTTCACAAAATGCTCATCTTAGCCTCGGGGCCCGAAAACTGTTGAGTAGCCTTGTCGACGAGAGAGGGCCCCGTCCCGTGTTGCTGGCAAGAGTAGCTGACGATTTGCATTTGTCGGCCATTGCTGCAAGTAGAAGCAGCCAGTTAGTTATCAGTAATCAAGTTTGGTGAAAGGTTGACATTGCAAGAAAGTCGGACCTTTGTCGGCCTTGGCAATCAACTTGAACAACTCGTCAGAAGGTTGATATAGGTCGGGTGGATCCAACACCTGTAAAGAATCAAAATCCACAAGTTCATATTCGACAAGGGTCAGAGCTCGGAAGGCTTTATGGGGAATGTTGACAGTCGAATAGGTGGTTGGAAATGACCACCCAGTCAGTCAATGAACGAAAACAAAAATTCTCTTCCAGTTATGAACAAAGGAAGGCATTCGGCTAAGGATTTGTCGACCAGATCGAGCTGCAAAATACTGCCAGTCACCAAAAGCTTTGATCGAGAAGCAATAGAAGAAGAGACGAGTGGTCGGAAGGACCTCGGTAAGGGCACATACAGCCAGGAAGCTGACAGCTGACCTCCACAAGTTGGGGGTCAGTTGTGACGGTGCAGCTCCCAGCTTGAGGAGGAGGAGACTGATGAAAGGGTGCAAAGGAAACCGAAGGCCTGCTCGGACGGCCTCGGCGTAGATACAAACTCCGCCCTCCATTGTGTAGTGGGCACGAAGTTGTTTTGAGGCGTACATGGTAAAGCCCTCGGGGAATACGAGTCCAGGATGTGTTTTCATCCATTTGATGGTCTCGTCGTCGATTTCGCACTGAGAGTCGGCAACGTTGTCGGCCTGTTGACGAGAACTGGAGGTGTGGGATGAAGGTTTCTTGGGAACACAAGTCCCAGGGTCGACCTCAACAAAGGAAGACTCCTCGGCATGGTCCGACGACTGAGCATCGTGTTGAGAAGGAAGGGGCATTCTAATAGAAGACGAACCGCTTCAGACGACACTGAAGTGGAGAAGTTCTCAGAAGGAGAACCTCCAGATATGGAACCAAGGCGAGAACCAGAAGAAGAAGACGTAAAAGAACTAGAAGTCATCACTCACCTCCAAAGGAAGCAAGCGGGGAACGAGAACGGTTGAGAGCTCGGACGGAAGAAGTCGGCGCAAATGTCATCGGCACGTCGACTGGTCGTCTGAGGGTAGATCGCGCATAAGAACAAGGGTGGTTTTTGGGCAGTAGATCCCACTATTTATAGTGTCGGGGTATCAATCAAATCCAACAGTGGACATTCATCATCCAAGGCAGCAGTTAAGATCTGCACACGTGGCGCAGCAAGATTGGCTAACGAGCGTCGCCTCAGATTCTAACAGACCCGACTGATGACGATAGCCATGATCGCGTGCGGGAGTCAAGGAGGTGACATGACGACTGGCGCGCCAAATAGCAATCTAGGTGACGTTTGGCGCAGGGCGGCTCTAACAACATTATGATGCATCTTCATGGCAGGGCGGCATCTGACATCAGGGTGACGTGGCACAGAGCCACATGGCTAGACACTTGCTTTTGGTGAAGAGATTCAGCTTCACCTCGGCCTAAGTTCACAGTCTGACATGAACCTAGGGGGCTAATGATACGGGAATATCCCAACAGGTCGGCTCAATCCTTGAGCTCGGCCGACCTCCTTAAGGGCATAGGCCGACATCCTTGCTATATCAGGCGAAACATCAACGACATACGATCCGACGAGTCAGGTCGGAAGGATTAGATCGGCTTTACACCTCGGGCCGTCTTCCTCAGCTCGATAAGGCTCTTTCGGCTCAGACAAAGCCGATCTGGAGCTCAGTGTGCTCGCAGGTTCCCCGAAGCATTGCTCACATAACTGACAGTGCATGTGATGGCCCTGGATATTTATGCCCAATAAGGTTTCATATCCAAGTCCGCCTCCCGCAATCGGACCGAAATCTCACAAGGGATGGCTCGCACAAGTGTCCAGTAAGAATATAAAAGACAACCACAACAGTACAAGACACAAGAAAGTACATGTGCTCATATCTGCATATATCAATTTACAACTATCCCAATACATTATTACGTGTCTAATTAAAAAGTACAACTATCTGGGACATACCTCGATGGAGCACAAGCTCACACAACACCACTAACTCTACTGCTGGTGGTACAAGTCTGCCGCGACGCCAATGCAAGCTCAACACAAAGGGCAAGTCTTGAAAAGAACTGTAAGGGAGTGAGCCTCAACAAGTCACCAGCTCAGTAGGGACCACCCAAAAACCACACAAGAGACCTCAACCCCAAAGGGTCTCACTGGCAACACTGATAGCCAAATAAGAGCATGCCCACAACATTCATGTTAAACAACAACTTAACATAAATAACATAAACACATCTCTCAATACAGAGTCCTCGAAAGGAAAGAAAAGTGACAAGACTAGCACAACACCACTAGTCCACCCAACAACTGAAATGCCTAGGCCACAAGCCTCACAGGCAAACTATTGCAACAACTGGTCGCCTAAGCTACAAGCTTCTTCACATGCAACCTCAAACACATGGTTAACGGGACAGCTAACCAAGAGCTAGTCCACACACCCAAAAACACAATACGACGGAAGCTACCCTCAAAAGGGTACAACACAACAAGTGGAAGGTCCTACAACATGACCTCCACGGAGTACAGCTCCACCTCAACACCTAAAAAGCCTGGTACACGGCATACCACCACAAACCATTACCCACACAGGGTATAGGTATCTGCTACCACGATGTACCACTACAGAAACCACAACCAAACTAGTGCCACAACATGGCACACCACAGTAAGCCAAACCACAACCACCACTGTGCCAACACCAAGGCACACCTTTGCAGGTAAAACCTCAACCAACAAGTCACTACACACGAGCTACATGAGTCAGAAAGGAACGACGCCACCATATGGGAACGGACTACTAGTTCATGATGCCAGTATCCAACCCGAACAACACAACACAAGAACTACCTCTCAGTTTCGCAGTCACGGACATAAGGTCCAACTGCTGCTCCACAAGCACAATCCAAAGAAAAGTGGAGACCAACCAACACCACGCCTGCAGGTCACACACCCTACAGGTCCATGCCTGGCACCTTTAGGGACTCCCGCTCGAGCTCCCTAAAGTGAGGCACCGGAAACACATGACTAGCTAGGGACCAGTACGTCTACTGATGTCTGTACCCCCAACCACGAGCGTGCTACAAGTGACTGCACACCCACAAACACAAATCAATGCCCCCAGTCATCTTTCCCTCAGCCGAACGTACTACTCAAACACAGGAGTGAGGGTGTCCAGGATAGACGACACAGACCTCGATGGTACCCAGTACCGGGACGTGCCCCGAGCACACACACGTGCTTGGCTCACACAAAACCTCGGGCACCCAACTAAAGAGGCATTCCAAAATAGGCGCCAGACCACCAAACTTGGCAACACACAAACCACAATATATATATACTTGTATATTCTTTATTACTAACCACGGTTCAAATGTGAGGAATAGTTTGTCCTGGTCACTCTGTGACCCACAAGCTAACTTACACAAACACATACATAAATCACAGTAACCAATCATACATGGCCTATCATTGGTCATCTCATGACCTCCGTAGCCACATTAACACCATACACAATAACCATTCCCTAACCTTTAATCCTACTCATGTTGTACTAGTTAAACCATCTTAAATAACCTAGAAAAGACACCAAAGAACTGAGGCCAGGCTCACGCTGGAACCTCATTGCCAAAATCACCACAAGCTAACCATAAAGGCTAACCCACGATGGAGTATGAGCCAAGCTCACACTCAAACCACGCTAACCACGTAGACGACATGCTTAAGGAGCGCTATAGGTGCCAATGCACCGCTCAGCACAGCCATGCACAACAAATCACGATAATCGGATAACCACACCAACATGTACAACATAAATCCCCTCGGACCTATCAACGCGACAGGTTCCCTGGTCGCATTCAGGATGCGACCCTTCGATATGATGCATTCAAAAGAAGAACACGACGGGTCGGGCTGTCGTGTTCAGAATGCGACATCCTTGACTGTCGCCTTCACAGGCGAAAACCCTAACTCGGAACCCTTCTCCGGATCTTCCATGCAAATCACCCTAAACAGCATTCCATTCCATTTTTCATGCTCATTTCATTGCCCTAACATGATATCTACCATTTATAAAGCATTAAACCAACTAAACATGCATCACACGCAATCCACACCACAAAACAAGGTGGAATCTCCCGACCTTCATGAAGAACGCGAAGAACGATAATCAACTCGGTGTTTCCCCCGCTCCACGCAACATCCTCACGGCGAGAACACACCGAAAACCACTTCAAAATGCCGAATCGCCCATAATCCCCCGCAGCAGCTCCGCCCCTGGCCGAGTAGAGCTTGTGAAAGCTCTGTTTGGTCAAACATGCTTAAAAATGCATTGTGGTTGGGAACGCGACGTACCCCTCCATCGTGACTTGAACGCGACGGAGTAGGGCATCGCCTTCTCAAGGTCGACGTCAGTATGCCGCCCAGTGTGCGACACGCGGTGTGCATGCAGACAAAGACCGCATCTCGGCGGCAAATAGAACGTGACCACCAAGGCCGTCGCGTTCAGAATGTGACGCACACCCTTGTCGCGTTCACAAGCAGAAAACCTCCGAGCGCTTTGGACCTAAACTGCCGGCCCACAAAGCCTCACAACCCATACAAACACCTGAAACACAAGCTAATGGGCCACATACTGGCCACCAAACCCGCTAAGCAAGGATCTACGAAGATCCGAAAAACACGCAACGTTACAGTGCAGATAAGGTAAGATCCGAGGATCACAGGACTGATAACTGCAGCTATTAAAACCACGGTCACAATGACCTGGCAAGCCAGTGGCAACGTCAATCCGGCATCAATCACGGAAACCCCCAGCGAGATTGGCAGGGTCATCCAGCTATTACACAGGTGTCTTAACACTATATAAGAGGCAGACATTCCACAGGCGCAGGTACGTTGTTCTACCCCATAGGCTAGGCCATTCTGCTCGGCTAGTGATTGACAAGAGCGTCGGAGTGTCTCCCCGCTGAGGCCTCTCGGTGAGCTTTGCAGGTCAAGTCGAGAGCTCGGAACAAGCGTGTCACGTCGGCCAAATGCGCCTCAGACGGAATTCATCAGCTTGGTCGTCTCGGCTCACTCTTCGGCGAGCACCTCAGCAGTCACCTCGGCCAGAGACGTTAGCAGGAACCTCGGCCTGAGCCAAACTATGTCACACCTACGGTAACAGCGATGTTGGTGTGTGTCGTGTTCTTAACGTGACAGACAATGGCGTTGCATTCTCATTGTCGCTATTTCGAAGTGTTTGGCTGCATGCCCGACGCATGGCGTACGCAGGGCTGCTGTGTGGCATCGGTATCTGTAATACCCCAAGGTATAAAATGATAAATAAGTAAGAATCAGTCGAGAAAGCGTAATACAGTTTGTAAGCAGATGGATAGATTAAGCAAATCCGGAACTATCGAAGGTCTGACTGAAAATGTGGTAAAGGATATTACTATTGGTAAAGGATAATACTAACGATAAATAGTAAGGATATTACTAAAGGATACTACTAAAGGTAAATGGTAAGAGTAAAAGTTACTACTAAAGGTAAGCATATTGGTAAAGGAAAAGGATAAGGATATGGATATATCCCTGTTCACACTGAGCCAGAATAAAATAAAAAGAAAAAGTATAAATGTAAATGACATGGGCATATCTACAATTATAAAAATATGAGGTTTTCATGCGAATATTAATTTTTCTAGAGACGCCGGTGTAACATCTACCGACCCCCAGAGACAAAGTCGGATTCCCGATCGGAGCTCATTCAGAGCCTGAATGGCTGATCGGAGATTTAGGAGGGGCATATCTCCAATTTCTAGAAATCAAATGTAAAAATGCTAAAGATAGAAAAGTTAGGGGGTTAAGTGAAATAAAATATAAAAATCCTATAAAATCCTAGAAAAACTAAGAATTTCCTAGAATTCTCTAGAAAGGGACACTTGTCCCACATGCAAGTAATGTTTATCTCTTAGGGGACACATGCCCCCATCTGGTCCATCGATGGAATGGATGGCCAGGATTGAGCCACCCTAGGTGGACACTTGTCCACCATCTAGGACCTTCATGGGGCGCCCCCCACCTCCTCTTTTGCCTATAAATACCCCACCTCCTCCTTCATTCCATCCCATCCCACCACCTCCTCCAAGTAGAAGAGAATGAGAAGAGAGAAGGGAAGGAGTGACCATCCTGAGGTGCTGCTGTTAGGTGGGTTCTTTTAGGTAGTTCTATACCCCTAGTGAGTGAAAATGTTGTCTGTCATGTTCTCCTAAGCCTTCTCTACGTCGAGATGCCGTCGGTTCATCTTCTCGGAATTTTCTCGTTTCGCCGAAATGCTGCCGATTTGATTTCTCGGAATCTCTTGCGACATCGAAATACTGCCGATCTGTCTTCCCAAAATCACTCTCTATGTCGGTTTGTTCACTCAAAACCCTCCTCTATGACGAGATTTCACCGGTATGTTTTCTCGAAACCCTTCTTTATATCGGAACTCTGTCTGATCGATTTCTCAGTACCTCCTGTTGCGCCGGAACTCTGTCCGATCGATTTCTCAGTACCTCCCGTTACGCCGGAACTCTGTCCGAATGATTTCTCAAAATCTCCCGTTACATCGGAATCCTGTCCGTATGATTTCTTAAGATCTTCCGTTACGCCGGAATGCTGTCTGTTTGGTTTCTTAATACTTTCTGTTACACTAGAATGCTGTCTATCTGATTTCTTAATATCTCCTATTATACCAGAATGCTGTCTGTAGAATTTCTTAATATCTTTTATTATGCTGAAATGTTTATCATGGTATGCCAGAATACTCAAACCCCAATCGGAAGTGCGGGAGCTAAGTGCCACACAGGGCAAAGTGCTATGCTATGGGAGCCACCTCTTGAGGCCATAATGGCGCAAAGTGCTACATGGCAGGAGCCACCTCTTGAGCCTGTGGGGGGAACCTCTAGAGTCCTGCCTACCTGAGGATTTCATGTATGCTATGTATATATATTACCAGACTATTTCTCATTTTCTGCGAACTCTGAGTTGTCAACTCGCTACTTGAAATCGTGAACTCAAAAATGGAATTCATGCCGGTTAGGGGACTATGGTCTAGTCCCGGGAAGATCCCGAATGCTCTTAGTACCCAGCGGCACCGTATGGAGAGTGATGGCCTGGTGCTTGGCATACACCATAAGTGAAGTGTCTATAGTGATCTGCTGACAATTCATAACTCGTGAAAAATGATTAATGATATGGCTTCCTGATAATCTCTTTAGTGCATGATCGTTATGGAAGAGTTCAGTGATAGACGTGGATTTCTCTTGACTAAGAATCGTGTTTGTGTTCTTCACTTAATCTACTTGTTCATATGTTGTTCATTTTTACATTTTGAGAATTGCTACTAGTAACATTAATTATTCTTTTACTATGATACATGAATTCGTGCATCATTCTGAACTCTCGTTTCTTTGTTTTCATCTTGCTTACTTGCTAGTGGTAGAGATCAACTTAAAGGAATCTACTGGGCAAGTTTTTGCTCATCCTTATTCTCTTAACGTTTTTCAGGTGATGATTAAGTTTGGATATAACGGGCGGGGCCGTGTGTCGAGAGACCCCTTCTTATTGTAATAAAGTCTAGTTAGTGGTGTCATGTTTAATATGACTATTGCGTCTTAAGGAGTTGTTGATATAGTCTCCCTTGTGTTTTGAGACTCTCCGGCTTCATGCCAGGATTATATATTGTAATGAATATTTCATTAATGAAGTTATCGCTTTAATCTGTTACACCTCGATATTTCCGCTGCTATCGGGACGTGACAGTATCGAGAAGGCAACATCCTAAACCATCGTGTTCTTAATGCGATAGCCGATGATTCGCGTTCTTAAATCTGATGAGTTAAGAACCTTAGGTCGACCAAACAAAGCAAAGGAAGCTCTATTCAGCCAAGAGAAGGTTTTGGTGCTATATTTGGGGAGATTGAAGCATGTAGAGTGTGGTTTGGTGTGCTCTCGATGCAAGGGCATTGCTGAGAGCATGGGAAACTTCAATCTGTAGTTATTCTTCGCGTTCTTCACGAAGGTAGGGAGATTCTGCTCATTTCTTGTTGTGGATGGTGTTTTCGTCGTGTTTGATGCATGGAACGAGTTCTAATTGATAAAGGACATGTTAATATAGCTGTTAGACTAGGTGAAACTATTTTACATGGATGTTTACCTGCATTTTATGGGATTTTCCGGAAGAGGTACTTCCGGACTGGGGCTTTGTCTGTGAAGGTCATGATCTTGGGTGTCGCATTCTGAATGCGACAGCTCGACCCATCGCGTTCACGTTTAGAATGCGTCGTATTAAGGCGTCGCGTTCTAAATGCGACAGAGTACCCTGTCGCCTTCTGGCTTCCAAGGGTTGTAAGTATATTCATGTTTATGTGAGTGGCATGCTATATTGTTTCATATATTTAAAGTATTGTGGCAGTGCTTTGGCACGTGTTGAGATTAAAGGATGTCACAGTTGCATTTGTACGTACGTCACGAGTTGGGTAGTACGACGCCTTCCGTGGTTACCTCTCGATTCAAATACCCCAAGTTCTCTGTGAGCCAGTCACATTAGTGCTCAGGGTTTGTCTCGATACTGTGTGTACCGTCGAAGTTTGTGTTGTCTTCCTGGACACCCTCACTCATTTGTCGAGTTGCAGTATGGCTTAGGGAAAGACGACAATGGGGCAGTGACTTTGATGTGTTGGTTCTCAGTTCAGCCACTTGTAGCGTGCTCGTGGTTAGGGGATGGACACCAATAGACGTACTGGTTCCCAACTAGTCTCATGTTGCACAGCCTCACTCTAAGGGTTCCAGAACTCTTAGTGGTGTGTTAGGCATGGGTTTGCAGCGTGTGTCACTGCAGGTGTGTGTTGGTTGGTCTCCACAGCTTCAACCAAGTAAGATAGATTGTTCATGATGATTAACCTCCACAAATGGTGCAAAAGGCATTTGATATGTGTTAGTCAAGTAGGTAGTATCGAAAGTAATTACATCTAAAAAGTATGTACATGCCATGCGAGACCTTCCATCAATCCAAAAGATATTGTGTAACTGATCATCATCATTCAAGTCCAACGCATAAAGAACATATGGATTTCTAAGTTGTATTTGGTGAAAATATTCTATCATTCTCTGTGCATTACCCTTCTTCAGTTGAAACTGCCTCTCCCTATCCAAAATTTTTTGACAATCTTTCTTTAAAAATGATAATTGAAGCATGCCTCCCACTCTTATAGCCATAGTGGAGACTATTTTCGAAGTTGTAACACCAGAACGCCTCATGTTTCTAATTTCTCTTTTTTGTGGAGTGCATATTTTTCTACGTGAGCTAAAATGTTTTGCACCACCTGGATTTAAAGCATTATTGTGCTCTAGTATTAGTTCATAGAATGCGTGTTTCCACTACTTTTATCTACCCTTACTTTCACCGATGCGTTGCAACCTATCTTTGGGGAGTTTCTATGATTCTTTGCTTCAGCCTTCCTTCTTGATTTTTCATTTCTCCAACAACCTAAATGTCGAAATATACATTTTTCATTCTTCCATTTACTAGATATCACACATGTGTCGTACCCTACATTCCTTGCATATGTATTGTAGAATGTCATGACATCATTAACAATTTTGAATTTCATACCCTCAGTTGGTTATACTCTATTGTAGGATCTTGCATTAGAAGAGTTGGTTTTCCCTGGAGTGTTGACCTCATAACCTTCTGATAGTATTTTATCACCTACATTTCATAGTAAAAAATGAATAAGAATGTGTCTTATTGGACACTTGTGCAAGCTATCCCTTGCGAGACTTTGGTCTGATCGAGAGAAACAGACTTGGATATGGAGCCTTATTGGGCATAAATATCTAGGGCCATTACAGGTCTGCTCCACTAGCAGTGTAATTTACTTTCTGTTGCACTTCGAGATATGCCCTAAGTTGTTGTACTTTGTTCTTTGACTTTAGTTGGGAAAAGGCTATGTAAACCTCATGTAAATATGTGTGAGACTATATAAAATGTGTGATCTTATATATGTTTAATGTGTTCCTTTTTATGTTTCCATGGACTTTTATGATGGTATCCCTTGTGAGGCTTCGGTCGGTTCGTGGGAGGCTGAGTCGGATCAAGCTTGTTATCAGGTTAATGGGTCTGAGCGTCGAGGACCACTACACTCCTTCTCCCTAGTGCGTGGCGTCACTCTGCCTCTCTCCCACTCGAGCGGCAACACTATTGTGGTTTAAATCTCTCAGTCACTCTGCCTCTCTCCCATAGGCCACAATGCATTTACTCCCACACGCTCCCTTACTATTAGGTCTCACTATTGAACGACTACTTTAACTACTGTTGCAGAGCTTCTCTCTTCGATTTGAACATACATAAACACTTTTAAGGGCATCAGAAGGTAGGTGGATTGATAGCATAGAGTTAAATATCATTTTTTATGTCTTACATATAGAAGAAATATTTGTTTCCTTGTTTCTATTGCGATTGAAGTTTTGAAAGCTGTGTTTTCATTTTTTTCATTGTGGTTAAAGTCTTTAAAGTTGTGTTTTTATTTAACTCTATGCCTTAAAGTTGTCTCTAGAGAAAGATTTATAAATAGATGCATTGATAGCTTAAGAGTTACTATTGTTTTTTATGCCTTACATGCAAAAGAAGTAAGATTTTCCTTGTTTTTGCAACAACTGTGGTTGAAGCCTTTAAAGTTGTGTTTTCTTCCCCCCCCCCCTCTTTTCGTTTCAACTACGATTGTGGCTTTTCTGGGTGATGAGATTTACATCAGCCAGTAGTACTTGAGAGGTTTTGAGTAAAGAAGGAAGCCAGTCCTCAAAGGTATAGCTTGGCATTTCATGGACTTCAAGGAAGACTTTGATAGACAGAAATTCCTCGAAAAGGTTCATATGATGTTCATAATGGTATACAAAGGCATACCAAAAAGGAGGAAGTAGAGTGCTAGGATTGTCTTTTAATTGACGCCCTACTTTGGATGAGAATATCAGTACACTAAGTACAATCTCAGCCAGATAAAGACTGGATCTGCCAGAAGATGGTGTAGAAGAAGTGGGGAGAGAAGAAAAGAAATGTGGAGCTAAAGTGTGAAGAGTGGGTATGTTTGCCTTGGAAGGCTGAAAATAGTACTTCAAAGGATACTGTAATCACGGGGATTGTGCGCCCCCCAATACACACAAGCATGTATTAACTATAGGAGCACGGAAAGGGGTGTGATCGCCACCTAATACAGTTGCCAAACGGAAGATCAAAGAAGGCTAACTATACTAGGAAGAAAAAGGAGAGAACGGAAGGCGGACCTGATATCGCGACGTTGAAGCCCGACGTGATGGTGCTGATATCGCGGCGTCCTAGTAGGATGCATCTAATTGTCGCGTCGCCCTTGTCCGTCGCGTTCTCTGCACTGCGGGAGAGGTTGGTGTAGATCTTCTTCCTTCCCTCCGACCGGCCAGAGGACAAGAGCTCCTCGTGTAGACTCGCTTGAATGACTGCCAAAACAACGAAAAACAAACAAAGAAACCTATTAGAACAAGTTAAGTGCTATGTATATTCAAAATAAAAGAGAAAGAGGGAGCATGGGGGTAACGAACCTGGGGGTGGTTTTTAAACCCCTAGGGTGTAGGAAAAAACGTGGGAAAGAAGGGAGTGCAACCTATCTAAAAGAAAACAACATGCATGAAGAAAAATGGAGGAAGGAGAAGAGAAGAGAGAAAGAGCCCCATATGGGCGACTCCCTGGCGTGTATTTGCGTCCGTAGTTTGTGGAAAAGCTTCAGGAAGAGGTGGGGTCGCCCTCCTCACGTTCCACGGTCCATTGATGGCCAAATGAGCAAGGTTTTGAGGTGGAAAGTGTGAGGAAAAGAGAAGGAAGGGAGGGCTGCGAGGCTAAGTGTCGGTCAAGGAAAATTTCGGCAGCCCTTCGGGGTGAAAATGGGGCTCTTCTCGTCCTCAAAGGGGTGGCCTTGCTTATATAGAGTGAGGGGAGATATTAACCCATTTTAATGATAAATACCTAAATGAGGGGATAAATCCCATCCAAAATCGCATGAAGAGTCCAAATGGTGTTTCCAAAGAGACCCTCAGCCCCAAACTTCGCCCAAGAGGTTGGGAGATTGCTTGGAGATAGGGATAAGGCCATAGGAGGATAAATAGGAGGTGGTTTGCAGAGGCCAGTATGTGTGGCTGTAGTCGCGACGTATCGTAGGGGCGCAACAGACTCTAATGCGACAGCCTTAGGCGTCACGACTATAAAGCCACATGCATGGATATGCATGGGCTATCGCGACGGCCTAGGAGGACGCGACAAACTAACGCGGTGCCACGATACGTCGCGTCAAAGGAAATCGATTATCCTTCAATTATTAACCAATCATATGGGAGAATAATGGTCAATTAAGGCATATGGACTCTTTTAAGGATAATGGACGGGATTTTATGGAAATTTGGGCTGTTCATGGGCTCAAAGCAAGGCTAATGGTGGGCTCAAGGTGAGTGACCAACTTGGGGCTCATTAAGATAACAAGAAATGTAGTTCAAGATAACAAGAAATGTAGTTCAACTCATAAGTCGGAATCGGGTGTCTACAGATACATGGAAAATGAAATACTTGAAGAAGGATTTTATTCTTTAGGTTGAGAGCTAGATGGAGGAGGATTGGATGAAGTAGGTTGAGAAGGAGGTCGAGGTTGTTATTCAACAATTGGAGGAATAGGAGGAGTAGGAGCAGTAGGAGGAATTGGATCAGTAGTAGTAGTGGGAGGAGTTGGATCAGTAGGAGGAGAAGAAATAGTCAAGGGTTGAGAAGGGAAGACAGGCTGACCACCTTTATGGAGTTTCCTTCTAACCCTCCTCTTAAAAGTCTTGACCTTGGGATTGGCATCTACCTCCATATCCTGAGACTCCAGATGATGCTCAGACACTGACTCCTTCTGTAACGTCGCGTGCTTTTCGGATCCATGCGGATCATGTGCATTGTGGTTGTGGCGGCCGTTGTGAGGCCAGTGTGAGTTGGGTGTTTGGAATGCATGGTGTGATTGCATGGCTTGAGCAGGTGAAGAGCAGGGTGGGTCCTGAATTGGAATAGGACCTGCTGCTGTTCTGTCTGAGTTGGCGGCCAAGGGGTGGTCGTTGACTGTTGGCGTCCAGGTTCATGGACGTTTACTTCATGAACTTGGCGGCATCTTTTGTGGACGTTTAGTCTGGCGGTGCATGTGGGCGACAATGGGGTTGACGCCAACCTGTCAGTTCAGCAGGTTATATGTTCACCCGAGGGCAGCTCTCTCAGCTCACCTTCTCTCCCTCTTGCCCCAGCTTCGCGCCCTGGTGTTTCTGAAGGTTCTAGCAGGTACCGAGGAGTAGTTGGACGATCGTGGAACGTGCGGCGTCGCCGAATTGCGCGAGGAAACGTCGCGGCGTGGTACAATTCGCGTGGGAGCTCGCGGAGGGCTCGGCGTGAACCGGGAGTTTGCGGGGGATTCTAACGTGTTCTGAGGTAGGGGACGAACCCTGGTAGCTCCGTAGAAACATTAAAACACATCATAACTACTTGAACCAGCATGATAATCCATGTTTGGATAGAGTTGCACCATATGGGATAATGGGTGGTTTGAGTGGTTTATTGTACGAATCATGTTTAAATGGGTTGCATTGGGTTCTGACATGCTAGAGGGTATGCATTTGCACGTTTTTCAGTAGTTAGAACAGTTAGGAAACTCGCGGGACCGAATTAGGGTTTCTGCAGGTTTAAGGCCGGGGAACTTGGCGTCAACATCGTTTGCCGCCAAGATCTTCAGCCATGAGGTTGACGGCCAGGGACCTTGCCGTCTACTCCTGTAAGCGGCAATCGATGTGGCCGCCTATTCATATATGAACAGAAATGTATTTATGGTGTTTTATCGATAATGCGTGAATGTTAACGTATGAGGTGCACTGAGTGCACTTGGTTCTCGTGTTAAGCATACAAGGTATGCAGTTAGTTGTTTTTCGGTGACTGCGTTGTGTACGCGAGTCAGTTGGTTCACGTGTAGTGGACCATGGTTACTTGTGGTTTACGTGAGATTTCACGTGGTTTGTGTGTGACGTGCACGTGGTCTTGTGTACGTGGCGAGTAGTACGACGCCTACCGTGGTTACCTCTCCAGTTGGGTGCCCCAGGTTCTTTGTGAGCCAGGCTGTTAGCTCGGGGCTTTGTCCCGGTACTTGTGTTGTACCGTCGAGGTCTGTGTCGTCTGACCTGGACACCCTCACTCTTGTGTTAGAGTTGTACGTCCGGCTGAGGGAAAGACGACAGTGGGACAGTGACAGTTGTGGTTGTTTTAGTCACTTGTAGCGCGCTCGTAGTTGGGGGTACGGACACCAGTAGACGTACTGGACCCCAGCTAGTCCTTTACCAGTGCCTCACTCTAGCGAGCCCAGGCCAGGGTCTCTGGAGGTGCCAGGCATGGGCCTGTGACCGTGTGGTTTGCAGGTTGTGGTGGTTTAGTTGGTCTCCACAGTTGTTTGACCTTTTTACGTGGAGCGGCAGCTGGACCTTTCGTCCGTGGCTGCGAGACTGAGAGGTGGACCTGTGTTAGTTTGTCCGAGTCAGTTTCTGGTGTCGCGAACCAGTTTACGTGGCTCGTGTTGGCTGTCTCTACTTTGGCTTGTACACCTGTTTGGTTTGCCGTTTAGTTACTACAGTTGTTTTTCGTAGTCGGCAGAAGGTGAGTAGTTTTACAGCTTTACTTACTGCTTAGCTGTTTTATATATTGTTGGTACTGTTTACTGTTTCGTACCTGTGGTTTGTGGTTTGTTCGGCTTTGGGGGAGTTCCCTACTGAGCCAGTGACTAGAGAGGCTCACCCCTACCCCCACAGGTGAGGGCGAGGAGGACGTTTCCCGTCCGACGTCCAGTTCTGGGCCGCGTCGTAGCGGAGCAGGGTCAGTACCTCCAGCAGAGTAGTACTTCAGCAGTGTAGCCTTGTAGTTTTGTAGTTGTTTACTTTCTTTGTTGTACCTCGGGGTATGCCCCAGACTCTTGTACCTTTACAGTTTTAATGGAGTATGGCTATGTAAATTGTGAAAAATTATATATGAAATGTGGTGTGTTCCTTTATGTTTACACGGACTGTGGTTTGGTTTCCCTTGCGAGGCTTCGGCCCGTTCGCGGGAGGCGGACTCGGATCAAGTGCGTTATTGGTTTAACGGGCTTGGCCGAGGCGTTCCGTCACAGTTGGTATCAGAGCAAGGTCCGTGTTAATATAAGGGAATTAGAAGAATACATAGCCTTATTTCGGTCATTATACACTGCTGGTAAAGACCCTGGTTTTTGATAATTTGTGGTTTTGATTTTTGTTTGGTATTTTGTGCATGTAGAATTTCTGGAATGGCTGATAGGAGAGATTGGGGTGGTGGAGGAGATGATCCGGAGGAAAGCACCCAGCGTATGATTGAGAGAATCTGGGAGAGCCTCACGGATATTCGAGCGAGAATGGATCAGCAGGCGCCAGTACCGCCAGTTGCAGTGCCACCTGGGGAAGGAGAGGCAGTACCTGTTGCTCCAGTTCCGCCGAGGGTGGAGGTACCTTTTGTAGCACCTGTGCTACCACCACCGCCAGTGCAATTAGTTGAAGAACCAGTGATACAGGTGGAGAAATTTCTGAGATTACAGCCGTCTACTTATTCAGGAGGGCCGAATCCAGATACAGCTGAGCACTGGATTCATGAAATTGAGAGGGTTTTGCGACTATGCGGTGTCCTGAAGCAGACAGAGTTGTATTGGCTGCTTATCAGTTGAGGGTTTTGCTTTAGAATGGTGGCGATTGAAGATGCAGACCACTTTCGCAGGTAGAAGAGAAGAAGCTATCACTTGGTCGGAGTTTCTTGAAGTGTTTAATGATACATTCTTTCCGATTCAAGTGCAGCAGGTAAAAAGGAGCAATTCCGGACTCTTCAGCAAGGTAACTCTTCGGTTCTAGAGTATCAGATGAGATTTATGGCACTCAGCCGTTATGCACCTTATGTTGTTTCTAATAATAACATGATGGTTGAGTATTTTATCAGAGGATTGAGAGTGGAATTGCAGAATGCGATAGTTCCTCTCATGTGCAAGACAGTGGAAGAGGCAGCGCAAAGGGCAGCTATTTTAGAGAGGTCTATCGGACTCGTCAGGCAGGTGAGTCAGGCTCAGGTAGTTCTCGGCTACCGCAGCAGACAGTGGGTGCAAGCAAGGGCAAGGCACCAGCAGGACCTTCTTCATCAGGCTTTGGGAAGTGGGGACAGAAATTAAAGCAAGCACTTAAAGGAAAAGGAAAAGGATGGGGAGGTCGTCCGCAGTATCAGCAAGGCCGTGGTAGGCCTGAGGTGGAGGAGTCTCAGCAGAGTACAGCCAGGCAGCCTATAGTTCCTCCAGGATACAGGTGTTATAATTGTAATCAGCCGGGACATTTGATCCGCAATTGTCCCTATGCAAGAGAATATGGGTATGGCAGAGGTGTGCAGCAGCAGCAGCCTCAGCAGTTTCAGCAGCCACAGGCAGGTCGTGGCAGAGGAGCACCGCAGCAGCAGGGGAGAGGCCGGGTTATGGCTATCACCCGAGCCCAGGCAGAGGCATCAAATATGATAGAAGGTACTTTACCCCTTTATGAATATTCAGCAAGAGTCTATTTGATTCGGGTGCCTCTCATTCTTTTATTTCCGAAGAATTTCTGGATTGCATAGCTCACCCATTAGAAGAGAAGTCTTGTGAGTTAGTGGTAGAGGTTTCCTCAGGTGAGTTCTTACTCACTTCGAGCTACATAGATGAAGCTCCTGTTATAATTGAAGGGAACCAAATGCCCCTGCAATTGTCAGATTATGATATTATTCTAGGTATGGACTGGCTAGAAATGTATGGAGCAATGCTAGATTGCAGAAAGAAAAGGATCAGGTTTTATCATCCTAATGGTGCAGAGTTTGAATATCAAGGTATGCCTTTTTATATCTCAAGTTTCTAATTTCTGCAATTAAAGCTAGAAAGTTGATTAATGATGGGTGTGTGGCTTATTTAGCCTCAGTAAGTTTGGTAGAAGCTAGGCAGTCAGTTGAAGCAGTTCCCGTGGTTAGGGAATTTGCTGATGTTTTTCCGGAAGATTTGCCTGGTATAGCTCCACATAGAGAGGTGGATTTTACTATTGAGTTGCTGCCGGGTACTATGCCAATCTCTAAAGCTCCATATCGAATGGCACCAGCAGAACTCAAGGAGTTGAAAAAGCAATTAGAAGAATTGCTGCAGAAAGGTTTTATTAGACCGAGTCATTCCCCGTGGGGAGCGCCGGTTTTATTTGTGAAAAAGAAAGATGGAAGTTTCCGGATGTGTATAGATTATAGAAAGTTGAATGATGTGACCATTAAGAATAAGTACCCGTTGCCAAGAATAGATGATTTATTTGATCAGTTGCAATCAGCAAAAGTGTTTTCCAAAATTGATTTGAGGTCCGGGTACCATCAGCTGAGAATCAGAGAAGAAGATATAGATAAAACAGCGTTCAGAACCAGATATGGTCACTATGAGTTTGTGGTAATGCCTTTTGGGTTGACTAATGCTCCTGCAGGTTTTATGGACCTGATGAATAGAATATTTCATCCGTATTTAGATCAATTTATTGTGGTCTTTATTGATGATATTCTAATTTATTCAGCATCTGAGGAGGAGCATGCAGCTCATTTGAGGTTTACTTTGCAGTTGCTAAGGGATAATCAATTGTTTGCCAAGTTCAGTAAGTGTGAATTCTGGTTGAAGGAAATTCAGTTTTTGGGTCATGTTATTTCAGCCAAAGGAGTAGCAGTAGACCCAAGTAAAGTGGAAGCTGTGTCTAGGTGGGAAGTGCCTAAGTCAATAACCGAAATTAGAAGTTTTCTGGGGTTGGCAGGTTATTATAGGCGCTTTATTCAAGATTTTTCTAAGATTGCAGCACCTATGACTAAGTTGACCAGAAAGGAGTGCCTTTTGTGTGGTCCGGTGAATGTCAAAGAAGTTTTATGGAATTGAAGAAAAGACTTACATCAGCACCTATATTGACATTGCCGGCAGGGAGTGGTGGTTTTGTGCTGTATACTGATGCTTCAAGGAGAGGTCTTGGAGCAGTGCTTATGCAGCATGGTAAAGTGATAGCCTATGCGTCTAGGCAATTGAAGCCAGCAGAAGAAATTACCCCACTCATGATTTGGAATTGGCAGCAGTTGTATTTGCTTTAAAATGTGGAGGCATTATTGTATGGCGAAGATTTGAATTTTTACAGATCATAAAAGCTTGAAGTATATCTTCTCGCAGAAAGATTTAAATCTTCGCCAGCGCAGATGGGTTGAGTATCTGAAAGATTATGATTTTAGTTTGGCTTACCATCCGGGTAAGGCCAATGTTGTGGCCGATGCCTTGAGCAGAAAGGCATATATGAATTTAATGATGATTAAAGAATGGAAGTTGTATGAAGAGATAATAGAGAATTCTTTGTATGTGCCCAGTAGTCAGCGTCGGGCAATTCTAGCTGCTAGTGCTGTAGAACTGTCTTTATATTGGCAGATTATTGAGGCTCAGAGGGCAGATGCAGGTTTACCTGAAATTGTGAAAATGGAGGGAGTCTCTATTGATGATAATTGTGTGGTCAGGCTTCGAGGCAGGTATTTGTTCCTGCAGAAAGAGAGGTGAAGCAGCGTGTTCTAGAAGAGGCTCATAAATCAAGGTACACTATTCATCCGGGTAGTACAAAAATGTACCATGATTTAAGAAAGCATTTTTGGTGGCCTCATATGAAGAAAGAAATAGCAGAATTTGTGGCAAGATGTGCCGTTTGTCGACAAATTAAAGCAGAGCATCAGAAGCCGGAGGTCTGTTGCAACCGTTACCCATTCCACAGTGGAAGTGGGATGATATTGCAATGGATTTTGTGGCAGGTTTACCAAGGACAAGTTCTGGGCATAATGGAATATGGGTGTTTGTTGACAGATTGACCAAGTTTGCAGATTAGTGGCAGTAAGTATGTCTTGGACAGTGGACAGATTGGCAAATGTTTATGTTGAAAGAATTGTTCCACTGCATGGTATTCTGAAAACATTGTGTCTGACAGAGATCCAAGATTTACTTCTGGTTTTTGGAGAAGTTTGCAAAGGTGATTGGTTCTGAGTTGAGGTATAGCTCCGCTTATCATCCCCAGACAGATGGTCAGACAGAGAGGACCATTCAAACAATTGAAGATATGTTGCGAGCTTGTTGTTTAGTTTGGGGAGGCAGTTGGGAGCATCATTTGGGTATGGTTGAATTTGCCTATAATAATAGTTATCATACCAGTCTCGGAATGGCACCGTATGAAGCCTTATATGGAAGGCCATGTAGAACTCCGTTGAACTGGCATGAAGTGGAGAGAGGCAATTAGTGGGTCCTGAATTGATTCAGCAACCACTGAAATAGTAAAGCTTATTAAAGAAAAATTGCAGGCAGCCCAAAGTAGGCAGAAAAGTTATGCAGATGTGCGAAGGAGACCACTTCAATTTGAGGTGGGAGATTTTGTTTTTCTGAGAGTTTCCCCAAGTAAAGGCATTATGAGATTTGGCAAAAGTGGGAAGTTGAGTCCAAGGTATGTGGGACCTTTCCAGTGATTGAAAGAATTGGGGAAACAGCTTATAGACTGGATTTGCCAGCTGATTTTGCAGATGTGCATGATATTTTCCATGTCTCCATGTTAAGGAAATGCATTGAAGATCCAGCTCAGATAATTAGATATCAAGGTGGTGACCTAAGGCCGGATATGACCATGCCTGAATATCCGGTACAGATCACAGATCGAAAGATGAAGAAGCTAAGAAATAAAGAAATTGAGTTGGTTAAAGTGAGATGGGAAAATAGGTTGGGTGGTGAGGATACCTGGGAGTTGGCCGCTGAAATGGCTAAAGGGTATCCCTATCTGTTTGTATAAGTTTGTGTATTTTCTTTTTAGATGATAGTGCTTGTAAAGTTGTGTATGTTTAAGTCGTTTGACTTTGTGTTGTGTTATGAATTTCGAGGTCGAAATTTTCTTTTTAGATGATAGTAATGTAACGTCGCGTGCTTTTCGGATCCATGCGGATCATGTGCATTGTGGTTGTGGCGGCCGTTGTGAGGCCAGTGTGAGTTGGGTGTGTGGAATGCATGGTGTGATTGCGTGGCTTGAGCAGGTGAAGAGCAGGGTGGGTCCTGAATTGGAATAGGACCTGCTGCTGTTCTGTCTGAGTTGGCGGCCAAGGGGTGGTCGTTGACTGTTGGCGTCCAGGTTCATGGACGTTTACTTCATGAACTTGGCGGCATTTTGTGGACGTTTAGTCTGGCGGTGCATGTGGGCGACAAGGGGTTGACGCCAACCTGTCAGTTCAGCAGGTTATATGTTCACCCGAGGGCAGCTCTCTCAGCTCACCTTCTCTCCCTCTTGCCCCAGCTTCGCGCCCTGGTGTTTCTGAAGGTTCTAACAGGTACCGAGGAGTAGTTGGACGATCGTGGAACGCGGCGTCGCCGAATTGCGCGAGGAAACGTCGCGGCGTGGTGCAATTCGCGTGGGAGCTCGCGGAGGGCTCGGCGTGAACCGGGAGTTTGCGGGGATTCTAACGCGTTCTGAGGTAGGGGACGAACCCTGGTAGCTCCGTAGAAACATTAAAACACATCATAACTACTTGAACCAGCATGATAATCCATGTTTGGATAGAGTTGCACCATATGGGATAATGGGTGGTTTGAGTGTTTATTGTACGAATCATGTTTAAATGGGTTGCATTGGGTTCTGACATGCTAGAGGGTATGCATTTGCACGTTTTTCAGTAGTTAGAACAGTTAGGAAACTCGCAGGACCGAATTAGGGTTTTTGCAGGGTTTAAGGCCGGGGAACTTGGCGTCAACATCGTTTGCCGCCAAGATCTTCAGCCATGAGGTTGACGGCCAGGGATCTTGCCGTCTACTTCCTGTAAGCGGCAATCGATGTGGCCGCCTATTCATATATGAACAGAAATGGTTATTTATGGTGTTTTATCGATAATGCGTGGATGTTAACGTATGAGGTGCACTGAGTGCACTTGGTTTACGTGTTTAGCATACAAGGTATGCTGACAGTTGTTTACTTCGGTGACTGCGCGTTGTGTACGCGAGTCAGTTGGGTTCACATGTAGTGGGCCAGTGGTCACTTGTGGTTTACGTGAGGTTTCACGTGGTTTGTGTGTGACGTGCACGTGGTTTTGTGTACGTGGCGAGTAGTACGACGCCTACCGTGGTTACCTCTCCAGTTGGGTGCCCCAGGTTCTTTGTGAGCCAGGCTGTTAGCTCGGGGCTTTGTCCCGGTACTTGTGTTGTACCGTCGAGGTCTGTGTCGTCTGACCTGGACACCCTCACTCTTGTGTTAGAGTTGTACGTCCGGCTGAGGGAAAGACGACAGTGGGACAGTGACAGTTGTGGTTGTTTTTAGTCACTTGTAGCGCGCTCGTAGTTGGGGGTACGGACACCAGTAGACGTACTGGACCCCAGCTAGTCCTTTACTAGTGCCTCACTCTAGCGAGCCCAGGCCAGGGTCTCTGGAGGTGCCAGGCATGGGCCTGTGACCGTGTGGTTTGCAGGTTGTGGTGGTTTAGTTGGTCTCCACAGTTGTTTGACCTTTTTACGTGGAGCGGCAGCTGGACCTTTCGTCCGTGGCTGCGAGACTGAGAGGTGGACCTGTGTTAGTTTGTCCGAGTCAGTTTCTGGTGTCGCGAACCAGTTTACGTGGCTCGTGTTGGCTGTCTCTACTTTGGCTTGTACACCTGTTTGGGTTTACCGTTTAGTTACTACAGTTGTTTTTCGTAGTCGGCAGAAGGTGAGTAGTTTTACAGCTTTACTTACTTGCTTAGCTGTTTTATATATTGTTGGTACTGTTTACTGTTTCGTACCTGTGGTTTGTGGTTTGTTCGGCTTTGGGGGAGTTCCCTACTGAGCCAGTGACTAGAGAGGCTCACCCCTACCCCCACAGGTGAGGGCGAGGAGGACGTTTCCCGTCCGACGTCCAGTTCTGGGCCGCGTCGTAGTGGAGCAGGGTCAGTACCTCCAGCAGAGTAGTACTTCAGCAGTATAGCCTTGTAGTTTTGTAGTTGTTTACTTTCTTTGTTGTACCTCGGGGTATGCCCCAGACTCTTGTACCTTTACAGTTTTAATGGAGTATGGCTATGTAAATTGTGAAAAATTATATATGAAATGTGGTGTGCTCCTTTATGTTTACACGGACTGTGGTTTGGTTTCCCTTGCGAGGCTTCGGCCCGTTCGCGGAAGGCGGACTCGGATCAAGTGCGTTATTGGTTTAACGGGCTTGGCCGAGGCATTCCGTCACACCTTCTGTTGTTGCTGCTGCTGTTCTGGTTCTACTGCAGAAACCACTAACTATGCAGATACTTCCTCAAACTGTTTCTGTTGCTGTTGTTGTTATTGTTGTTGCTGCTGTTGTTGTTGCTGTTGTTGCTCCTCAGGTGGGTGCTACTCCTCTTGATGTGCAAAGGGTGGAGCAGAAGACTTACTTGTGCCCTGTTGGCACACCAATTGTAGCAAAAGGTCCTTCATCTGTTGGACCTCCTCAGACAGAAAATCAAACTTTACATCAATTTGTTGGACTTGCAATTGTAGAATTGTCAAGATCTCTTGCTACTTCATCATCAAATCCATCAAATCATTTGCAATTCTGCTGGTCTCCCCCTAAGCCCTTGGCCGGGTCTCAATGGGTGGTGGAGAGACGTGATGATCTTCTTTAAATGTAGGCTCAAATGGAGTAGTGCTTGGAATGTCTTCTTCTTGTGCTACTCCCTTGCCCCTCAAATCTCTGAGCACTTAATTTATGGTATCTTTTGGTGCTTCTTGCTCAGGAGATGGGACAAGAGCCTGGTCTTGTTGTAGTTGTGGTTCTTGCTCTTGTTCTTCTTGTTGTTCTTCCACAGATACTTCTACTCTTACTTCCGCAGTCCCAATCTGTGGAGGTTGGACTACTGGAATAGATGAGGAGCTCTGTGCCTCATCAGAAAAGACTTCATGAGAGCACAATGGCACAGAGTCCTTGGTCCATAATTTTGTGCCTTACTTTATAAATTGTAGTGGCTCCTTCTCAAAGTAGACAAACCAATTTTCTCTTTCACAGCCACAGAAATTTCATCACTCAGATCAACTAAAAATCTCTTGAAAATGAGGGTCAACAGAGGTCCATATGGAAGGGGCTACTGCAAATTCCTAGACCATGCCATCCTCTCCAAGATGATAGAGTGCATGTTGACCCTATGTCTCTGTACTGCTCAGAACAACAAACTTCCATCTCTGGCAGTGATTGAAGAATGGGTGCCAGCCCTAAAGGCGACATGATCTATTGGAGAAGGCAGTGTCTTTGGTGTCTGCTTTTGTCTCTTGCGTATAACCACCTTCTACTTATGCATATGGGTGGGGGGGTTGGGCTGTTGGGGGAGCCCTTGGAGTTAACCCCAAGCTAGAGGTGCCTTCACATGGAATTTGGGGAATATTTTTAAAAATGGCTTCTGGGGTACCCATAGGGTTCAAATGCTTGGCAGCGGTGCCGTCTGACACCTTCTTCGTCCTTTTCCCACTAAAGTCTTTTGTTTTTCTCTTTGGAGCCATCATGAGATGGGAGTGACAATCACCTCCGCACAGGTGATAAACGAAAGAGTCTCCCATCTGCCCACTCATCGTTCGCCTTCGCACAGGTGAGAAAGGAAGGCAGACACTTCACGCTGGAGAAGGCATTCGTGTTGGAGAAGGCCAGCAAAGTGGGGGAGAAGACAGTTCGGTGATAAAGGCGGGAAAGGAAGACAAGGGAAATGATCTCTTTCTCCTTAAAACTATGAGAGACAAGATATATCTAAAAAAAAAAACTTACCACTTCACCCTGTCCTTGTCCACTCGAAAACCACCCATTGGGTGTGCTTGCCGATGTGTCACTTAATGCACACCAATGGTACGTGCACCAAGTATTACTCCTCTTAGAAATCCATGTGCCAGTCATGGTTGTGGTGGATGGATAGATCATCTCATGCACGCAGGTGATGTTGCCACCCTCCAACAGGCCTAGCTTGCCCAGGAATGCCTACATCTCCCAAGTGAAGATGAACTAGTCACCTTCCTTGTCGACCACTTGAACACCCCCTCCAGGTCTGACTTCGTTGCATCCAAGTCGCCCACCCCCTCCCCCACACGGATCCCCTCGAAGAAGGCATCACCAAGTGAGCGGTAGAGGCTCTCAAAGTTGTCGTACTCTAGGCCATCGTGGCCAGGTTTGATGAAGGCCTCCACGGTGGCTCGGAGGCCCTCCAACTTTGCCTCCAGCCCTAGTTGGTCCAGGACCTGCAACAACTCTACCCTGTGATCTCCCCATCACTATTGTCGTCAAAAAGATCGAAGGTGTAGCAGAGGAAGATGACGTTAAGGCTAGAGTTGAGAAGAAGGCTGGCCCACAAAGACCGCTTGTAGGAAAACCTTTGGGCTCCCTCTGTTGCCTCTGGCCTTCGGTGGGGAAGAAGCAAGCATAGGAGAAAGGAGAGATGGGGAGGAAGTAACGATTGCTGGCTGGGCGGAGATGGATGGCAGAGAGGAGGAAAGTAGGGTCTTTTAAGACATGTGAAGCAAGCAAAATGGCTGCCAGTACCTAGCGTTGTCAGTGGACTGGTCCGGCCAGATAGGTCCACGACTATGGCAAGATTTTGGGCCTGGCCACAATACTTTTTTCGACCTGTGAGGTTTTAGTCGGGCCTAAAAATTCAACCCTATTAGATCCATGAACAAGACTTGAGTTATAAATTCAACTCGACGAGCTAGTCCAACACATTCTCTTTTCTTCTTTCTCCTTTCAAATCTTAAATTCTACTTAGTTAAAATTATGTTATTTTACTTATTTAAAAGTTAAAAACTCTTTTTTCAAACAAATTAAATAATATCAAAACACTTCTTAATCGAGGGAGATTATAAATTTTATATTATTAAATATATTTTATTATTAATACTTTTCTTTTTATTTATGTTTTGGGCCGAGTTGAACTTTAGCTGGGTTTTACATTTTTGTAAAAACGTTGAATCCGGCCCTACTCGCCCCGACATAACTCATATTGAGTTAGAATTGGACTTTTATATGATGAGTCAGACTTGAGTGGGATATGACCCATTAACAGCAGTACCAGTACCCATCCCCCACTCCTCTTCAATGGCACTGCTACTACTGGGGACAACTGGAGGTGTTCAGAGTCTCCGTACAACTTCGGCATCACCTGCGACTGCAGCTTCGGGTGTCATCATTGGAAGAAGACTCCAAAATTTCTCCCTCTCTGGCGATAATAAATGTCTCTAATTTTTCTACCCTCATAGGAAAGAGAGCCTAGAGACAAGTCAAAGGGGTTCACAAAAGAGGTACTAGAGTCATTTTCAAATTCAGAGTTAAGTTGAACTATGATTAAGTTAGGCTAATTAAAATTTCCCTCATGGTTATTAAAGGCAAGAGCTTTTATATAACCGCAGAGATTTTGAAGGTTTACTAATCTATAACTATATATTAGAAGAGACACCTTGAATTTTCGTCCGGTTCAATCTTTGGTTAGCCTTGTTCATCATTTTATTAGTCAAGTTCATCATTCTTTGATTTGTATTTGTCCTTTAATTTTCCTCAACCAGTAAACATAAAAAATGCAGTATAAATCCTAGATCAGGAAATAGAATCGTCCACTTTATACAAATCCTCAATAAGGAAACAAACCTCTTTAATGTTCCTTGAAATGGTTCAATTTAGGAAACGAAAACGTACAATTTGAAATGCCATGTTAAATGATGGTTTAAACGTAGTGTTAAATAATAATGGCAAAGAAACATTCAAATTAATTAAATTATCCTTCCCTGGGCATGAGCAGAAGGCCCGACAACGGTGGCAAGGATGTAGAGGGAGGGAGATGGATGGCGTACTTCTGGGCAAATGTCCCACCACTTAGGGTCTGTTTGGTTGTACTTAAAATATTTTCATAAGAAAAAAGTTTTCTTCGGAATAACTTTTCCATGGAAGTTAAAAACACCATCGGTCATTTGGATGTATGTAAAATATGTTTCAAAGAGATCACGCGCTGGTCAGTTGCAAGAGAAAGTTCTGCTTGCCGGAGGCGGGATGCCCAGGGGGCTGCTGCCCAGGAGGGGGACAACATGGCCCTTGGGAACGCCGTGCTAGGCGGAGAGGCCGGAAACAGAGCGGAAGTCATTCGCTCAGGCTGGCCTTGCCCAGGATGACCGCCCCTGCCGCCCTCAGCCGTGCCACCACCCCGGCGTCCCGTCTCACCACCGACCCCAGCAGAGCCGGCGACCCTGCCGTGGTGTTGAGCTGGTCCCTCGTCCCCAGGTAGTCCTTGAGTAGCACCGGTATCCCGTGCAGCGGCCAGCAGCGCCTCAGCCGGGCCTGCTGTCCCCCTAGCCTGTCGAGGAAACCATGCAGGTTTCTGGATCGAGCGGCGGTGATGACCCCAGAGGAAGAAGCCTCGGAAGGAGCTGCTCTTGAGGACCAGCATCGCCCCCTGAACCCATGGCGGCTGTGCACGGTGACGCAGGTGGAGGAGGTGAAGTGCATACTGCGGCTGCTCCCCATCTGGCTCTGCACCATCGTCTACTAGATCATAGACACCCAGATGGCCTCCATCTTCATCGAGCAGGGCGCCACCATGAGCACCGCCGTGGGCGGCCTCCACATCCCCCCTGCCAGCATGACCATCTTCGAGATCCTCGGCGTCACGGTCACCGTCCTCCTCTACCAGCTCTGCTTCCTCCCCTTCCTCCGGGAGCTCTTGAGATGGGGGCCGACGGAGCTGCAGAGAATGGGGGCCGGGCTCCTCCTGTCGGCCGCGGGGATGGTGGTGTCCGGGTTGGTCGAGTTCACCGCCGCCATCTCGGAGCTGCGGAACCGGCTGGCGATGTGCGGCGTGAAGGACGAGGGCATCGTCATGCCCCCCTTCCTGGGGGCCGAGGGCAGGTCCGTCACCAACATCCTGTCCGCCAACAGAGACTCGCTGTCCTACAGGCGCACGCCGGCGGAGAGGAGTTGCAGAGAGGACCCCTCTTGGAGAAGCCATCGCCGGAGCTGGGTGGGTTGGGCCATCTCATCTGATCGCTCACTGTTGCAGTTGGGAGGATGGAGAAGACACAGTGGAAGTGGAATTGCTGTCCAGGGCCAGAGGTCGGAGGCGAGGACGAGATGGGGGAAAATGGCATCCGGGGTTTTACCACGGATGCCAAAATCCAAGAATTTCACGAAAACGGTTTCATGGATCACCTTTTCAGTGCAACCAAATGACCAATTTTATAAACATTTTCGGGAAAATCTTTTCTGGTAGGATATTTTACGGGGAAACAAACAGACCCTTAGCGTGGCACTTGGGGGTGTGGCCAAGAAGCTGCACAGCTATAGGCTTCCAGCGGTTGCCGAGCTTGGCCTGAATTGAGGCGAGGCGGGCTTGCTCCTCAGGGGTGAGAGACCCCTTCTTCAGCCCGGGGCGAAGGAAGTTCTCCCAGCATCTATTCGTGCACGCATCGTTCCCCACACCATCCCACGATTCGTGCGCCGTCAGTCGTGTTGTGCTGCTCGCCGTGTCGCCCTCTTCGGGCCCAAGATGCTGCCCTGCCACGAGCCTGCACGCCTGCCCCACTGAGAGCCCACACTCCACCCCGCTGCAAGCTCGCACGCCGTCTCCGTGCTGCTCGCCAGCACACCGCCAACCCGTCGCCGTTCGCCTTGGTCGTGTCTGCCGTAGTCATCGACTACGCACACCTCAACAGCCGTGCACGCTGCCCCGAATGCGTTTGCCGACATCGCTCGCCCACACGTGACCCCGTTGTTCCCCTGTGTGCCACCCCTGCGGTCTGCTCATCGCCTGTGCGCCGCTCGCCCACACGCGACCCCGCCGTTCCCTTGCGCGCCACCCCTCTACATCAGCCTTTCCCTACCGAAACGAGCCTTCCTCCCATCTCGTCCTCTGCAACAAGAGGTAGGTGGTCAAAATCTCATTAAAGAAATAAAAAACAAAAGGTGCAAGTTCCAATGCAATGAAAGAAAGTAATTCATTGTGCATATGGCGTTTATACCATATTTTTGAATATTTTATGCTTTCATGCCTTGTCTTGCGCCATATTTTAAAATTTAGCAAAAGAACAAAGTATATAAATGTTTATATATATATCCTATTTGAAAATAACACTATTGCAGTTTTCACCCTATTAAAAATATTATAATTTTCTATCTGTTTATATATATATCCTCGTCTAGTACTTGAAAAAATTGCATATATAATCTAGCCATTTAAAGAAACATCATATCTGACATATAATTGTGTATCTACTCCTATTTTCCTACTGAAAATTAAATATAATATTATAATTCAAATGAATACATATTCTGATTATGCTCCTTTGATCATTGTTGCAGGGTCATATGCCATCATTTAAAATTGTCATATTTCTGTATTTTTTGTGAATAATTATTATTTTGTTCTATCTCATTTAATTTAGAAGTAAAAAAATGTAAGTAAACAATAATAATATTATTAATAGTCATTTTACTTGGATCATTATTTGTAGGATATCAAGTTTAATAGTAAAAAATATTTAATTCTACAAGATTCTAAGAGATAATGAAATACATCAATGAACATAATAGTATATACAAATTATCAATATATTAAAATATATTTTATAAAAAATTAATATATTGTATTTGAATTTTAAAAAATTAAACCATATAATGATATATCTGAATATTTTTAATATATATATATTTTTAATATCACACTTACAAATATATTAAGCGTGCGTAGTCCTTTGTAAAGAATCTATTCGGTCTTCGACGATCATTTGCTCCCGTCAACGGGAGTGTCCTACTACGACCACAATCGATAAGCTGTGATGTATTGGTCCGCCAGGATGAGGGCGGTGCCGGCAACACCTAGAACTACCACTCCCAGGTGGTTTATTTACTGGGGTGGAGGCGGGGCAAGCGTAGAAGGGAGGTCCGTCTTCTCGCCCAGTTAACTGATCGTACACCGGCTGAGCTTCGCTGAGCGGCGACGTACTGTGTGCTTTTCCCCGTTCCTGCCTGCTGTGGTGGTGGCTTCTGCCAGATGAATGGGGAGGCTGCCGCAGCCGATGAGATCATGGGTGGTGGGTGCCACCACTAGCCACTACACTCCTCACGGGAATAGAAGGAGAGAGAGAGAGAGAGAGAGCGAAAGGGTAGACAGAAGGGGGGGAAACAGTAGTGGCCGGGGGGAGCGAGCAGGTCACTTGTTGCCGGGGCGGGCAGGGCAGACGAAGAAGAAGTCGGAAGAACACTTGGCAATAACTGTCCACCAGCGACGCTGTGATTGATTTCCAATGCCAAAGCATGAAGTCGTCGGCCACCCCCATTGCCGACACTGACGCCTCCTCGACGGGCGTTACGACCACCACCACAAACGACAGCGCGTGCCGCTTCTACCGCCGAGGGAGCGAATGGTACGCCACTCCTTCCTTTCCATTCTCCTCTCTGCAGTGCAGTGCAGAGCACTCCCGTGCTTCCCCAAACCCTCCCCCTCCTCATTTGTGAGCTCGCCGGGTCATGCACCGCACTACCCGTCCATTCGTCGTCTCTCCAAATTCCCTCACCTTCGTCCAATCTTCCTTCCCGAAACGAGTGATCACAACTCGACCCTCTCCGGGGGTGAGTGTCTGCGTCCGTGCCATGTGTGAATCGGTTGTTCGGTCCTCTGTGAGGGCGACTTTGCCCGTCTTGCTGTCGTTCTCTAATTCTTTGAAATTGCAATCGAGTATCCCTCCACTCTAGAGATTGGTTTCTGATTTGTAAATGCAAGACGTTGTCTTAATATGTCGGTTTAAAGAAAGGGTAGAACGCCTCCGTTCGGGAGGGCATGTTGGCAAGGAACAATTTGGGGCCTTTATATTTGGAACCAATGAACTTCGTCCGACTGCAAAAACAATTTCCTTTTGTTGCATATGAGTGTTGATGGATGTGTCCAATTTTCGGGAAGAGGACACTTTTCTCTGTCTCTGAACATCGTACTCCTTTCCTGAAATATACACGGTTTGGGTATTGTTAAAAATAACTAGATTTTATGCTGTTGCGAACAACGATCATTATTGAGTTCTTGTTGAAGGCTGCAATCATCCTTGATCTCGATCTCCCAGCCTATCATTTTCGATCATCAGGGAGGCGATACGAATGTTTTAATGCGGAAGAATATGGATTCCAAACTACATCAAGAAGAGGGAAGATATTAGAGTCACTTCATTTTTTGCCTAAGACCTTTTTCCTGCCTGAAAATCGTTAGTACTATGTCACAAAGAAAAAAAATCATTTATTTTCCTAGGACTCACAAGACCAAAATCTTGTAAGAAGGGTCTTACATACAATTAGACGATATGGATTGTAAGAAAACAATTTTATCAGTCGAGAGTCCCTGTTTGGTACTAGCAGCCAGTAGGATTGCTTTCTTGCAATCCACCTCATTCTCAATCTCAAGGACTCACCTTAGAAAATTTTGATTTGCCTGACATGATTCTGGTAACCTGGATGCGGCCTTAGGTCTTCTAGTTCTGTCAGGTCACTCACAGTTCTATGCCCTTTTTATTCTTACATGCTTGAAAACATATAAGCTTCATAGTTCATATGGAATGTTGAACCTAATTTTTGTAGCGCTTCTTAATAATTTTGATTACTGCTCATAAAAGTTAAAAGAAAAAAGACGTGTCTACAATCTATTACAGATTTACGAGAAAAGAAAAGGCTCTCTCAGGATATGATGTGACATGAAAATTTTATTGAAAACACAATTGTAATTTGTAATCATCTGGGTGAATGAATTGACCTGCTGTTGTTATTTTCCCTTTTTTTTAAAACTGTAGAACAGAAACCATGGCTGGCATGCAAAAAGAAAGCACACACAATTTATCATAAACAAGATGATATCCATGTGAAGTGTTTTTTTTCTTTTGGCTAGCCATCCCATTCTTGAATTCTTATTAAGTTTATGCATATGTAGTAATGAAGTACTAGCAGAAGCAAGTGATTGACATCCTTTTATACCTCAGGTTTTTCAAGACAGGCCTCCCAAGTGATATTATTGTTGAAGTGGATACAGTCACCTTCCATCTTCACAAGGTAGGGCTATTCGGTCTAACAGTCTTACTACTGATTTTACTGATGATGCTATACAAAGTTTACTTGAGAAGAAATGCTTATTGCAAGACTAGTCTTTTAATAAAGTTGATGTGGATTACAAGAAATTCCCATTGGCTCAGAGAGAGAAAATCTTGTCATGCCCTTTCAACCTGGAATTGCTTTCTTGCAATCCACATCAGTTTTATTTGCAATACTAATCTTCCAATAAGTATTCCTTCTACTTGGAAACCTCTTCACCTAGACTTCCAGTTAAGCCATTTATGAACTTCACCCTTTGGTGTGTGGATATTTGTTCTTATTACATGAATATTTTGATGGCTTGTTAGTTCAACGATCATAAAGAATTTAGAGATGAACAGCTTCCCTAAAAGGGTAGAGATACCTTCACCGGTGGCCGTTGATCTGGGAAGATCTTTGGAAAAAGGGAACCTTTATGATTCTGAGCAAGAGCCAAGAACAGGGAATTAAGTTTTGGTGAATTTTGTTGGTTCTAATTTCACCGTTAATTGAAGGACGAAGAATTAATTCAGCTAGCCTCTTGTGAGAACCATTTTTTAAAACACTTTAAAATTTTTTAATTTTAAACTTTGGATTTAATTTATTTAGTTTTTATTTATTTACATATATATTTTTCTATTTAGTTCGTTTGACCTCCCCCACTAACCTCGGTTAGTGTTAATTACATCAGCACAAAGGCTGAACACCCTTGATTAACCATCAAACAATCCCTTTGAAATAGAAGACTGTGACTCACAATTGAATGAAGTGAATTGTACATGAAAGAAAACAAAGTTGCAAAAATGCAATCTATTTTTTTTTGTATTTTTTTTATATTTGTTTGATTTTTATTGATTTTTAAATTTATTTTTTTGGGGTTTTTAATCATTGATTTCATTTATTTAATTATTTTCATCATTTATTTATTTAAATTATGATTATGTGAATTAAATTAATATTTTTTATTTTTTTATTTGATTTAAAGAGATATTAACTTAAGATTGATCAAAAATGACATGAAACATGACTTGTTTGTTATTTTTATGTTATTGAAAATTAAACAACAATATTGGTGAAATATTTTATTAAGGTTTGTTGAAAAATTGGTTGATTTTGATTAAGAAATCAAGTGGTGAAGAGTTTGAAATAAACGTGACGCTATATGTAATTATTCATATAGGGTGTGATTAAACAAGTGAAATTAGCCCAATAGTCCCATTAAACATCACGTGTGAGAGTACATCAAATGCCGGCCCAATTAAGCATCATTAGGCCCATTAAGCATTGTTACTGTCGGAGTAACGGGGTCGGCGTGGGCCGAGTAGCTCCCAAGGGATGAGGACGTGCCACACCACTCGCTACCGAGCTCTTGCCTGCAATACCACCGAATGACCTCAGTGGGAAAGGACTCCGATGCACAAGTCAGTTCGGAAGGCCAGAGTAACAGAGTTTTTGGGTTAGAAGTTGCGTACCTTTTTCGCAAGGGTGTCCCTCCTTTTATAGGGGTTCCGTGAGCTGAGGAACGGAAAGTGAGTCACGAGCGTGCCTTTGAATCCGCCCTGGGATCTCGCTGATTGAGGTGATAGGTGAGGGTCGTGGCTGGACTGGCTCCGGATACTTCGGACCAAAAATCATGCGCGACCAGTCGTTTGCTCCCTTGAACTTGCCGTTACTGAGCCTTCCCACTATTACTATGTCGGGTCAGTTAGAAGACGTGTCCGTGATTTTAGGGCCTTCCCGCCACGAACCTTCCTTCCGTGGACCTGCGGGTCAACATTTAGAAGGTCACAGACGACATGCTTCCATCGAGAATCATGGCAGAACTTGACTAGTTCGGAAGCTCGGCTTCTCCCCGCGACTCGACCATTTGTGAGCAGCCCGGCGACTCTGACTTTGGCCGAGCTCTGGAAAGCTGGGTTGTGCAGATGACGCATCAACTCCTTTGCGGGACGAGTCGCCCACTCGGCTAGTTCGCCAGTCAGGACTCGTCTGGTTTCCGAGGACCGACCCGTATCACTGGCCCCCCAGCTTCTGTTCGGGGCGTCGTGACGGGCCAAGAGAAGGTCTTAGGATTTATCTATTGCTGGTCGTCCGTCGCCGTGCAAAGGCTGGCACGTGTAACGGTCGGATCACGAAAAGACATCGTAACGTGATTCTGTCGATTCTGACAGCGGTGGAGGCACCGCTCTGCCTCGATTTTCGCTCGTAATCATGGCGGCAAGCGGAATGACGCATGTTCAGGCTGGCGCTTCGGCTTCCGAACAGTCTCACAATGATCGCGATCTGTGTTCGAAGCTTTGTTAACGTCCAGGCGCGACACGTGGGCCGATCGTAGTGCTCTAATCTGGCGATGTTCCCCGTCCGTAGGATCGAAGTGGTTCCTGGACCTTATAAATAGTAATCTTGATGCTGAAAAGTGGACCCTTACGCGTGAGCTACCTTTCCTGGAGCAGCCGAGCACCCGATCGTCGGAGCAGCATTCTTGCCGAGGTCCCGTTCTCGCAATTTTTGCCCCGGTCGTCTTGTTCCTGAGGTAAGCAATGGGCTCGCCTTCTGGCTCTACTGCTTCCTCATCCTCTGCTTCCCATAGGTACTCTCCTTCCGAGGGTGCTTCGGGCGAACCCTTGCCCCCTCGCTCCGTCCCCGATCAGATAGGCTCCCCTGAGACCCATTTGACCGAAACCGCTGAAGAGTTTACTCAGTGGATGCCTCGGCGACGGAATCGGCTGCCTTGTTCTCCCTCTTGCCCCAGCTTCGCGCCCTGGTGTTTCTGAAGGTTCTAGCAGGTACCGAGGAGTAGTTGGACGATCGTAGAACGCGCGGCGTCGTTGAATTGCGCAAGAAAACGTCGCGGCGTGGTGCAATTCGCGTGGGAGCTCGCGGAGGGCTCGGCGTGAACCGGGAGTTTGCGGGGGATTCTAACGTGTTCTGAGGTAGGGGACGAACCCTGGTAGCTCCGTAGAAACATTAAAACACATCATAACTACTTGAACCAGCATGATAATCCATGTTTGGATAGAGTTGCACCATATGGGATAATGGTTGGTTTGAGTGGTTTATTGTACGAATCATGTTTAAACGGGTTGCATTGGGTTCTGTCATGCTAGAGGGTATGCATTTGTATGTTTTCCAGTAATTAGAACAGTTAGAAAACCCGCAGGACCGAATTAGGGTTTCTGCAGGGTTTAAGGCCGGGGAACTTGGCGTCAACATCGTTTGCCGCCAAGATCTTCAGCCATGAGGTTGACGGCCAGGGACCTTGCCGTCTACTCCCTGTAAGCGGCAATCGATGTGGCCGCCTATTCATATATGAACAGAAATTGTTATTTATGGTGTTTTATCGATAATGCGTGAATGTTAACGTATGAGGTGCACTGAGTGCACTTGGTTCTCGTGTTAAGCATACAAGGTATGCAGTTAGTTGCTTATTTCGGTGACTGCGTATTGTTTACGCGAGTCAGTTTGGTTCACGTGTAGTGGACCATGGTTACTTGTGGTTTACGTGAGATTTCACGTGGTTTGTGTGTGACGTGCACGTGGTCTTGTGTACGTGGCGAGTAGTACGACGCCTACCGTGGTTACCTCTCCAGTTGGGTGCCCCAGGTTCTTTGTGAGCCAGGCTGTTAGCTCGGGGCTTTGTCCCGGTACTTGTGTTGTACCGTCGAGGTCTGTGTCGTCTGACCTGGACACCCTCACTCTTGTGTTAGAGTTGTACGTCCGGTTGAGGGAAAGACGACAGTGGGACAGTGACAGTTGTGGTTGTTTTTAGTCACTTGTAGCGCGCTCGTAGTTGGGGGTACGGACACCAGTAGACGTACTGGACCCCAGCTAGTCCTTTACCAGTGCTTCACTCTAGCGAGCCCAGGCCAGGGTCTCTGGAGGTGCCAGGCATGGGCCTGTGACCGTGTGGTCTGCAGGTTGTGGTGTTTTAGTTGGTCTCCACAGTTGTTTGACCTTTTTACGTGGAGCGGCAGCTGGACCCTTCGTCCGTGGCTGCGAGACTGAGAGGTGGACCTGTGTTAGTTTGTCCGAGTCAGTTTCTGGTGTCGCGAACCAGTTTACGTGGCTCGTGTTGGCTGTCTCTACTTTGGCTTGTACACCTGTTTGGGTTTGCCGTTTAGTTACTACAGTTGTTTCTCGTAGTCGGCTGACGGTGAGTAGTTTTACAGCTTTACTTACTTGCTTAGCTGTTTTATATATTGTTGGTACTGTTTACTGTTTCGTACCTGTGGTTTGTGATTTGTTCGGCTTTGGGGGAGTTCCCTACTGAGCCAGTGACTAGAGAGGCTCACCCCTACCCCCACAGGTGAGGGCGAGGAGGACGTTTCCCGTCCGACGTCCAGTTCTGGGCCGCGTCGTAGCGGAGCAGGGTCAGTACCTCCAGCGGAGTAGTACTCAGCAGTGTAGCCTTGTAGTTTTGTAGCTGTTTACTTTCTTTTGTTGTACCTCGGGGTATGCCCCAGGCTTTTGTACACATTTACAGTTTTATTGGAATATGGCTATGTAAATTGTGAAAAATTATATATGAAATGTGGTGTGTTCCTTTATGTTTACACGGACTGTGGTTTGGATTCCCTTGCGAGGCTTCGGCCCGTTCGCGGGAGGCGGACTCGGATCAAGTGCGTTATTGGTTTAACGGGCTTGGCCGAGGCGTTTCGCCACACTCCTACTCTCCTTCGCCTGAAAGGAGTAGGGGTGAGCGTCACAAGTCATTGGCTCAGTAGGGAAACTCCCTCAAAAGCCGATACAACACCAATCTCACAAGAAGTAGGTGTAGAGAATTAAATTAAACAATTATAGAGCTACCTAAGTATGGAGCTACAACTGTAATTAAATAAACAATTCTATATTGATAATATAGATTAAACATTAATAAATATACGACAAACCACGCTCAAGTGTACGAGTTAAAGAAGGGTAACGCCACACTCCGGTCACGAAATCTGGTTCGCGACACCAGTTATTGACCTAGACAAACTACCTCTCAGTCTCGCAGCCATGAACGAAAGGTTCAGCTGCCGCTCCACCTCTATAGTGTCAACAAGCTATGGAGACCAACCAACACCACACCTGCAGCGACCCACGCTGCAGACCCACGCCTGACAGACCTCTAAGGGTTCCGGAACACTTAGAGTGAGACTGTGGAACACGGGACTAGCTAGGGACCAGTACGTCTACCAGTGTCCGTCCCCCAATCACGAGCGTGCAATAAGCAACCAAATTGAGAATCAACACACCACAAGTTGTTGTCCCACTGTTGTCTTTCCCTCAGCCAGATGTACAATTCGACAAATGAGTGAGGGTGTCTAGGAAGACGGCACAAATCTTGATAATACACACAGTACCGAGACAAACCCCGAGCACTAACGTGCTTGGCTCCCAGAGAACCTGGGGTACCCAACTTGAAAGGTAACCACAGAAGGCGTCGTACTACTAACTCGCCACATACCCATAAACCATGCAAATGCGACATCCTCTAATCTCGACATGTGTCAAAGCACCACTGTAACACTTTAAATACATGAAATGGCGTAACATGACACTCACGTAAACAGAAATATGCTTACATTCCTCAGAAGCTAGAAGGCGACATGGGTACCTGTCGCGTTCAGGATGCGACACCTCGATACGACGTGTTCTGAACGTGAACGCGACGGGTCGGGCTATCGCGTTCAGAATGCGACACCCAGAGCCGTCGCCTTCACAGATAGAGCCCCAATGCGGAAATACCACTTCTGGAAACCCCATAAAACGCAAGTAAACGTCCATGTAAAGTAAGTACAACTAGTCTAATAGCTATACTAACATGTCATCTATCAATTAGAACTTGCTTCATGTATAAAACACAACAAATACACCCTCCACAATAAGGAAATGAGTAGAATCTCCCTACCTATGCAAAGAACGGTAAGAATAACAACGGATTAGCATTTCCTACGCTCTGAGCAACATCCTCGCATCGAGAGCACGCCAAACCACGCACTATATGCCCGGATCGCCCCAAATCTAGCACCAAAACCTCCTCTTGGCCGAACAGAGCTTCCTCTGCTCTGTTTGCCTGACCTAAGGTTCCTAACTCATCAGAGTTAAGAACGTGACTCACCAGCTATCGCGTCAAGAATGTGATAGTTTTGGCCGTCACCTTCTCGATGCCGACGCCACGCGGCAACCTTGCACGCGCCACGTGTCGGGTACACGACCAAACACTCTGAAACATCGGCAATGGGAACGCGACGTCATTGTCTGTCGCATTAAGAACGCGATACACACCTACGTCGCCTTCACAGACAGTGAACCAGAGGGTGCGTTGGGCCCGGATTTTTGGCCCACTACACCCACACGACTCGTGTAAACACCAAACACCACCTACTGGCCACACATTGGCTCACAAACCAGTCAAACCACGATCCGAACAGTCACAACGTTACATTATTATCACTTACAAAGAAATTTCGTCCTCGAAATATGGAAAGAAATCTTAACACAAGAGTTACAATTAATCATGCATGGGAAAAGGAATTAAAAACTTAAACAAGTATGAATACACTTTTCGCATTTCCTCTGCCTGTTCCCAAGTGTCTTCTCCTCCTTGTCTATTTCTCCATCTAATTTTGACTAAGTCGATTTATTTATTTCTTAATTTTTGTGTTCTTCGTCCAGTGATTTGAACTAGATACTCTGACATAGACATGTCTGGCTTCAAATCATTTCTGGTATAACTTACTATTTCTGAAGGATCCTGAATATATTTTCTTAACATAGAGAGATGGAATACATCATGTACATTTGTGAAGTCTGTTGGGAGCTCTACTCTATAAGCTGTTTCTCTAATTCTTTCTAAAATTTGGAGTGGATCTACATATCTTGGACTCAATTTACCATTTTTGCTGAATCTTAAAATACCTTTAGTGGGAAAAACCTTTAAAAATACATAATCACCAACTTCAAGCTGCAATGGCCTACGTCTTGTATCTGCATAACTTTTCTGACGACTTTGGAATGTGTGATGTTTTTCCTTTATAAACTTGACCATTTTTAAATATTGTTGAATTAATTCTGGTCTCATAATCTGTCTTTCTCCTACTTCATGCCAATTCAAGGGTGTCTTACACGGTCTACCATATAAAGTTTCATATAGTGCCATTCCAATGTTTGTATGAGAACTATTGTTGTAAACAAGCTCCACCACTCCTAAGTAATGCTCCCAACTACCTTCCAATGCTAAACAACAAGCTTGCAACATACCTTCTGAATTACTCTTTCTGTTTGTGGATGATAAGCTAAATTATACGTTAACTCAATGTCAATTACTCGCCATAAACTCCTCTAGAAAACAGAGGTGAACCTGGGATCTCTATTGGAAACTATTGCCACTAGAATGCTATATAATGGTACTATCCTATCCACATATAATCTAGCCAATCTATCAACTGTCCAAGACATGCTTACGGCTAATAACTTGCATACTTTTGTTAGTCTATCAACAAAAACCCAAATTCCATTATGACCTGATGCTATCCTGGGCAATCCTACCACAAAATCTATAGCAATATCATCACATTTCCACTGTGGAATTGGCAATGGTTGCAACAATCCTCCCTATCTCTGATGCTCTGCTTTCACTTACTGACAAATCAAATATTTTGCTATAAATTCATTTATTTCCTTCTTCATATTTGGCCACTAAAAGTGCTTCTTCAAATCTTGATACATATTGGTACTGCCTAGGTGAATTGAATATCTGGACCTGTGCGTCTCTTCCAATACTTTCTGTTTTATTTCTGCTTTTGCTGGAACATACAATCGGCCTCCGAGCCTAATCACACACTCATTATCAATAGTAACATCCTCCATCTTTACAATCTCAGCTAAATTCTCATCTATTCTTGGAAGCGGATACTTATTCTTAATAGTATGTTCAACTAACGATAATCTATACACATTCTGAATCTGTCATCTTTCTTTCTAACAAACAACATTGGTGCACCCCACGACGAATGATTGGGCCGAATGAAACCTTTTTCTAACAATTCTTGCAACTGCTTATTCAATTCTTTCAATTCATCTGGTGCCATTGTATGGTGCCTTCGAAATCAGCATACTATCCGGCTACAATTCCACTGTAAAATCAACCTCTCTATGTGAAGCTAATCATGGCATTTTCTCTGGAAACACATCTGCAAATTCTTTGACCACTAGAACCATTTCCACATACTTATTTGGCCCAAATAGACTTACCGAAGCTAAATATGCTACACATCCTGCATTGATTAACCTTCTAGCTTTAAGTGCAGAAATAATAAATTTAGTAGCGTAAAACAACATATCTTGAAATTCAAATACTACTCTATTGGGATGACAAAATCTGTCTCTCTTCTTCCTACAATCTACTATTGCTCCATAGGCCTCTAACCAATCCATTCCCAAAATCATATCATAGTCTTTCAACTGCAATACATACAGTCTGACCGACAACTGATTTCCGTAAATCACTATTGGAACTTTATCTAAATAGCTAGAGGTAAACATATAACCATCTGAACCATGGATGGCAAAATCGGCTGACTCGGAGTAGAGTCGGCTCTGACGACCCGACTTGGGGGTGGGGGGTGGGGGGGGGGGTAGGGGGAACACCCACCCTCCCATGGGGCTAGGTGGAATCGGGGGTGGGTCGACCGAAATTGGCTCGAGTCGGCCCGACTCATCCCGATTCCACCCCGCTCCACTCACTCCTGGTCGTTTCCACTGGAAGCGGAAGCCATTTGGCGCAGAGTCGGCCTTAGTCGGGCCGGATCCGCCTGGAGTCACCGACTCCGCGGATCCCTGCCTTACCCCCCCCCCCCCCACCCAAGTCACGTTCAGAATGCGACACCCGGGGCCGTCGCCTTCACAAACAGAGCCCCAATCTGGAAATACCACTTCTAGAAACCCGATAAAACGCAAGTAAACGTCCATGTAAAGTAATTAAAACTAGTCTAACATAACAAATACACCCTCCACAATAAGGAAAGGAGCAGAATCTTCCTACCTATGCGAAGAATGCTAAGGACAACAACAGATTGGCGTTTCCCACGCTCTGAGCAATGTCTTCACGTCGAGAGCACGCCAAACCATGCATTATACGCCCATATCGCCCCAAATCTAACACTGAAACGTCCTCTAGGCTGAACAAAGCTTCCTCTACTCTGTTTGGCTGACCTAAGGTTCTTATGCGACTCACCAGCTGTCGCATCAAGAACATGACAGTTTAGGTTGTCGCCTTCTCGACGCCGACGCCACGCGGTAGCCCTCCACGCGTCACACGTTGGGCATGTGACCAAACACTCTAAAACAACGGTGATGGGAATGCGACATTGTTGGCTGACGCGTTAAGAACGCGACACATACCTACATCGCCTTCACAGACAGTGAACCAGAGGGTGCGTTGGGTTTGGATTTTTGGCCCACTACACCCACACGACTTGTGTAAACACCAAACACCACCTACTGGCCACACATTGACCCACAAACCAGTCAAAGCACAATCTGAATGGTCACAACGTTACAGATTCCACTGGGGTGTCGCGCCCAGTGGGAGCCCCCACCAGTGGGACTCCCCACCACCGCAGTGGGAAGCACCCTGTGGCCTGTGGGGGTCCCACTGGTCCCCACCTCCAACTCCCTCCTCTATACAAAAAAACGGAAAAAATCACATTGATGGAGATGTCCCGGTGGGGTACGGAAGAGTGCTTCGTTGGGGCGGGAATGGATGCTCCGTTGGGGTGCCCAACTCCCCATCCAAGTTCTTATAAAAGGAGGCCAACTCCAAGGAAGAAAGAGGATAGAAATCGGCCACGAGGGGAGAGCTTTTGAAATCGCCCAGACCACTTCCTGCTGAAGTCTAAAGTGTTTGTTCATTTTTTACTTCAGGCAATACTTTATACAAGTCATGTCCCTTTTGTAAATAAGTTCCTAGAGGTTTATTAAATTACCTCATGGACTATTCTTGCCCAAATTCATGTTTATAGAAAGAAAATGAATGGAAGAAATGCACTAAATGTTCTCATTGGATGTATACATTACAAAGGGCATTATTTCTGCGTGATATTGATCCAAAAATTACAAATATCTCTTGTTTATTGGTGTTAATGACCAAGAGAAATAGAGAATCATCCAAATTTAACCTTTCTAGACAAATAATAAGGAAGAATTATTCTGGAAATTCAGAAATGATGTCTTAAGCGGCAATATCCTATAAAGGAATTTACAAAACAGTCCCTATTTATAAAAAAGTTATGAATTAACCCCTCGTATGATGAAAAATGTGAAATCAGTCCCAAAGAGGGGAAGAGTTCACAAAATCAGTCCCCACCTTTCTCGAAGAATTGGGGAGGATCCATGTGTTATATATATCTCCGTCCAGTCAATGGTGTTTTCACAAATTACTTGTTTTCAACTAAACAGTCTAAACATGCATCAAAGGTCTTCGAGTTCTTCTCGATGTAAAAGAAATGTCGATTGCGATCGACGGGGAATGATCCATCGTCCAAACTCAGAATCACCAGAAAATTATGTGTGGGAGATGGTGATAAACCCCGAACGATGCATTTCTTCATATGCTTGAGGGTTTTAAATCTATATTTTCCCACGCCATTGATACATTGATATATATATATATATATATATTTATTTATTTATTTATTTATACACACACACACACACCAAGAAGAGCATATGACATCGTATGTTCTTTTTAAACAAATGTTGTGTGCATATAGCACATCAAAACAGGGAATTGCAACCCTATAAAAATGTAATCGCAAGGATGTCTCATTTTTCAGGGAAATTGCAATTATACCCAAATCTGTTGGATAATTGCAATGAAACCCTAATCCTTCTTTATCTACAGTTATGCCTAATTTTTTATTACCTACTCTTTTAACCCTTGTTCCATTACACCAATTATTCTTCCAAGAAGCAGTCTAAATTCTTTAAACAGGGTGAGTGAATAGGGAAAGAACTACAAAGAACAATGTGATAAGGGCTACATAAGCAAGGTATATAATTCAAATATCTAGATAAAGAAGAGAGGGCCACGCATAAAACTAATGATGAATAAACAAGCAAGTAACGACAATACAATTAACGTGCCTTGTTTAGAAACTCCTTTTAAACTCCTTTGTTTTAATTGGTCAAATTGTGGGTGCCATGGTTAATCAGGCCATCGATTGTATAATCAATGTAATTACACCAACTTAGTTGACGAGGAGAGACAAAGGACACTAGTCTACATCAACAAATCTGGTTGAAATAAACACTAAAACATAAATGAATAAGGAAAATAAATCATGAGAGAATCTATAATAAAAAGGGATTTTGGTTTCTCATCACCGGACATAAAGCAAATAATTAGTTTGCGGGGACTTTGCCGCACACAACTTCCCTTGCCTTCCTTGCGCAAGGGGGCCAGACTTTAGGAGTCTTCCCTAGCTGAAACCATCTTCTTCTTCTTCTTTTTCTGCTTGGACTTCTCTCTTTTCTTCCTTTTTCTTCCTCTTGCAAATGCTGACCTGAACCTTTTCTCTTTCCTTTCCTCTTCTTCTTCTCTTCCCTTCTCTCCCTTGCCTAGCACAGGGGAGTCTTCCTATCCTTGTCTGGTGGTTCTTCACGACTTCACTTAGTTCTTGTGTCTTTGTAGGAAGAGATGTTGAATAAATATTCCGATTACTGACTTAACTCATACCATTGGTGACCAAGTGACTTAACTCATACCAATTGGTGAACAACATATCAATTAGTGTTATTTTCATATCGATTGGTGACCAAATAACTTTAACTCATATCGATTGGTGAACAAATGATTTGTTTCATATCGATTAGTGAATAAATATTCCGATTACTGAACAAAAAGTTAAATAGCATATCGATTGTTGTTATAAATGTTTTGATTACTGAACGGTTGCCTTGTTTACATTCTGATTTGTGTCCAAGTGTTCAGAATTCATTATTTGCACCGATTACTGATGACTTACTCTTGTCTGCATCGATTGATGAACAAAATGTCTTTAGCTCCCAATGAAATTTCAAATATACTTCATATGTTTAACTTATTATTTCTATGACTGAAGTTACTTTTTTGCATGTCTTAAGGACTCCTTCTTTCCTGCTCAGACAGAAAGACTCTTATCTAGTATAGTAGGTTGTCAGTAGGAAATGTGGAGTTTTGCACAAGAGGTATGGGTGTTGACGCATGACCTATCTTACCTAACACTGTTCTCCGTGCTTGTAGAAGCAAAACGTTAGACAAGCTAAGAGGGCCTAAGATCTTGGAAACATGCATAAGAAGATACTCCTCTGCTCCTAGTAACCGGTAGGCTCAATGAAGAATCCGTTAGACACAAGGAGAGTAGGAGAAGAAGAAGATGAAGAAGCATCGAATCCAAGGGATTCCAACAACTATTTGTCAACGGTCATCTTCTTCAGCAACTCTATATAGAGATGAAGGTTTTTGAAGAAGAAGGTAGTGCTTACAAAAGATTATCCAACTAGCCTTTTGAAGAACGCCTAAGTTGAAAGAGAAGAGAGCCTCCACTCCAATCTATGCAAGCCTTCTTTAAAGAGCATTCAAACTTTTCTCTCAGTCTTTCTGTTTCAAATCTCTTTTGAGAGAAAGGGCTTCGAGTCTAAAAATGTTTTTCCTTGTCTATTGTATCTCTTAGATCCTTCCCAGATCAAGCATCTCCTTTGTTCATCTTGAACTGGGTCTAGGGGCTTCGGGTTCAAGTTTCTGTTCAAAAGTTTTCCTCTTCTTGTGGGGAAGATCAGCTTGGGAGTTGGGGGTTGTGCCTCTTGTTGAAGGGAAGATCAGCTTGTGCTGGGTGTTGAGAACTTACTGGGGTTTGTACTAATGAATTGTTTCTCAACTCACAAAAGAAGCACCTGGCTGAGGTGAAATAGTGGACTGCCTTCTTACTCGGAAAGAGAAGAAGACCAGGTAGGGTGTTGGATGTTTTTCGCTTGTGTCGAAGGGAGGACCAGCTTTGCTGAGCGTTGTATGTCCTTCAGGGGGAGTGAAATTCCAAATGTTCTTGGGGACTGAATGTAGGACTTTCTTTTGGAAGGATCGAATCAGGATAAAATTCCTTGTATCCTTTGTTTGATTGTACTTTCGCTCCTTTATTTATATTGCACATGTTTTATTCACTAACAAAAGTTGAAAGTGTTGAATTTGCTTTCAAATTTCTATTTCTACCTATTCCCCCCCCCCCCCTCTAGGTGACTGTTGATCATAGCGGATTCTTGTGGCTTGTTGCCAAAGGGCCAACAAGAAAGGAGGGCCTCTTTATATAGAGGTGGAGGGACGGCCATGGGCAGCCTCACTTGTCCTCTCTTGAATCCCACCAGTGATATGTGCTAGTGGGGGTTTCATGTCCCCTTAGCTCTCGTCTTCTTTCTTCTTTTTAAAACCTCACCAGTGTCATGCACCAGTGAAGATTTTTCACCTCTTTTTTTTGGGTTATCAAGTGCACAGGCTGCCTTCTTCCTAGACCCAAACTTAATCCATTGTTCAAGCATTAACCTGAATTTCTTTTTTATTTCTTTTCTTCTTCTTGATGCAGAGAAGGCCTTCTAGATGGATCTCCTTCCTCCTCTTTCTTCCCGTGCTCTTCTTATCTTTCTCTAAGTTTTTCTCCTCTTTTCCTTCCTGTTGTGCCAACCTGAATTACTTGTTATCTTTTTGTTCTTTTCCTCTTCTTCTTCTTCTTTTCTTCTTCTCCTTGGCACAGTGAAGGCCTTCTAGCTGGCTCGTTTTCTTCCCCTCTTTCTTCCTATGTTTTCTTTCTCTTTTTCTGTTGAGTTTTCCTCCTCTTTTTCTCGACTGGAAGTAGGGGCTGTGCCCCCTTTATATAGAGGGATAGGGGACAGCATGGGGGGAAGGCAATGTTGGCCTTCCCTACCTTGTTTAGAACCCCGCCGATGAAATGCACTAGTGGGGTGGGGTTTTATTCTGGCCATGCTTATTACCCTTCGTGAATCCCCACCGGTGTCTTGCATCAGCGGGGATTTGGAGTAGGCAAGCGGTGAGGGGCACCTAAGACATTCCTTATTTTAAATCCCACCAGTGTCATATGCTGTTGGGGATTTGGATTAAGCCAGTAGTGAGGCGTGGCCACGAATTTTCTTATTTTGAATCTCATTGGTGTCATGCATCGGTGAGGATTTGAAATGGCCAAGCAGTGAGGGCTAGACAAGAATTTCCTTATTTTGAATCCCATCGATGTCATGCATCAGTGGGGGTTTGAAATAACTAGTGTCATGCACCAGTGGAGATTTGAAATGGCCAAGCAGGGAGGGTTAGTCAAGACTTTTCTTATTTTGAACCCCATTGGTGTCATGCACCAGTGAGGATTTGAAATGGCCAAGCAGTGAAAGATGGCCATTGACTTTCCTTATTTTCAATCCCACTAGTTTCATGCACCAGTGGGGATTTGAAATGGGCAAGCAGTGTGGGCTGGCCAAGATTTTCCTTATTTTGAATCCCACTGGTGTCACGCACCGGTAGAGATTTGAAATGGACACTCAGTGAGGGGTGGCGAAGACTTTTCTTCTTTGGATCCCCACTAGTGTCATTCACCAATGGGGGAGCCATGGCTTTTCTTCTGTTGAATCCCATTGGTATCATGCACTGGGGGGATCTCAAATAGGCTGCTGCCCCCCCCCCCCCCTCTTTCTTCTCATTCTTGGCCCATCAACCAGTGGAGGAGACAGGCCAATCGGTGTGCCATGGGGAGCTTTTGGCCAGCTAAAGGGGGTGTTCTTTGACTGGTTTGACAGGACACTGGTTGCTAAGTGCTTTCCTATTCTTCAGGTCATTTAAACACTGCAGGCCCTCATGACTGTGCATGAATTTATTATCATTCTCTTTGTTAGAATCTACATGCTTCTTCTTTTTTTTTTTTGTGAAACATCGTTCAACATCAGTTAGCACCATTTTTAAGGTCCTTAGCTGTTAAGATAACCTCTATGTATACTTCTTACTAGTTGGACACCCGTGCGATGCACGGCGTTTGATTATAAAATATATTAATAAATATAAATTATTATTTATAAGATTATATAATTTTATTTATAATTTTTTAACTAATCTAATTAAAATACTTGGACGTAAATAAAACAATTACATAATAGAACCATCCTTGAGTACAGGAAAACAAACATTTAATTGGGTGGATCCTAGGAGCAAGTAACAGAATTGACATTTTAGAAGATGGTTGGTTTTAAGATAAAGGGTTGAGCAGGCTGCCATGGACTTTGAATTGTGACCTCATTAGTGAAGGGATGAAATGATCAGTTCTGCCTGCTGCTCAATTTATATGTGTCAAAATGTGACCTTTAATTGTGACCTCATCACTGTATTGAATTATAGTTCTTACATAAGCCTGGAAAGTGAGGATATTTGCTTGCTCTTAATGACATTTGTTGAATGATCAGTTAACTTCACTTGGATTCCTTGGATAGTGTTCTTTGAGATTTTGTTGCGTTATTTTTTCATCAGATTGGATCTTTCAAAACCCATCACTGTAGATCAGTATTGTCTAAGTGAAGGAAAGAAATGAGGGTGAGGCAGAGGTTAAAATGTGGCAATGTTTAGTCGGTGATCGAGGTTACAGGGCACATGATTAGATATGTATATAGTGATGGATCTGTAATGAAATGGCACAAAAATTCAGCATATCTAGTTCGACACACGTACGATGCACGGTCATTGATTTAAAAAATGTGAAGATCAATAGAACGATTAAATAATAAATCTTATCATAAATTACCAATTATTTTCTAATTAGAAAGAAGAAAGAGAGAGTGGTGAGGGGGATAAGATATTTTTAAGATTTAAATAAATAGAATTTATAATTAGTATAAGTATTTTTTAAGATAATTAAATATTAGACCCTCTGCGAAACCTATATTCCCCATATTTAGGCCCCTGCCAACACCTCCCCTGCACATGATAAGTATTTATCTAAGGTGGTGTTGTGATGTCGTGTGTCGAAGTCCTGCAACTCCCACGTCGATCATCATGTCTGCGATTGTAATGTGCCATCTCATTGACGCTATATATGCATGGTCTTAAATCGATGTGCCCCCTTGGTTCTGCTTCTGCCTCCCTTCATATATGGTCTTTGACTCATATATCTTGAGAGAGAGAGAGAGAGAGAGATGCATGCACTGACGCACCCTCTCTCACATGAAGGAATTGGAGTTAAAAACATATAAATTAGACTGAGGAATATATAGTTTGCTGATAGATCTGTTAATGGAATGTGTGCTAATGCATAGTCACGGTGAGCTCTGCACGTAAATCTTGGTTTTTTTAATGTGGAAAAATTTGCTTCTTTGGCCATGGCAGGAGACAGGATGAAGATTCCGAGCCACCATAGTGACCAATCTGATGGCTGGATTTCGGGAAAGCTCCTTGTCCGGAAACCCCGCCTTCTACAACCCTCTTCCTCGGAGCTGCAGGCCGGAGCCACCGTCTTCCACCCGGTTCAAAGGCGTGGTTTTGTAGCAGAACGGGAACTGGGGCACGCAGATCTACGCCAACCACCAGGGCATCTGGCTGGGCACCTTCAAGTCGGAGTGGTCCGCCGCCGTGGCTTACGACCGCGCCGCCACCAAGCTCCGCACCTCCGACCCCAATCGCAACTTCCCCTGCCTCGTAGCCTCCGAGCCCTTGCTCCAGGAGCTCTACACCGCCGACGCTGTGCTCGCCATGATCCGAGACGGGTACTACGACTCCAAGTTCGCTGAGTTCCAGAGGGCGGTGTGTGAGGCCAAGTCAAAAGAGGTCGCAGCGAGGCCGCCACGTCGCCAACCAAAACGGCGTCTCCTTCCACGAGCTCTTCTAGAAGGAGCTGACGCTGAGTGACATGGGCAAGCTCAACCAGCTGGCCATCCCCAAGAAGTACGCGGTGAAGCACTTCCTGTAGTACCCACGATCGACGGGAACCGAGGCGGCGGCTGCAGGGACGACGAGGAGAGGGCGACGGAGGGCATCATGGTGGAGTTTAGGGACCTGCAGGGGCAGGCGTGGGAGTTCGGGTACTGCTACTGGAAGAGCAGCCAGAGCTTCATGTTCACCAAGGGGTGGAATAGGTTTGTGAAGACGAAGCAGCTCCATGCCAAGGACACCGTCACCTTCTACCGGTGCAAGACCAGAGCCAGCACTGCCATTGCAGTGTCGAGCCTACACCGCCGAGAGGAGAGGGAGGCGCGCCATCGTCGCCTGGGGGTCGTGGAGGTGCAGCTGCTGTCGCCGCCTCCTTTCTCCCCTATTCCAAGTTACACCGGGGAGAGAGGGAGTTGCCGGCCTGCCGCCCTCGTGAGCCGCCATCTCAACGCCGCCCGGGTCTGCTAGAGTCGCCGCCCCTGCCTGTTGCTGCCGCCGCCTTCGTTGCAGGCCACCGTCGGGGAGCAACCGCTGTGGTTACCGCCGCTTGTGCTCATGGAGGAGGAGCTTCCGCTTGTCGCCGTCGCCTCCGGGGGGAGCTGCAGCAGGTAGTAGTGTCGTTGCCTCCACTGGAGGAGCTGCACCGTTGTTGGGGACGTAGGATCTGCCGTTGGTAAGAAACTAACCTCCTTCTCCGGCGTCGAACTCGCATGTAGGAGAAGTCGATGCAGGGGTTGCCGTGAAACGCCGACTGGGATGCTGGAGATGGTCCGTTTCATGCATGGCGTCCTTGGCGGCAGTCGAGACGGTCTCCCCAATCAGGAAGCGTCGAGAGGCTTGACGCGGCAGAGGGCATTGGCTAGGGCTGAGTACTCCCGGTGCTGCTTTGGCTGGCAGCGATTTGAGCAGGAGAGTGACTGGAGCAGCTCAGACGGCTCAGATAGCGTCCTTTATCATCGTTTATTTCGATTGCACCTTATTCCACCGTCTTCGGGAGAAGGAACAACGTTGGCGTTTCGACTTCCTATTTCGGTAGCTTAAACGGCGCAAAGCGAACAACTTCAGTTTAAGGAGAAGAAGAGAAGGAAAGCAGCACACGCTGCCACGTGTTCTGAGTTTAGTTTAGGCGGGAACAGGGAACTCTGTTTTAGTAATATAGTATAGATGTCAACAAGTTTGCATGTATGCAGTCATTGGAACCGACATTTCCTTAAGAATTCCTCTTCAACATGGGTGGCACCTCTCATAGTAATATGCCATATTCTTGTAAGCAAGATTTCCTATGTAGGTATCATGTATTGTATCTGTTCCATCAAAATTCCACCATCTTTCAGGAGAATGCATAGTAGGAGCCAGCAACTTTCTTCTTAAGGATCTTAATTGTATATGATGTGCTGGAAAGAATCATCTTTATCAGCTGACTTGGGACTTACAATGCTCTAGGTCTAGTTGTACTTTAGGATCTGGGTCCAACCAAGTCAAAAACATGCTGAAGAAATCATTGGCCTGCTATCAAGGTTATCTCCTACCTTTGGCCAATGCAAGGAGAAAATTAAGTGCAATGGAATACAACTGCAATCACATATATTACTTATGTGCTGTGGAAGAAGACTGAGCTTCTTCCAGAATGCTTTGTGCCAAACCCAGTTGACAAGATCTTGTATCGTCTGAGTCAGCTAGATCCAGTAGATCTTATGCTATCCTTCTGGTTAGCCTTCATTGTTTATGGCCTTCGGAAGGTTTGGTTGCGCGAAAAATGGAAGTTTTCATTTTAAACGAGCAGGTTGCGCTTCATATGTAAACCTCAAATTTGCAGATATTCCCCCATCCTTTTATAGAAACTGTTGATTTTGCAAACAAGGCCTCACATCCTCATAATTCTTTGAAGAATTGAAACAAATTCTCATTTTCACCTCTTTTGAGCTGTCATGAATATTTTAGATTCCATGACTTCAGAATGAAAAGGATTGCCATGAAAACTTCAATCTGCCAACACCCTGCATGTCCAGAAAATTGTTCTCATTACGTTAAATTTCTGAAATCTTCCCAAAATCCTGGAAAATAAGTGGCATCTTACACCAGCTGAATTAATAAAAAGGGATTGATACAGATTGCATAAATGGAGGGAAAATTGCACAAAAGTGCTCGGTATTTGACATAATATGCATTTAGCCGTGCAGTGCTTGCTTGATTTAAGGTCAATTAGGAATTGTTATTTACTTATGATTCTATGATAATCTGATGAAGGCTTTCTTCTTGCCTGTAGACTAATCTTGTTAACACCATCTAGAAACCGCCAGGGAGAGGTCCGAACTCACTAAACCTGATTTCTCTTTATTATGGTGAAAGGATCATACTACTTTGGCAATGGATTCCTTAAATCAAAGAACCCCCAAAAAGATACATGTAGTTGCAATTCATAGAAGGTTAGCATTCTGGTAATATAGTTAACTTGATGACAGCTGTGGAAGTTTTACAGATTAGGACACTGTGGCTGTCACATAGGTATTTAACATAGAGATAAAAGCAACAGCTAGATGACTAGGGTGCTGTAGCCATTCTTTTTTATTGACTATGTTTATAAGTGGTGACCTCAGATTTGAGTTTCTTTTTTTCTTTGAACGTCTCATGTTGCTGGTTCTACAAAAAGGATAAATGTGCATAGACACACATGTCTAACTTTCTCTATTGACTTTGGAGGAGGGGCTTCTGTGGTTAACTTGGACAAGAGTACATCTGACATGTGGAAGGGAAGCTATTGTTTTTTCTTGACAATGTTCTTGATATAGTCATTTCTGAATTCTGACAGCTAGGAGATGCTTATCATTTTCATTTTGATGGCACTACTCATTGATACTTTCCTTTGCCCATGAAATCCATATATTACTTCTAGTGATCTACTCTTGCTTATATAGAAAATGAGCTAGTGCCTGAAGCATCCATTTTCTTTCTAAACTTCAAATTTTTAGCTTTTTGTAACTAGTAAATTAACATCTCCCTGCAAGCATTTTGCACGCCACTCCGGTCAAACTATGGTGATTAAGGACTCCCTGCCAAGGTTTACTGCAGTCATCCCTCCCTCACCCTCTTCTTTGACATAGCCATAAAAGACTTCATCTGTTCTAGATCGTCCTTTTTTTCTCTCAATTTGTTTGAATAATTATTTGGAGTAACTATTCAAATCTGATTCAATTTTACCATCCTTATCTGTATTGTTCAGTTTCCTCTTTTATCAAGGTGCAGGAAGATAGTACACCTACTAGAGACATCTGGAATGAAAGGAAAGACAACATATGTCCAATTGGTGAAATGTCCCGGAGGCTCTGATGCATTTTTGGTGGCAGCTAAATTTTGTTATGGTGTCCGGGTGGAATTGACAGCAAAGAACATTTTTATGGTGTATTGTGCAGCAGATTACCTTGAGATGACTGAGGACTACGGTGAGGATAATCTACTGATGAAAGCAGAATCCTTCTTTCATAAGATCATTCTTCGGAACTGGAGAGAGTGCCTTCTGGCTCTTCAGTCATCTGATCTCGTCATTTCCAATGGTGAAACCTTCCAAATTGTAAACAAATCCTTAAATGCTTTATCCATGATGGCCTGTACAGATCCTAGTTCATTTGGCTGGCCTATGATGATGTATGGGACCTTACAAAGCCCTGGTGGAAGTATTCTCTGGAATGGTATAAATTCAGGTGCAAAAATTAGGAGTGCCATGTCAGTTTGGTGGTTTGAAGATGTCTCATCTCTCAGCGTGCCATTGTTTAAACGACTTATGGAAACAATGAAAGCGAGAGGAATAAGAGCTGAAAATATTGCTGGTGCAGTTATCTACTATGCGAGAAAGTACTTACCAGGTCTTGGTCGATGGCTGACTGGCCATGGAAGGATAAGTGTTGCAAGCTTCAAGCTGGTCCATGTTGATCAAAAGGCATTATTAGAAAGCATTGAAATTATGCTTCCTGAGAAGAAGGGAAAATCCTTTTGTCAGTTCTTGTTGGGACTTTTACGAATTGGTCTGATATTAAATGTTTGCCAATTGTGCAAATACTCTCTTGAGAAAAGAATAGGCATGCAATTGGAGTTGGCAACTCTTGAGGGTCTTTTGGTCCCTTCTTTTGCAGATTCTGATAATTTATATGACACCGATTGTGTTGAACGAATTATTAAGCACTTCTTATGTTCGGAAACGTCAAATATTACGGCATTTTCTCCATCATCATCTGAGCCTGATGTGACTCTATCCTCCACTCCACTCATGAGAGTTTCAAAATTAGTGGACAGCTATCTCGCCGAGGTTGCCCCTGATGCAAACTTGAAACCTGAAAAAATGCGTACTCTAGCTGAGGCCTTCCCTTCATCGTTGAGATCCCTTAGTGATGGACTGTACAGGGCACTGGATATCTATTTGAAGGTCTGAATTCACTGATTATTCTTAACTGATGCATTGTTCATGCTTGTCTCAATTTTCTTATGATGTTTCAATGTGGACCGTTCTTTTTGATAATTATTGTAGCATTTTAAATGCATTTTCACATGCCTTCTGCAATATCTTATCATATTCAATTTGCTTTGTTTCTGCTAGACAAGATTTAGCCTCGCAATACTATATACAGTGGCACCAAACTGTTTACATTGTGTTTCTGTGCAATACCTTCAGAAGATTATCTAGTTACATATCAGGCTGGCATTATAGATTATACCATTGTTCACTAAATTTTCTTAGTCTGATGGCCTTGCAGGCTCATCCTTGGTTGTCAATGAGTGAGAGAGAGCAACTACTCAGTATCGTTGATTATCGCAAACTTTCCATTGATGCATGCAGCCATGCATCCCAGAATGAACGGTTGCCACTAAGAGTTGCTCTTCAGGTTCTGTTTTTTGAGCAACTGCAGCTGAGAACCACCCTTTCCAGTTGCCTTCCTATTGCAGACACTGACAGCAACGCAGAAGACATTGATGGGCAAACCATACAGGTAAGGGGCTGGGTTTCACTTGTTCGTGAGAGCCGCACCATGAGAGTAGATATGGAGAGGATGGCATCAAGGGTCATGGAGCTGGAACGAGAGTTTGCAAGTATGAAACATGAGATCAAGAAAGTTGGTAGATCTTACAGTTTGATCAGTTCCACACATAGTCTTACCAAGAAATTTGGTTGCATGCCTTTTCATCATCTGAGCAACCTGAAACCTGACTCCAGCCCCAGTGGAAGAATGTCCATTGAGCAACAGCGCCTTTCTGATGAACGTCATGGACACAGGAGGAACTCTTCTTCAGTTTGAGAAGATTGAATTCTTTCACTATTTGGATATCCTTTAGCGCTTGAATTGGAAGTGATAAAGTAGCTTTGAACAATCGAAGGCAGACATGGAGAATATATTCTTCTTTTATTTCTGGCTTGCGATCTCCAAAGCATGGCATATGAGCTTCGATGAGGGGCTTCGTTGACATTGCGGACTTTGTGTGCTGTGCTTCTCTAGGTGATAAAAATGAGGCTCACTGGTCGAATTGAACCATGGGAAGCTCGTAGCCGGGAGATGGGAGATATGTGTAGTAGCACTATAGCAGTTCCAACCATATAACCGGTCTGATGACTCGAAAGAGGTTACATAGGCCACAGGTAGATACCTGCTCATTTGTAGTCTCTTAAGATGAGTTTCGTGCTTTTGATGGGTGACGGGACTGAGATGAGGACGCTAGGAGAGTTCTTGTAAGATACATATCTAAGAAAACAAAAAGAGAGTTGCCGCATTGTACATTATTTTCAAAGAGAGAAGCATCGGCGGTTCTCCGTGCATCATTTGTATACATATCATTGAATTGTACAGTACCAAGTTAGCACCATCTCATAAGCTTGATCAAGACCTCGAAAGAGAGAGCTACATGCACAAGCATGTTAGACGGTCCACATGATCGTTAATAGGTCTTCATATTTACTGGCGAGGTGGTACTTTTCTGACCACCTCCACCCATTGTTAAGAAAAAAAAGCGAAGGACAAGAATGATTGAATGCATTAGTTAAGTATCAATACTATGGAATGGATGCCAATTCTTGCATGTGTGGATTAGTTGTAGGAGATACGGAGCAACAAAGGATTGCATTACCGGAGAATTGGCGATGCAGGTGGCCGGAGGAGTCCACAGGCTAGCGTGCGGATGGGGACTCCATTTCTGCTTCCAGTTCCAACGTGCGGGCAAAAAGGAAAACTGACAAAAACTGGTTTGAAATTTATGCAAATCGAATCGAATTCTTTTGTCTATTTGCGAGTTGTCCATTGAACAGGCATGTTTATAGTGCGCTCATTGCGCTCTTCTTTTTACCCTAATGAAGTAAAAGCCGTCCAGAGTGTTGAATTTAAAGGTGGTGATACAATACACTGCCTAGGTATGGCGTCGATTGAGTTCTAACAAGGGTTTAAAAGAAGATAAGGTGTTAAAGATCCTTAGGACCGACAATGGTGGAGATGTCTTGACTTCAAGGTTGCTTGATAAGAGTTTTGCTGAGCGATGATGGAGTGGTGGAAGACGAAATTGGACTTACACCTAGTCAAGTTTGGGAGTTGATCTATATGATCAATTTTCCAATCGTCTGTTGCTCTCTCTTTCCCTCCTCCGTCTCTTTCTTTTCATTCTCTTGTTTTTTTTTCTCCCTCTTTTAAAGAGATTTCAATAAAGGTTTTTTTTTTTACTTTTCAATCCCTACAAATGAGCATAAATTTCTTTTGATCTCTCAAAGGTAACTATTAGTTCTCAAGTTAACTAAAGTCCATCTTGTAAGTAGATGTTTAGAATAATGAATATTTCAAATAATAACGCTTTTGGAGCTAACAGTAGGATTGAAATATCGAAAATTCTCTAATTTATTTAATTTATCTTATAAAAATATTACAAATCCCCACCAAGCTGCCCCCTACACCCCCATCTTCGTCTGCCCCCTTCGGCAGCCTCGCCATGGTCCTCACTGCGCTTTGCTTTGCCATCTCAATGAGCCATGTTTGAGCTGCCATGTTTACCGTAGACACAACACTTTGATAATGAGTTGGAGTTAAGATAACTCTAACCCATGATCAAAATTATACATGGTTAACCCACTTTTTACTTTGGTAACAAGTGAGTTAATTCATTTGACTATGGTGAGTTAACTTATTTTTTTCAAATGTACTTTGGTAAGAAAAAGTGAGATAACTTGTGACGGTCCTCGCCGTTCAGACCCGTTAACCTAACAACGGGCCTAACTCGAGTTCGCCTCCTGCGAACGGGGCGAAACCTCGCAAGGGATATCAAACCACAAATCCGTATAAATATAAAGGAACCAACTCAAATATATATAAGATCTGTCAATCTCACAAATATTTACATGAAATATACATAGCCACAGTACAATTATAACCAAACTACAACAGAACCTGGGGCATACCCCGAGGTGTACAACAGGAAAGTAAAATTATACTGTTGGTAGTGCTGACCCTCCACTGGACGACGAGTGCGAAATCTCCTGATCTCCCTCACCTGGTAGGAGGTAGGGGTGAGCCTCTCGAGTCACTGGCTCAGTAGAGAAACTCCCTAAAAACCGAACAAACCAACACAAGTAACAAAGCAGGAAATGCCACGCTAACAATTTATAGAACTATCTAGCAGGATATAAAGCTGTAAATATCACTTACCATTTACTGCTTATCAGGAACCAACGTAAATAAATAAACGGCAAAGCCAAACAGGTGTACGAGCTACTGTAGAAAAACGTCACACTTGGGCCACGTCGACTGGTTCGCGACACCAGTTATTGATCCGGACAAACAACACAGGACTACCTCTCAGTCTCGCAGCCACGGACGAAAGGTCCAGCTGCCGCTCCACTAAACAAGTACAAGAACTGTGGAGTCCAACCAAACCACCACTACCTGCAGGTCACACACCCCGCAGTCCTATGTCTGGCACCTTTAGGGACTCTGGCCCGAGCTCCCTAAAGTGAGGCACTGGAAAATAGGACTAGTTGGGGCCCAGTACGTCTACTGGTGTCCGTCTCCCCCAACTACGAGCGCGCTACAAGCGACAACACAACAAACTCTCTCTAGTCGCTGTCCCACTGTCGTCTTTCCCCTCAGCCGGACGTACTACTCAGCACAAGAGTGAGGGTGTCCAGGAAGACGACAAGACCTCATCGGTACCCAGTACCGGGATAAGCCCCGAGCACACATGTGTCTGGCTCACACAAAACCTGGGGCTCCCAACTGAAGAGGTATCCACGGTAGGCGTCAAACTACACGCCACGTACACAAAAACCACGTGCACACCGCACAACTCATGTGAAATCTTCACGTGAACCACGTGAACACCACGTAAACCACACACATTATGCGCTCTCCGAGCGCTGAGAGTGCCAAAGCACCTCTTACCATTACCGCACAAGTGCACAAACGATAATCCGATAATATTACACTAGCATACACATGCATATAACAAACCTCGACTGCTATCGCGACGGGGTACTGTGTCGCTTGCAGAACGCGACGTATCACGGTGTCGCGACCTGGTCGCGACGCCAAGGGTCGTCGTCTTAGCAGGTGCAAACCCTAATCCGGAATCCCCCATCCAGATCACCCCAAAACTCATTAGAACCTACAGTTTTCATTCTGTTTTCATGCTTTAATGTGTTCCTGCACATGCTATCTAAGGTTTAGAAAGCAGGAATCACATTATCCACGTCACATGGACAGTCCACAGATCAAACCACGGGAAATTCCCCTACCTTTGCGAAGAACACGAAGAACGAAGCCCGCACGACGTTTCCTCCGCTCCACGTCGCGTCCTCGTTGTGGAAACTCGTCAAACTGAGCTCTAACAAGCCGAATCGCCCGCAAATCCCACAGCAAAAACCCCCCTGGCCAAGCAGAGCTTCTGTGAGCTCCGTTCTGCCTGGGTTTCTTAAAAACACAGTATAGTTAAGAACGCGACGCCCTTCTAAGTCGGGACCTGAACGCGACGTAATAAGCCGTCGCCTTCAGCCTGCTGACGCCAGCATGCTTGCCCAACGTGCGACACGCGGTGCCCATGCAAGCGTCAACTAAAATCGGCGGTGCCATGAACGCGACGCCATGAGATGTCGCGTTCTAAACGCGACGTCCCCCACTGTCGCGTTCACAATATGTGAACCAGTGAGCACTTTGGGCCTAAACTTCTGGCCCACGAAGCCTCACAACCTGCAGAAAACACCTGCCACTCACGTCATCGGCCATACACTGGCCTCCACAACCACACGAAGACAATCCGAACGGTCAGAACGTTACATAACTTATCTTGGAAAAAGAAAAAGTAGCAATTAATGCTTGTATTGTGAGAGCAAAAAAATAGTTAGCTCACTTGGGTTAACTCCAATCCACCTCTAGAGGTGGGTTGAAAAATTGTGAGTTAACTCACTTTTGATCCACCTTTAACCTAACCCACTTTAGCTAACTTTGTAACCTTTCCAAAGTACTTTTTGAGTTAACTCTGAGTTAAATAAAGTTAACTCTGAGTTAACTCATTACCAAAGTGGCAACATCACAACATTAATTGGAGATCCAAAAGAGAGATCTGCAGAGCACGATTTTTGTAGAGGAATGAAGAACATGGACTCGGAAAAATGTTGGTTGTAGATTGACTCCTCTTCACTGTCCATGAAGAGGAGGGGAGCTACTCCTCCTTCGACACTTGGCCGTAGGTGCAGGGTCCATGGAGAAGGACCTCCTCACATGTAGGTAGTCACAGGTGGAATCGCTTCTTCGTGAAAGGTTACTGCCGTCGTCTCCCACGTCTGTCACAACTACTGCTGTGGGAGTAAGAAGTTGTGGTGGTTGTTTTGGAGGGAAGTGAGAAGAAGTTAGGAGAGAAAAACATGAGTCGCAAAGGAGCACCATTGTCTTTGACCCACTATCGTTCTCGATCCCTGTCAACATCCAGGAGCTCCTGTTGCGTGTCTACCTTCCGGCTTCAATGAAGGCTGAGGTGGAGTTCGAATCTTGTTGTTCCAGTGCATCTAAGAATGCACAAATGGGAAGTGGGAAATGAGGATTGGCTAGATTTAGGTTACTCTATCAAATTCTCAATTCTTCCTTAAAGGTAGGGGTGTTCACGGTTCGGTTCGGTTCAAACCGAATTCTGGCATTTTTGGGTATTTTTTCTGGTTTTTTTTTGGCATTTCTGGCAATGACCAGCAAAAACCATGTATAAAAAGAGGCATTTGTGATGGTCGTGAGTATCGAACTCGCGACCAACTCGCGACCACCACGCGCGCGGAGGGCGCGCGATGCCGCCCTCCGTTGCTCTACCTTTTTTTTGTATATTTATATTATTTATATAATTATATATAGCTATTCGATTTAGTTCGGTTTCTCAGCCTGAAACCGAACCGAACTGCCCAGCCCATAAAATCGAACCGAACCGAACCGGTCGGTTCGGTTCGATTTTTTGATTTGGACCATATTCTGTACAGCCCTACTGAAAGGATCTAATATATTGTCGAAATTTGCAGCTAGGATGGGAAAACCCATCAACAAGAACAAGAAGAAAGAGCATCGATTCTAAAGGTGACAACACTGAAGGGAAGCATGCCCGGGGTGGAGAGCACCATCATTTGGGCCTGACGGACTTCGATAACGTCCTCATAGATATGTCTTGAGAGCTCAAAGAAGAGGGCAGCAAGCTCTTCCAAAGGTGGGAGCTATGACCACCTACGAGAAGGCCATCAAGCTACTCACTCGGGGGCATGCAGACATAGCATCGCCTATGAAGCTACCTAGCCACTGGCTACATGTAGACGAGAACCACTAGGGGTTTAAGCTTCTCGATGCTGTCGCTGCAGTTGGTGGACTTTGGCAACAACGCCCCTTGGACTCTTAGTGGTCCAACCCTCTTATCGGAGACTCCTAACAGAGCTGCAATGGTGGTGGACCTTGGCGACAACCGTCCTGCCTTCCCTCTGGATGCGTAGCAGGTGGTGGCCCGCTGCAACTTTTGATTTCGATGAACCAAGGCTATAAGAAGATGGTGTAGTCAATGATATAGAGCTTTACAATCTATAAAGCCACCTTGAATTGGTTGAAGGGATTAGACTGAACGACACAAATTCATAAGAACAATGACAATTGACAAAGATCATTAAGACTTAAAAAATAACAATTGTACTTGAGGGATAAAAAATGAAATATCCTTATTTGTAGGGACTAGAAAAATAAAAAACCTTTTAATAAATATACCAGAATTCAAAAGTTTTGTTAAGTGATAGCGAAATATTTTTCAAAATTTTACAACCAATTAATTACAGGGATATAGTTGATATTTTTTTAGATTTTATAGATATTAAATATAATAGTTTTAGGGGTCTAACTTCGATTATGATGTATTTTAAAGATATATCTGTCATTTCCTTTTTATTTGTTCTCTTCGCGGATGAATAGACGTCGTCATTGAGGACTCTAGTTGGGTCGATCGATTAGAACTCTTGTTTAAAAATAAGAGATCTCGAATTCGATTCTTAAGTGAGATCTACCTGATTTATATAAAATCTTTGAAGTGTGTAGATTCGAAATTTTTCTAGTCAAATAAAATAAAAATAATATAAATATACGAAGAATAAAAACTATCAAATCATGATCTTAAAGTTTAAGAAAATCAATCTCTGACCTCACGAAATCGAAATCACATGGGGCGGGCTCGTTATCAAAAAAAAAAAAAAAAACAGACGCCGTCATTTGCTGTGAACGTCTCCGTCGATGTCAGACTCGTCCGGCAGTATTCGTGGGACATTCCTAGAAGGCGCAATGACGTGTCGTGATAGCTCCGTCAGCGAAGAGACCGTGGGGCGGCCCCGCCGTTAACCCTCTTAAGGAGTGGGCCGTTTACGACTCTCACGAAGCCGCTAACGTCGTCTGCATCCCGTTCCGTCTGGCTCCAAACCTAACCCTAACGCTTCTCTCGCCGGCGCTTTCTATGGCCTCAAGCGACGACGACTTCGCGCTCCTCGGCGACGACGGCCCTGCCGCGGCCCAATCCCATCACCAATCCCATCGCCACCAGCACCACCTTCCCCAGCAGCAGCAGCAGCAGCAGCAGCAAGCCGCAGTGGCGGCGGCGGCGGTCTCCTTTGTGACTCATCGATTCGTGACCACGAAGCCAGCTGCTCCCGTGCACTCCCCCCATACCCTCGCCGGGAGCATCGCCAGCCCGAAGAAGAGCGCCGTCGCTGTCGGTGTTGGCGACGATGACGACGACGACGACGACGAGGTGTACGGGGAAGCGTTCGTCCAGGCCTCCGCTGCCGCGCCTAAGCTCCCCTCCGCCGCCGCAGCCGCAGGATCCTTCCACGATGTCAACCCGCACCACTGCTTCACCACCGCGGACGATGCCGCCGTGGCCGCAACCGCAGCGGCCAACCCGTTCGTATCTCACTTACCGGGAGAAGAGGACGACGACGGGGACGATGGTGACAGCAATCGACATCACCTCGAGAGGAAAGGGACAGATACTCCCGGGATTGGCACTGCCGTGGGCGTTCAACCTTCTCGTCCTGATGTCAAACGCAAGGACAGGGACGAGCTTAGCGACGGCGGTTCTCCCTACTGCTTCAACAGCAGCGGCAGCGGGAAAAAGCCCAGGATATCCTCGTCGATGGACTACCGCAAGGACCGAGAAGAGTGGAGCGACTCGGCGATTGCGTGCCTTCTTGATGCGTACACGGAGAAATACGTGCAGCTGAACAGGGGGAACCTACGGGGAAGGGACTGGGAGGACGTGGCTACGATTGTGAGCGAGCGGTGTGACAAGCAGAAGTCAGGCAAGAGCGTTGAGCAATGCAAAAACAAGGTGGACAACCTCAAGAAACGGTACAAGGCCGAGCGCCAGAGGCTTAACAGCGGGAACCTCTCTGTCAGCCACTGGCCCTGGTTCAAGAAAATGGAGCAGATCGTGGGCTCCTCGTCAACATATGCCAAGCCTATTCCCGAGGATGACAAGTCCACTGTTGCTGGTGGGGACGGCTCATCGTCCGCCGCCATTGTCAGGCAGAGCAAGAGGTTCCTTCCCTTTTTCTATCTTGAAAACGTCTTGTTCAAATTTGCTTTGCATTTCACGAGGAATAAGATGCCTATGAAATTGATGAAGTGCTTAGGGAAACAACTCGGCAAATGCAAAACACTATGGCCCACTATTCCTATCCCCGCCAACTGTATATGTTTCTTCTTTGCCGATAATTTTGCTTATAAGTCATCCACTGATGGAGATGACGTGTAGTATTTCACTGATATGGTCTTGATTCTTGAAGAGACTTTTTGGTGTCAGAAGCGGGGTCACATAAGATAGAATATGCACACTGGATTATGGGATCTACAAGGGCAACTAATCCCTACGGACACCATTGATGAGCTTGGTTGAATGCATGCCTTGAATGCATCATCTACTCATAATTTTTAGCAAACTTATCTACCAGAACCATTGTGTGTAATTTTTGTTGAGGAACACATTTTAATGTTGTTCAAAAGTTTTATGCAATTGTCTTTTAGTTTGTGTAGTTCTCAAAATTTTCAAGCAGAGAAATGGGAAATTCCATTATTTTACAAGGATCATTGAGCACTGTACCAAAAGCTCCTGTTGAAAGCTATTGCAGGATTCTTGAATACTTGCATGACCTGTCCTCAATGTATCATCTAGTCTTAATTTCAGGAAACATATCTACCGACATCATTTTGTGTAATTTTTGTAGAAGAATACATTTAATTGTTCTTCAAAAGTTTTGTGCTATTACTTTCTAGTTCTTGTAGTTCTAAATTTTTTAAGTAGAGCAATGGAAATGTGATGATTTTACAAGGATCATTAAGCACTTTACCAAAAACACCTGCTGAAAGCTAATTGCAGGGTCATATCATATATTAGATGAGGTGAAAAATCATCACTAAAGTTATGCTAGACAAGAGGAAGGGAACCATGACTTTCCAAACAAAATGTCATGAACTGCGATTGTAAATAATCAATTTTTGATGCTTTAAAAAATTGATCCATGCTAGATGGTGACATAGATGCTAATGAAGGCAAAGACGAGGTTGGACAGTAGGAGAAAGGGACTACCGCTGCCACTGCCAAGCACTTTCTTCCTCTTCCTCTCCTTCTCTTCTATCCTCTCTGATCCCTACCTTACCCCTCCCTTGGATGGTAGGGACCAGGGATGTAGGGGTTGACCACCTAGTTGTAGAGGATAAGGCGGTGGGGGGAGAGGAGGTGGTGCCATGAGAAGTATGAAGAGCAGTTCAGAGGTGGTTGGGTTATTGGCCTTTCTGCCAGGCCCAAAATTTGGCCCATTATAGGTCTATTAGAATGATAAGTGAGCAAGGGATAGCGAGGGCGTTCCCCATAAGCGATGCGCCGCAATGGGGCCTGATTGTGGTGTCAAATAGGCAAGGGTTCCCGTGTGGGTGTGGGTGAACTCCGGAAAGAAGTTAGTCCAAAAGCATATGATCTATCTAGCTATTTGGAATGTAGGAATCTTAACGGGCAAGAGTTTAAAGTTGGTTAAGTAATGAGGGATAGGAGGATTAACATAACATGTCTACAAGAAACTAGGTGGAAATGATCTAAAGCTAAAGATGTTGATAGATATAAAATTTGTTATACATGAAATAGTAACTCCAGAAATGAGGTGGCTATAATAATAGGTAAAGACTTAAAAGATAAAGTTGTAGAAGTTAACTTATTTTAATAAACTTATCTTAGGTGAATATGCTTTGAATATAGTTAGCGCACATGCATCACAAGTGAGTTTAGAAGGGGGCATTAAAAAGCAATTTTGAGAGGCTATTGATAGATTGATCCAAAATATTCCTAGTGAGGAGAAAAGTTTTGTCAGTGGAGATCTTAAATGGCCACGTGGGTAAAAGTAATAGAGTATATGAGAGGATTCATGGAGGAATAGGTTTTGACGAGAGCTATGGATACTGCTATTGATTTTGCTATGCCTTATAATCTAGCAATTGTTAATACCTTCTTTAAGAAGAGAGACAAACACTTGATAACATACAAGAGTGGAACACAAAAAAGTCAAATTTACTATTTTCTTATTAAAAAGGCTGATAAATTTTTGTGTAAAGATTATGAAGTTATCCTTAGAGAGGGTTTAGCCCCACAATATAGGTTACTAATAATGGATGTCCTTATCTCAAAATTCAAAAGAAAAACCATCATAAATAACTGTTCTAAGATCAAGGGTGGAATTTGAAAAGTAAAAATTTGGGAACTTTTAAAAATCATCTAGTAAAAAAGGGAATTTAGATAAAAAATTAATGTAATGTGGAATAATATTACAAATTGTATAAAGAATATAGCAAAATGACTCTTAGGTGAATCCAAGAATGTAGAAATAGAGATGTGGTGGTGGAGTGAGGAAATTCAAACTATCGTTAGAGCAAAAAGGGGTTATTTTAAAGCTTGACAAACCAACAAAAATGATCAAACTCTAGAGGCTTACAAACATCTAAAAAGAGGCTTAAGAAAATTGTTAGTGAAGCTAAAATCCAAGGCGTTTGTAGAGTTATATAATCTGAGAGGGGCAAAAAGATATATTTAAACTTGCTAAATCAAGAGAAATGAAAAGTAGAGATCTAGATCATGTTCGTTACATTAATGATGAAGATTAAAGAATTTTAGTTAAAGACCTAGAGGTTAAAGAGAGATAATGTAGCTCTTTTTAGAAATTACTTAATGGAGATTGCTTTAAGGATTTCTCTTTAGAAGAGAACAAAGAGTCAACAAAATTTGATAAATATCAATATTTTAGGCATATTTAGATATCAGAAGTGGGTGATGTCTTAAGAAAAATGAAAATGGGCAAGGCCTTAGGACCAAATGGGATATCTATTGAAGTGTGGAAAGGCTTTGGGGACATTGGTATTAAGTGACTAACTAAACTTTTCAATAAGATTTTGAAGGATCAGAGGATGTTAGAAGAATGGAGAAAAAGTGTGGTGGTTCCTTCTATAAAAACAAAAGAGATTCAAAGTTACAATAATTATCATGGAATTAAGCTTATGAGTCATACTATGAAACTTTGGGAAAGAGTAATCGAGAAACACATTTGATATATGACTACTGTTTCAGAAAATCAATTTGGTTTTATGCTGAGTAGATCTACCATAAAAGCTATTTCCTTATTACGACAGTTAATGGAGAAGTATAGCGAGATGAGAAGAGATTTATATATAGTTTTTCTTGATTTGGAGAAGTCGTATGATCGAGTACCGAGAGAATTGATTTGGTGGACATTAACAAAGAACGAAGTCTCTTAAAGATATGTTGACTTGGTTTAGGATATCTACGAGGGTACTACTATTAGTGTGAGAACTATCGCTGGAGAGACTTATGAATTTTCAGTTACTATAGGTTTGCATTAAGTCCGTATCTTTTTGTTCTAGTTGTGGATGAAATAACAAAGCAATTGCACAATAATATCTCTTGGTGTATGTTATTTGCAGATGTTATTGTCTTAATTGATGAGAGTATTGATGGTTTAAATGCTAAGAAAGTTAAGAGGCATGGCTTGGAGTCTAAACGTTTTAAAATCAGTAGGAGTAAGTCAGAGTTTATGCATTATTATAAGGGGAGAGTGTTACAAGAAGATATGGTTTTAATTGATGGACAAAGCATTCCTAAGAGTAGTAGCTTTTGATACTGAGGGTATATCATCCAAGAGAATGGGAAGATTTTTGACGATGTTTCACACATGATTAAGACATGTTGGTTAAAATGGAGAAGTGTTTGTGATCGTTGTATACTTGTGAAACTTAAAGGCAAGTTTTATAGAACAACTGTGATGCCTGTCTTGTTATATGGTATCGAGTGTTGGGCAATGCGAAATGAACACCTTAACGAAATCTGTGTAGCAGAAATAAGGATGCTGAGATGGATGAGTGATAAGATTAATAAAGATAAGATTAAGAATTAACATTTCTGTGGAGATTGTTATGTTGCTGGTTTTGATGATGTTTTGTAGATCTAATTGATGGGGAGAGAACATCATGAAAGGGGAGAATTGATATACATCATTTTAGGGGGAGAAATGTCTAGTCTTTCAGGCATAACATTAACACTTGATAAAGGGGGAGAAAGTATATGAGAGAGAGAAAAGGGGGAGAAATGAGACCATGTTTGATTGGTTTGATCTCTATGAAACCAAAATTGAAGATATGGTCTTAAGTCAAATTTGAGAATGTTTTTTCATCATAAAAAAAGAGGAGATTGTTGTGTTGAATCTATGTGACTCTTGGTTTTGATGACGATAGAACATTTGATTAGTTTTGATAAATTGATTTTGATGAATGATAACCAATACCTCATATGTTTATGGCTGTTGTAGTTGAGGTTAAAAAGTTGATTGAGATGCTCACATTATTTTCTCATTTCATTTTTATGCATATCATAATCTGATCTTAAATTGTTATCATAAGTGTATGAGACATGATGACTAATTAATCTTGTTTCAAGTGTTAAATAGGTAGAAATCAAGCCTTAAGCAAATAAAATGAGGGACTAAGGATAGAGGTCGATCTATGCAGTAAAGAGGTCGATAGAAATAGGCTGAGGTCGATAGGTTCAAGTTTGATTTCATAGGGAGAGTTTTTTTTTGGTCGACAGATGTAGCAACACCGTCAATAGAGTCTGCTTTGCTGTCGACAGAAATAGTTTCTCAAGTCGATAGAATCGAAGTTATTGTTGCTGCTAACATGAGTTGAAGCTGATGAAAAATAGGAGTCGAGGTGAGGACTGCCTCATCAGTCGAAGTTGAAGAAAACATGAGTCGAAGTTGAGATTTGACTACGGAAGAAATGGGTTCTTTGTGGGTTGAAGATGAGGTTCAACTGATGAAGAAATATTCAACTAAAGAAGAAATGAAGAACTAAAGCTTCGACTGATGAAAAGGATATTCAATTGAAGAAAAAAGTGTCCAAAATAATAGAAGTCGAAGTTAAGCGTGTTAACATCAGTTGAAGATGTAACTCGAAGTTCAAGTTTGACTGTTGATAAACAACTTCGACTGAAAAATGAAAGTTCGACTGATGAAGAACTAAATTTCGACTGAAAAATAAAAAAATCGACTGATGGAGAACTGACTTCAATTGATGAATAAAATGTTCGGCTGATGATGCTAGTCTTCAACTATCGACTAATGATGAGAATGTTTGGTTGATGAGGGAGTTGGCCTGAAGAACAAGATGAAGTGTTAACTAAAGGGGGCAAGAAGATTCCTGATACATGAAAAGTTATGGAAGCACCATTTGGATTAGTACTCACACATTCCAAGGCACACATATATAGGTCTAGAATCTTTCTTGAGATGTGTGCCCTAATGCGCACTATTTATACCATCATGATGGGGACACTAAAATTGGGCGGAAAGATTCCAAGCCTTTTTCGTACCAAATTCCCGCCGATCCCCTACGGAGAATGTACTCCTTGCTCCAGTGTCAAGAGTGAAGGAAATCGGGCAGAAAGCGATCAGCCACTAAGTAGTCAGCAGCATCGCGACCTGGAATCAAGGTTAGCTGCAACAGTGAAGCAGATCAAGCCATCAACCAGAGTAGTAGCAGCAGCGAAACAAATCAAGCCATCGATTAGAGTAGCATTAGTAGCAGTGAAGCAATCACACCCAAGGTTCAAGAACCCGAGGATCGGTCCCGGATTGGCCGGCCCCAAACCGATCGGATCGGTCGATCCTGATCTTAAGTCGGCTGATCCGGGCCGAGCCAGCCGAGCTAATGGGGGCTAGATCAGCCCCCTTAAAAAAATAAAAAAAAGAAAAAAATATGAAAAGATAGGAAAAAACATAAACATTTGTATTTATGAAATGAAATACATGAAAAAATAGGACATGACACATCATTGGTGGGAGGAAAAGGAATAAAATTACATTTATTTAGAATCACACATTATATTGTCTGGACATAAGGTTTACATAATCTGTCCAAGACATATAATGTTGGTAATATGTCTCATATTGAGTCAAATATTGACTATATGCATCCGTGTTCGCATATATGATAGTAATTGGTGTGTATCCAGGTATTTCAGGCACTTGATATGAGTCATATGACTCATATGAGTCATGTGAATGTGCATCGGACTCCTTGGATTGTGCATATGCTCCGCCTCCGGTGTAATACAATGCATCCAGGTATTGAGGATATGCCAAGTAGTCTCCCTGCCCTTGGTAGTATCCTTCAGTGGAAGCCTAAGATGATGTATCCGAGGCTTGCTCCATGGTCTCAAGCTCCATCCATAGCTTTTCTTGACACTCCAACTCCTCTTGCATTTTCTTCTTCTTCATTAACCAATTCCATCTATGAGGAATGAAGTTGGGATTGTATCCCAAATCTTCGGATGCTCCTTGGCCTTGGCTTTGCCCTTGTCCTTGGAATTGAGATGCCACTTTCTTCCCCTTCCGTACATAATGTTGACTTGAGGTTTGTTGTGCTTCCTTCCCTTGTCTACTCCCATCATGCTCATTTTGAGTAGCATGTGGAAGTCTTCCTCTTTAGTGAATACAATAGGGTCTGGTGGTGGTGCTGGTGGTGGTATGCTGCTGACATCTCCTCCATGATCGAAGCCCTCACTAGGAGTACATGTCTTCGATGTGGATTCATTAGAAGTTTGGTATACAAGATTATCACTTGGCTCCGGAGTTTCATCATCATTATCTTCCTCGATGGTCTCCAAGTCTGCAATGCTAATGCCGCGTTGCTTGCTCCTTACTCTTGCACCTATTGCCTTCTTTTGGCGTTTAGGGGCTGGGGGAGTTTCAAACTCCGGAAGCAAAGGCACATCATCAAGCTTACCTAAATGAGACATAAACATGAGAAATAAAAAACTTATAAATTATAATGCTATGTTGCATGTAAATTGCTAAGGTCATTTACCTTCAGCCCATGCACGATCATGCGGGTCGAACTCTGGTTCAACTAAAGTGGTTGCATTTACCCATGTATGGAGTGGATGTTCCTCCTCAAAAACTTCTTCCATATCTATTGTCTCGGATGTTTCTGTTTCAGTTTGTTGGCCCGATGATCTATATTTTTCCCTATCTTGAACTTGTCTAAGTAATTGAAGATTTTTAAGCTTCAATCTCATGTTATAGTGACAAAATATCAGCTTCTCAAGACGTACAGACTTCAAACGGTTTCTTTGCTTTGTGTGGATCAAGCCAAATGTGCTCCAGCTCCTCTCACACTCTGTGGCAGAGGTTGTTTGACTTAACACCTGAATAGCTACATATGCTAAGTCTTCATATCCATAGGTTCTTCCATGATCCAACCACCAATTCGCTATAAATGAAGCATGTATAGTGTTTTAGAAAATAAAACCAACGCATTTCAGCGGCAAAAAAATATATGATGAGCAACTTCTAACCTGGACTCAAAATCTGAGCAGCTCATTGTGCCATGCTAGTACCAAAGTGGTAGAGCTGAAGTCTATAATCATACATTTGTTTGCATGCTATGATTGCTCTATCCTCATTGTCTAGTATGTGTTTGATTACATTTTTTGCCCCGATCAACACTTTGGAGGCATTGTCATAGTTCTCATTCCTCCCATCAGTCCTATTGTGTATTGGGGGTTGAAGAAATGTCCTACATATAGAAGAAAAATGTTAAAACATGATATGATCATGGTATGCAATCTCGCGAGAATCTCGCGAGATCTCGCGAGATTCTCGGTCTCGGCCCCTCCCCGAGAAACGAGATGGCCGAGATATGTCTTCAGGGTTCAGGCAGGGTTGTCAGTTAGGATCCTCTTCAGGCAGGGTTGTCAGGACCTTATTTACCTGAATATCATTATATCATTTAAGTAAATGTTATAATTTATTGTTTCATTTACTTAAGATATTACATGTAAATAAGGAAGTACCCCCCATTTGAATCCAATAAAAATATCAAAAAAATTATATCTCTTACAAATAAAAAGTCAACTCTCCCATCCAAGAAGAAAATCGTGATTTCGATGGTTCCAATCAAAATAGTGACTTTCTAATCTTTCATAATTTGTTATAATTTGGCATATCTAAAATTTTATAATTCAAATAAACCTAATAGAATACTAAAAATCTAAAGTCCGGTAAAAAAAGTCAAACGTGCATATGACTTCTCCAAGGGAGCCACTCTCCTACTGACAGCACTTAGTCTGCTTGAGACCTCTCAGGATTTGGTCAAACCTAAGCTATCATCACCTAAACTCATGAGATTTTTCACTTTCTAATTGAAAATAAACTAGAATCCTAAGGAGAGAAAAATCAAAATGCACATCTCGAAGTCCAGTTCTCACACTCTTGTTGTATGATATATGTGAACCTATGTCATCCATGGTTGAGGCTTGAGAATGTATGTAATTATCTATGTTCCTTAAGGAATTATCCATGTGAACCTATGTGATCCACACTTTTATGTTATCCTGATCTCCCGACATCTCTCCGAGATCTCTCCGAGATCTCTTCTCTTTGACCCTCCCGAGACGAAGCCGAGATCCGATATGGCAAACCTTGGATATGATTCCTTAAAATTATAAGTAATATGTAATCACAATTCACAAGAGTTTAAGTGTTATGCTTACCTGCAGCATGAAGATCATGATGCAATGTGTGCACCCATTGTCGATCTATGATTTCCCACTACTTGGCATACATCGTTTTCTTGTTCATTTGGATGAGCTCCTTTGCTCGATTCATAGCCTCGTACAGGTGGCCTATCTCGGATCTCCTCTCCCCATCTACCGCCCTTAAGACTCCGACAAGCGGTTCTACTACATTCAAAACATTTTGCACCCACTTCCAAAATGGCTTTGATTGAATAATGTCGGTCACCTTCTTTCCCTTCTCCCTCACCTGTGTAGGAGCATGTCGGGACATATAGTTCTCTCTCTCTTCGGATGCTACCATCCTAATAAAGTTGCTACGTTGGCCATTTATGCTATCCAATGCAATATATTGTGATGCAAACCTCGTAACTCCTGGCCGAAGCAACTCCCTTCTATGTGTATGCATCCTCATGATGTCTAATATGTTGTTGTGATTGTAGATGAAGGTGGTTATGAATCTTGCGTTGTTCACTACATGTTTCACCATTGGATCTTCACAAATATCTTCTAACATTAGGTCAATGCAGTGCGCGGAGTAAGGAACCTAATACAAGTGTTCCCTTTTCTCCATTAATTTTTGGCCCGCCAACTTGAAAACCACTGCATTGTTCGTTACCACTTGGATTATTCTTCTCTCTTCGATCTCCACCATGTTATCCATCAACTGAAATAGGTACTCCGCATTCTCCACCTTGCCAGAAGCGTCTACCGACTTTCAAAAAACAGTCCCTGCTTTGCAGTAGATTAAAAAGTTTATCATACTTCTTCATGTAATGCTTACATAATTCCATAAGAAAAATTAGAATCTGTGTTATTAATTAATAACAATTAATTGACCAAATGTGTTGTACATATCTATCCATCCATCGCACATTAACGTGCAACCATATTCATCCCATATGCTTTCAAAAGTGGAGACATATGCTTTCATATCTTCAACCTCCAAGTTCAAGTACTTGTTGTAGATTTCATAAGAGTTAGGGCCTTCTACCCTTTGCCCACTTACCAATAGTCTCTACCATTGACTCATAATATGGTTATTTTGCTGCATTAGCCGGTATGTTGTTGAAGAAGAACGATCTTGACGTCGCTCTTCCTATCTTCTCCTTGCATATTTTCAAATTCTTGAAGGCTGTAGAAATGGATGGTTGCTTCTCCCTCCGCTTGGTAAGAAATGAGTCCAATGGTCCCACTCTAGGATCGTCGTCTCTAGGGATGTCTACTGCAACCTCAGGTATATTTGTGCTCATCCCAGATTCCCAGCACTTGAACTCCCTTATCCAGAAGATGCATGGCCACTACCTTGACTTAGGTGCTGACCAATATGTCGGAGATAGTGCTCTTGCGCAAAAGACCTTCGACTTGCTTGCGTTGCCTGACAAAATTGTTCTATAATATGAGATAGATAATGTAAAAAAACTTGTTAATGATGTTATACATTAAAATGTATAAATTATAATGAGGGTTTTTGAACTAAAGTTACTAATTCTTCATCGTCATCAAGATCAATCGTTTGTCTCTCTCTTGATAAATGTGTCTCATCCACGGACCTTCAAGGAGGGGCAAACAACTCTTCTCGGATTTCTTGGCATCTTCTAGTAATGTTCGCTTTGAATGTCTCCTTCTCCTTCATGTATTGTCAAAATTGTATTCGAACTTCAGAAGAAACTCTCGAATTTGGTGCCACCTCATCTTTAATTTTTGCTAGATGTTGATTTAAACGCCACACACCGCCCGATAAGATCCGGTTACAATACTTGCATTGGACCTTCCTTTGGCCCATGTCTACAACGGTACAATGAGCCCAAGCGGGATTGGCGTTGGGAGCGTTGCTTGAAGATTGGGGAGCACCACCTTCGGCGGCCATGACTTATGTCTTGCAATTTCCAATGAAATGTGTTTATAAGTTAGAACACAAAAAATAAGTTAAATAATAAACAAACAAAATTTTTGGGGGCTGAGAGAGAGAGAGAACAATCGTAGCCAAGAGTTCGGGCCGAGAGTGTGTGAGAGAGTCCGAAGACAAAGAGTAAGATAGTGAAAGATGAGATCGCCTCGTACTAGTGTAAAAGAGCGCTCGAGTGAGTGAGTGAGAGAGAGAGAGAGAGAGAGAGAGAGAGAGAGAGAGAGAGAGAGAGAGAGAGAGAGAGAGAGAGAGAGAGATGCCCAAAGATTGTAGGAGGGGAGGAGAACTCAACACTTGAGTTTGGAGCATAATGTGGGCCTTTGGGGGGTTTATATAGACCCCCAATGCCTCCAAGGGGCAAAAATAGCTATTTTTGGCCATTGGGGAGTGCCCCCCAACGGCTAGTTCAAACTAGCCGTTTGGACAAGATCGGCCTGATCTGGACCGATCCGCGAAGGATCGGGCCGGGATCAGCAATCCGGCCGAGCCTAGCCAATCCGGTCCGATCCGCTAGCCAGGACCGGATGGGTTACCCCGGATCGGATCGGGCGGCCCAAAATTGACTCGAATCGGCCGATCCGATCCGATCCCGATCTGGCTGAGTTTTTGAACCTTGATCACACCGTCGATTAGAGTAGAAGTAGCAGCAATGTAGAAGATCTTTGGTTCAAGAAAAAGGAGAACCAGATCATGATTTGAAGAAGAAATCATACGGAGTTTTACTTTCTTTACATCAATTTGAATTTGTGTTCAAGTTGAAGTGTGTGCACGCGATCTGAGTCTGAGATCGCATGTTTATCTGTGATTTGAGATCACAAGTGTGTGTGGGCTGGAGATATGGTTTTAGTTGGAGGGTTTGATCTCTGTCAAATGGTCTTCTATCGTATGTGTGTGTGTGTGGACTGAGCAATTGTGCTCGTGTGTGTGTATGTGTTTGTATTGTAAGCTTTCATAGTGTGTGTGGAGTCCTCACTTTGGTGAGGGTGGATGTAAGAATCACAAGGCGTGATTTTCGAACCATCTTAAAAATTCTTTGTGCACCATGGCTAACTCTCGTCTCTACGTTAGATGATTGCATAAGGATTTCGTCTATACACTCGATCATCCGCATGCATCTTTGTAGTTGCAATTGGGGCTTTAATCTGTTTAGTCTGTTTACACTTGCAATTGCGTAGGGGTTTGATCATACACTTAATCTTTCACACACTATTCCATGTCGACAATTGAGTTTTGATCTGATCTGTTAATTTGCCTCAATCACTTAAGCACACGTAAACACTGTCATAATCTCAATCAGATTTCATGAGGGGTTGGGTTTGATCAAGTAAATCTTGAAAGAAAATTTTAGTTTCTTATTTTCCGCTGCAAATCTATTCAACCTCTCTAGATTTGTCATATCACATTGTTTTTAGCCAACAAAGGTTTGGGGATAGCTCCAATTGATAGGAAAATGAGAGAAAATAGATTTAAGTGGTTTGGACATATGTACCGTCGCCTAAACTCGGTGCCGGTGTTTGAAAAGAACTTTTCATTTATTCATTTTCTTCAATATCGTTTCTTTTCTTCAATATTAGTTTCGTTCTTTTCTTTGTATGTGTATCTGTCAACACATGGAGAATATGGATGTGAGGCCCCTATACATATAGTTAAGGGTTCGTAATCATCTTCCACACGGGAACTTCAGGTGATTTCAGAATTTGTGCGCTAAACCACTCCCCGTTGTAAATCGACGTTTCTTTTACATCGAGGAGAACTCGAACACTTTTGATACATGTCTAGACCTTTTATTTATTGAAAGCATCTTATTGAAGGAAAGGCGCCGTTCAGAAAGATCGCTCGCCTCATTATTTGCTTTTTCAAATGAGACTATGATTGGTCCATCAAAATATTCCCTCGGATTGGAGGTTGACTTATGAGATTTTTCTTAAAATGGGGACTGATTTGCATGTCCCCTCCATAAATGAGGACTGATTTATAAAATATCCCTCAAAATGGGGACTGATTTATATGTTCCCTCCATAAATGAGGACTGATTTATAAAATATCTCTCAAAATGGGGACTGATTTGTCATTTCTTTGAAAAATCAGGGTTAGTTTGTGATTCTTTTGATGAATGGGGGTTGCTTTATAAACCATTCTTATATTTTGCCCCATGAGACGTTATTTCTGAATTTTCAGAAATATCTTAATACTTGTTCATACTTAGAAATGGTTAAATTTAGAAAATCTATGTGTCTTGGTCATTTACACAAATAAACAAAATACAAGGTTTTTTTGTAATTTTTTGTCTTGTCATATAGAAACTGACATTGCAGATCAAACATATGTCAAGTGCAAAGATTTGATACATTGTTTTTCATTCATTCTTCTGTCATAAACATGGGTTTCATAAAGAATAGCCCATTGAGTCCATTTTCTAAATCCATCGGGACTGATTTACAAAAATCACATAACTAATATAGCCTTGTCTTAAACAGAGCAAGCAAGCCTTCCACACTTCAACATAGAATAGACAGGCGATATCTGAAAGCTCTTGGAATTGGTGTCTTCAGTTCCTCCTCCTCTTCTCCTTTTTCCTCTTGGAACTTGGAAGTGCTCTCGTTTTATAGGAGATTGAGCAGAGGGGTGGACACCCCACCAGGTGGAAGTACCACCGGTGGGGGGAAGAGAGGCTGCGGTGGCCCTGGTGGGCCCCACCGGCTGGTAGTGTACACCACCGGTTGGGAACACCCCTGGTGGTGTGCACCCATCGGTTTGTGCAACTGTACACCACCGGGCTGTCTCACCGGTGGTCCTGGGGTCTTTGTTTTTCTATAAATTAATCCACGTGGCCACTGTTTCTGCCACGAGGTTTGCTTCAAGGTTGGAATTGTCATTGTTTGGTTTGTGCGTTGGGTTACGTCGGCATCACGTCATTTTTTTGGTTGACATGGGTATTGGACGGATGCTTTGCACATTTCATATCGTGCGTCACGTTGGACGACTTCCATCAGGACATTCTGAGGCGTGGAAAATATTCCCGCGGAGGGACCTTTAATTCGAAAACAACGGGGATATATTGATTCTGCTCCGATCTATCTTGGAGTGATTGTGTAACACCCTCCTCCGACCGCACACACATACGTATGCATATCATATATCACATAGCTCTTGATCGGAAGAGGGGTTACACTAACAAACTTCGTTATGGGCTATCAAATCTATGTAGTGCCCAAGACTAGCAAACCATTCCACAAAGCCACAAAGGCATCTTTGGAAATATTATATCTCAACAAAATAACTTAGCAACAGCACCCCTTATTTACATAAATCCAAACTTTCTCTTCTAGACTTTTAATAGTACAACAAAATCTCTAAAGAGTCACTAAAACTATGCTCTTCTACTTCTTCTTCTTCTTCATCACCAGTAGAGTTGTGAATAATCTGTAGTTGAGATTGCACTCTCCTTCAATCTGAAAGGGGGTGGAGGAAACAAAGGCATGAGTCGGAGGGACTCAGTAGGTGATAGTAAGCATGAAGATAGGAATTTCAATTGCAGAACTAAGTGAGTATTCAGAAAGTGCATACATAGATCAAACATATTTGCTCATGAACTTCATACTTAACATAAACATATGGCCCAAGTTAGTTTCATAATGGGCTCAAATGAATCTCATAACAAAAGTCATATTTGTCTTTCAAAATTCAGATCATAACTTGATTTCAGAACAGATTTGACAGGCATCATAGCTCTCAAGAGGTTACTATATAGACGTAAATACATCCTTAGTGCCTAGGCGATTCCAGCACCTTGGATCTTATTCATTGCGCAAGAATGAGGTTTATTACCCACCATCGTCAGTCCATTGACTTGGATTTACCTACAAACTATCGCCCTCAGTTGATCACAAGTGGCTAGTGCTACCACAAGTGATCCTAAACCCTCTTTTGAAGAGAGCACTGTCTTCAGATCATAAACATCATTTCATAAGCACAATAAAGATAGAACTTTTAAATGATAGTTTGATGAATGAATAGTCAAATTATCTTGGTCAAAAAGTGGTTTAAGATTCAAGAAAATGAGATAAACAACTTGTGGGGTCAATAGGGTAGTGAATGTTCAAAAGATGGAACATGGATTGGTGCTGGAAACACAATCAGGACAGCATCTGTCGACAGCTAGAAGGTAGCTGTCGACAGCTACTGGTTTCCAGAACCTTGTTTTCGGGATCTGACAGTGCCTGTCGACAGGCAAGAGTCATCTGTCGACAGCTACTGAGTTTTCAGGAGTTTTTGGGTTCTGGACAAGCCTCATGCTTCCAAGAATAGATTTACACAACTCTAAAGACTCTTTTAAAGATTCCTATGAATCCAATTATACATTTAATACATCAAAGAGAGTCTTGTTTATATAGTTCTAAACATCACTTATATGAAGGAAAGAAGTATAGATGATAGAAGTTCAAGCTTCGCATACAAATGGTATGATCTGGGAACTTGTAGGAAGAGACTCTACAGGAGCATATCTATTTCTTCATACAATTCTTTCTCAAAGATGAACCAAATTCACACTAGGTACAAAATCTATACCTTATGACATGGATAATAACTAAACCCTCATAAAAACTCTACTGATTCTCATGACAAGGAACCAAAATAGACACTCAAACTCCGAAGTTCTAGTAAAAGAAGGAACAAGAAGTGGAGGATTTCTTACAGAACCGAGGACAAATAGGAAAACATAAGTTTTTAAGGATTAAGAGACTACAAGCATGGGTATAAAAGACCGAAAAGGAATTAGAGAAAGAAACCTACAAATCATGGAACAAACAGAAATAAGGGTTGTACAAGTAGATAGCATAAGAATAAAACAAGGAATGGAAGAAGAGTCACAGGGAAACCTACTTTTCCTCAAGATAAACAAAATCCTTGAATACATCTAATCAAAAGTGAAGCAAAACAAGGAGAACTATATAGGTCATGGCACAAACAGGAGACATGGTTTCTACAAATGAAGAAACCATGAGCATGTACATAGGAAACTGAGAAGGATTTGAGGTATGCCACCTACTTGACTTGGTGAAGAACAAAGGTTTTTCTTCACGTAAAAATCTACAGTAGCAGGAAGAAGTGCAGGACAACTACACAGGTAGAAGCTTCGACAGTTGTTTGTTAAAGATTTGGTGATCGACATCAGGTAAACCAGTAGTAGCTACAACTACACTGGCGCCAGCAGCAACCTTCCCACACACAAGGTGCAAGCACAACAACAACAGGGGTAGGTGATGGAAAGATTTGTTCAATGGATAAACAAAGAGTTTTTATAACTCCTCCCGACTACATGCACGCCGGCATGTCGACCTTACAGGTGCCACTATGAGATTTCATACCCCCATGCGATAGCCACGTTCACCATGGCCTCACACCCCTCCTACACGTACCCAAACAGGTGTAAACCCTTTTAACCAAAGAAAACATAGCTTACATTGCCATAATACGTAAGCAAAAGAAATTAAAGAAACTAGCTTCCGTAATTGTTAGATAATTCGGCTGACCCATTCGTCTCTTTGTTTAGGTGTCTTAATGATGTCCATTTGAGTTGAAATTTCAACCATAGGCTAATAGGAAGGTTTTACAAATTATGGTGATTTTAGTATAATTTTTAGAATTTATTTTCTATTAGGTGAAAAATCGCCCAAAAAATAGTTACGTCGGCTTAATATCGAAATCCGTACGTCAAAAATTCTGGATATTTTCATATTTGATATCACCACATTTTTTTAAGAATTATGGTGTTCTCAGATTTTATTTTTGTTACAGAAATTCAGTGTTGCCCTGTTGGAGTGCGCACCTCTAAGGACGACACTTGAAATATCATTTATTGTCTCTAATAAATCCTAAATTAAGATTAATTACATCTATGATAATAGTTATGTTTAATCATCAAATTATTCACCTTTTTCTAGGAAGGAAAATTTTCGGGGTGTTCCAGATTGTTTTCAGCTTTTTTTAGGACATAGCAGAAATATATAGATATATATATATATTTTCTGCCATTTATTTTAAAAAAATCAGAACAAATATTTCCATTTCATTCATTTATCCTGAAAATTCAGAATAAAAGATTTGGGAGGTATTTTTATCCGGGAGTCCAAATAAATATTTTTTTTCTCCCCATATACTTGTTCTAAACATCTAAACAAGTATTTTCAGAATGTATAATTCATGATGAAATTTTTTGGGTTCAACAGCCGTTTAAAAGATATGATCAAATTTTAGTAGATGCCAGTAAAGAGTTAGGGGAAGGCTTAACATGAGATGATGGGATGTTAAGTTTAAATACAAATATAGAACTTGATATAATTCTTTGGCGGAAAAGGATTCATGTAGCTGACCCCAAATAATGGGATGAGGCTCTGATGATAACAACGACGACTGGTCCATTAGATGCCTGTTAAGGCCCTAGGTGGACCAGCCCACTAGGCCTGTTAAATGGTCCTATAAGATCTTGTTTTCAGCACAAAAAGACAGCCCATTTGGACCGTTTCATATCTTGGGCACACTTTGGGCCCATTTGATGAAAGTCCAAAAAGGCCCAGTGGGATTCTAAGTATTTAAAGGTAAATCACATATTTCTTCTGGAGTCTTACAAGGACAGTCCCGCTCTGGATGTCAGAGGCAAATGTTACATCTCATGTTGAGAGGGCCTGGCGATGCATCTACATGGCTGGATGTTGCTGATGGTGTTAGGAAAGTGGTGAGGGGATGATGGAATGTGCAACCTGTGTGGATTATAGGGAGGGGAGCAATTTTACATCAACAGAGAAAGAAAGAAAATAAATAAATAAAAGTGGTAACGGACTATAGAACAAAACCAGATGTTTATTGGCACTGTTGATGGTGGCACTGTTAGGTGGCAATGGAGCTCGCACACAGGGACTATATCGGTGAGGTGGGCAACTGGCACTGTCAGGTTGCTGATGATGAGGTGCAGGACTACACACATGAAGGCAGTGCAGGTAGCAGGGTGTTGGCAGTGCAGAGGGTATGGTGGTGGTGGGACAGTGGTGATACCGTTGTCCAACAGGAATAAAAGAAACAGTGGATCGGTAAAAGGGGGGGGGGCAGCACCGTGGTATTGTGTCATCAGCAGTGGAGGTTGTGACGGTGGGGACAGTGGAGTGATAAGCTGGTGGCACTAGTGGTCTTGCGGCATTGCAGGCATCATGGTTGCAATGGAGGAGCGGTTATCTGGCTGTGGGTCTCATTGCATTGTAGGGAAGAAGAAGATGGGAAGAAAGGAGGAAGAAGGAAGAGAGAAAAATTAAGGTGGGAAAGTTGTACATCCGCTGGGAGGAAAACCGAAGAAAGAAAGTATGGTGGAAAATGAAAAGGAAAAGGAAGGGACAAAATAGAAACAGAGAAGAGGGGAAGTGGTGGTATGGAAGTGAGGAAAGAAAGAGGCCTCTCACCTAACTGACTAACTCCCTCTCAGAGCTCAGGGTTTGCACACCAGATAAACAGGAAGTTCTTCATTCATTCCTGGATTAATTACCTACAAACTGAGGAGTATAACCCTTTTAATAGCAGCTATATTACCAAAGGTGCTTGAGGTGCTCGCCTAGGGGACAAGGTGAGGTGAAGCAGCCCCTTTGCCACCTAGACAATCCCCCTAAATCATCAAAGCTGCTAAGGCAGACACCTACGTGCGCCCCTTTCCCAGCCTGCCTCCACTCTGGCTTGTTTAACTGGTTTGGCCAGATAACCTATTTAAGTTATTAAATATAAAGTCCTCACCTCTACACTATCCCTATTCCCCTTTTTCCTCCCAATCCTAGAGGTGGATGTGGGCTTGATGACCAGCCTTAACTACTATAACCTTGCCGATCGGTGGCAACCATGGCGGACTTGATGATCAAGGATGATGGTAGCTGCAACCTCAACAACCAACAATGATGATGTGGCCCTAGAGATGTTGAGTCCTGGTGATGCTCATGTAGTCCTAGTGAAGCATCTCTTACATCTCCCTCCCTCTCTCACACCTCCTGTCTTTGGCAAAGATCATTTGGATCGGAGCTCACCCTTCCTTTCTCTTACACACATAAACGTAGACATTGTGGCTACTCCTTTCACGATTCTCTCTCTCTCTCGCTCTCTCATTACACACATGGATGCTGTTCAACCATGACCACCCGTCCCTCTCTCTCCCCCTCATTGCTGTCTCTCTCTGTACACCCCCCATCATACACACAGTGGGGTGGCCCATGGCCCTCCTCCAGCCCTTTATGTAAGTTTGTCATGTTTAATTATATATATCTATATAGATTTTGTTTATAAACCATTCTCACAACAGATATGTAAATGTGACTCTCTTGCTAAAATATTGTTAAAAACATCATTTTTAAATCTAAAATGTTGCAAAATTCCACTATGATTAGCTTCTGCTGAAAAAAGGTGACATTCCTTCCAAATCCTATTATTCACATTAGTTTAACACTTTTTCCAGAAAAATATCCTTACTACTATTTCAAGGTTGTGTGCACCTTAACAGTCATGGACGTATCCATGGGTAATTTTGTCATTTCTGCATGGGTTTACACTCAAATATGGTTAATTGAATGTGTGATAATGCTACATAATGTTGATGACAATTTTACCAAAATGTAGCAGTTATATTCTTAACAATATTTTAGCAAGAATGCCAAATTTACAATTTTTATTGGAAGAAAGTTTATGTAAAAACCCTATATCTATATCATATATCGCTTTTATAAAATCTCGCCTCTAGTGCCAAGGCCATCACCCAAGCATTTGAGGTGTGATCGCCTCTCAACTCTGACTACATAGAATAGAAGATGCAAATGGGAGAGAGATTAGCTAGGGAAGGAGGATATCCACTTTAGAGATTTCAAAATCTCCCAGATAGGTGGGCACCCTCTTTTCTGCACATTGATGACTTTGGGGACTCTGAATCAGCTCCTAGAAAATAAAAGAAAATGAAGAAGAAAAGACACCATAATAATGGTGGTGGTGGTCTCCACTAACGGGTCTAAATACCTATTTTCCTATTATCTATAGCTTACCACTGCAATGCCATAACATACATGTCCAGCCAAAATGGACAAACCAAGCAGAAGAGCTGTTCTCTCTCTCTCTCTCTCTTTCTCCCCCTGCATTTCTTGAACCAGTACATACATGTCTGTGTATGTAGTTGTGTTTTTAGTTTGTCTATTTTGGAACCAGTTTATTAGTTAATGTGATTTTGCAACTCTAATAAAAAAAGAAGGTTGTTTATGTCTGAATTAAAATAGCTGTTTTTCTCTGTTGCGCCATGTGAAACCGTCTGTAAATATGCAGGTATGCAGTTGCCAACCCCGGTCCTGTTAACTTAACAAACAGCTTGAAGACAAAACCTTTATCCACTCCAAGATGGCGCAGAGTTGTTTTAAAAATTAGTGGTGATGCCTTTGTGGGGAATGGATCTCAAAATGTTGACCCAAAGGTTCATACTCACCTCTCTCTCTATGTGCTATATGGAGCACTGTGATATTCTGCTAAGTGATCCAATAGATAATCATGTACTTACACTACAAACTGTTCTACGTTGAACTGTAACTGCCTAAGTTATATTTGTATTCCATATTTAGGTGACAATGCTAATATCTAGAGAAATTGCAACAGCATGCCGTGTAGGAGTGGAGGTACATTGTGATTCAAACTTCAACTAATTGAAGATGTTATTTGATTTAATTTTAACTAGTATGACTCAGAGATTCCCTTTTGCATGTCCCACTTTCTGTTTAATTTATTGTCAGGTGGCAATTGTTGTTGGAGGGCGCAATTTCTTTTGTGGTGATTCATGGGTAGCGGCAACTGGTATTGACAGACCAATAGCATACCAAATAGGGTGAGTTTTTTGCCCTTAGAATTGATTGATATTTGGTTGATGCCAAGTTTGACAATTTTGTTTATTCAAAAACTTGTTATCATTTATTCATTTTCATTTTTCTTATAACATGCCTATACTTTTTATAAGTTCTTTTTATCATCTACATGTCATGTTTCTTTCATACAAATGGAGAGAATCATCATTTTTTTCTGATTGGGTGTGTGTGTGTGTGTGAGTTTTTAGCCCTGGCTCCCCCAAAACAACTTATCTCTGCTTGGAAAACCATCTGGCAAAGCACTAAGGAATGAGTTTGAGAATGTCTGTAGATCTACTTTGTTAAAGCAGAATGCTTCTTTCTAGAGCTATCCAACTGACATTTCTTTTATGTGGCAAGTCCCCCTGAAACAATATTGTATGCATCCATATAAAACAATCTTGCAAGAATTAGTGATACCAGCTGTACCTTTCAGATTCATTTCTCACATTTCTTCTAGATCATAGGCTTCATAGATGCTATGTAGTCAGAGGCGTGAGGTGACCGAGCGATTGAGGGGTTGCTTCAGCCTCAAAGGCCTAGGCGACCGAGTTGATATATTATTAAAATAATATATGTATTTACAAAATATGAATATATCTATAAAAATCACCTAAACAGGTGCATAAAACTAGTTAATTTCATCAAAATATGTTATATCATGTATTACATATAATATATATATATATATATATATATACATATATATATGTCGAATTGTGATTAGGATGGGAACTCATACTTTATTTACCTGAATATCATGTAAGTAAATGTTATATACATTAACTTAAAAGGAAGTACCCCCTATTTGATTCTCATAAAAATATAAAAAATCATCTCTTTTTAATAAAAAGTCAACTTTCTTATCTAAGAAGAAAATCGTGAGTTTGGTAATTCAATCAAATGCTGAATTTTTAATTCCTCATAATTTGACACAACTAAAAATTTCATAATCCAATAGAATTCAAAAAATTTGAAGTCCAATGAAATAAGTCAAATGCACACTTCACTTCTACAGGGACTCACTCTCCTATTGATAGTTGACTAAGTACTGTCAGTAAGAGTGCGTCTCTTGGAGAAGTTACATGTATGCTTAACATATATCCATAGTTGTCAAGGCGGCCGCCAAGACGGTGCCAAGGTGTGAAGGCTGTGCCTAAGTGGACAGCCTAACTGGGCTGTCAAAATGCGAGCCAAGGCGTCGCCGAGGCGCGGTAGGCGGTCCAAGGTGTGCGCGTTGGTGCCTTGGGCTGGTTACCGGGTTCAACTGGATCCACTTAGTGGATTGGATCCTAGTTAAACCCCCCTGGCCTCGACTCCCCTGCGCTCCCCGATCCCCGACCCTGTCTTCCCAATCCCACCCCGCCTCGCCCCCAGACCCCCCAGCTACGGCTCCTCCTCCCTAACGGAGGTCTCACCGCCGGAGAAGGTCTCGCTGCCTTCGGACTTCGCCGTTGTCGCCGCCTCACCGGACTTCAGGTACGCTCCTCGCCAATCCCCTCCTCCGACGTCCCACCTCCGCCCCCCATGATCCCATCCCCCCTTTCCCGTCTCTTCTCCCCCCCGGCTTCCCACTTCCCCCCTCCCTATTCGGCATCTCCCAACCTCTCTCCCTCCGTCTCTCTCTCTCTCACACACGCACACACTCACAGACACACACACAACTGTCACACTCTCTGCGTCTCTCTCTCTCTCTGTCTCTCTCTCTCTCTCTCTCACACACACACACACACACACAAACACTGTGACAATGTCCCGCCAATCCCCTCCTCCGACGTCCCACCTCTGCCCCCCATCCCCCCTTTCCCGTCTCTTCTCCCTCCCCCCTGCTTCCCACTTTCCCCCTCCCTGTCTGGCGTCTCCTAATCTCGGTCTCTCTTTCTCACACATTTACACACACACACAACTCTGTCACACTCTCTGCGTCTCCCTCTCTCTCTCTTTCTCTCTCTCTCACACACACACACAAAATCTGTGTGACAGCGTCCCGCCCTCACACACACACTGTCCCACACACTCCGTCACAAAGTGTGTGTGACAGTGTCCCGCCCTCACACACACTGTCCCGCCCCCCCCTCCTCTCTATCTCACACACACACTGTCACTCTGTCATAGTCCCACCGTCACCCCCTCCGCTCTCTCTCTCTCACAGTCACTCCTCTCTCTCTCTCTCTCTCTCTCTCTCGTACACACACAGTGACAGTCCCCCCCGGTCCCTCTCTCTCTGTCTCACAGACACAGTCCTATACTCTTATCCTTCCTCTATTTATCTTTCACACATAGTTACACATATTGAATTTAAATTTACATTTTTTTTTAAATTAGTTTTGTAGTGAGAAAAATGGATTCTTCTTCCTCAATACCTACAACAGATTCAGAATTCAAGAAAACGAAATCTAATGATCCAGGATGGAAGTATGCTTATTGTCCTGATGAGCACGATAAGAATAAAGTGAAATATGAATTGTGTGGTTGGGGGGATAAAGAGACAAAAGGAGCACTTGATTGGAGGTTTCCGTGACGTGAAGAAGTGTCCTAAGACTACAAAGGAGATTGTTGCGAAAATGTTGGTGGCTTTGAACAAAAATAAGAAGAGGAAGATAGTAAGTGCAACAAGTGTTTCTGAGAATGTTGTGAGCTTATCTGATGAGGAGTCTGAGCCAATAAAAAAATCAACTACCTTGTAAATTTTTGCAAAACAAAACAAGGAGAAGGGACCGATGGATGCATTTGCAAGGATGAATGTTGATGATTTTATTGATGCAAGAAGAAGTGGGAAAAAAATTCAGAGCACTATGTCTAAATTGAAGAAAGAAGAGAAATGCAATCTTGATCTTGCTATAGCTAGATGGTTTTATGATGCTGTCATTCATTTCAATGCAGCAAAGTGTAGGAGCTTTGAAATCATGGTTGAACTTACAGGTCGATCTGGACTAGGATACAAACCACCTAGTTATCACACGTTGAGGTTGCCTCTACTACAAAAAATGGTAGAAGAAACAAAACAAATGCATGCTAAATATATAAAACATTGGAAGATTTATGGGTGCACTATAATGTGTGATGGGTGGACTGATAAAAGGCAGAGAAAGTTGATCAATTTTTTGGTGAATTGTCCAGAAGAAATTTATTTTATGGAATCAATTGATGTTTCAGATAAAAAAAAAGATGCTATCTTGTTGTATGATTTGTTAGATAAGATGGTTGAAAAAGTTGGGGAGGAATATGTAGTTCAAATTGTTACTGATAATGCATCTTATAATATTGCAGCAGGAAGGTTGTTGATGGAGAAAAAGAAACGATTATTTTGGACCCTCTGTGCAGCTCACTGCCTTGATCTCATGTTAGAAGACATTGGAAAATTGAAATACTATGTTGGTGCCATTTCAAAAGTAAAGAAGTTGACTGTTTATCTATACACTTATACACGACTTCTTGACCACATGAGAAGGGAGACAAAGGGAAGAGAATTGGTAAGATTTGGAGTTACAAGATTTATTACAGCTTTTGTTAGCTTAGAAAGATTGCATGATGATATAATAAAGAGGTATGTTTGGGAGGCCAATGGCAAGTAGAGCTTATGAAAGGAGGCTTCCGTGTGAGTAATTTAATTATTTTTTTTCTTCTAATTTTTATATATTTATCTCCTTCTTTTATTAATATTTTAAATTTATTACAGGTGATTGGTGGATGCAATATGGTGTGGAGGCACCGGAGTTGAAGATGTTTACTTTAAAAATTTTAGGACTTTGTTGTAGTACTTCTGGATGTGAATGTAATTGGAGTACATTTGAGTTTGTAAGTATTTGATTTTCTATTTAGATTCATACAAAGAAGATGAGCAGGTTAGAGACCAAGAGACTCAATGATTTGGTCTATGTCCAATACAATCGACGTCTTTGTGAAAGATTTCAAGAAAGAAGGAAACATCCAGAAAAATATGATCCCATTTGTTTGGAAGACTTAGATTGGGGAAGCTCATGGATGACAAAACATGGTGAAGATTTGGTTCATGAAGGAGATGATCTCACTTGGGCAATCGTGGATGAGGCTATGGGAGCATCCGAAGAAAGAGCTAGAAGAGGGAAAATGCCAATAAGAGGGAGCACTTCACAAGGCGTAAGGAATGATGATGAGGATGATGATATGATGAGTGAAGAAGAAGAAGAGACAGATGATGGTGATGTTCCATGGGAATCAAATAATGAAGATGGTGATAAGGATGATGAAGTTGAGGGTGATAGTAATGATGATGGTGGCATGGCTCTTCAAAATGCCATGTTTGGTTTTAAGCTTTAGATGTTTTTTATTTGGAGTTGAACATTTTGTTATCTTTGAAACTTTTGGACATTGAATTTAACAGTTTGATGCTATACCTTTTGGTTGGTTATGTTAATTTGTTTTAGGTAATGTTTGATATCTATTATGATGGTAATCTTGCTTGATATATTAATGTGATGTATTATATTTGTCACAACTTTTATTTCTAGATTTTAGAAGAACAAGGGAACAAATTTCAGGTTAGTACTTGTATTTTATATTTTTATTTATTCAAGTAATGTTTCTTTCATATGTTTAATTTTGGTGCACTATTGTAATGGCAAATTTTTTTCACATTGTGTTTATAATGTCATGTTTGTGTAGTTTTTGCATGATTGTATAATTATAATGTTTTTTTTTTATATTTATATTATGAATTTTTTTAGATTTAACATAATAATATATTATGAATTCTTTTATTTAATTTTTTATGAGCATTATCATTATATATCTGTTGAACAAAATTTTTCTCATACAGAAAGTACTTGTTTTAAATATACAGAGCAAGTATATGAAGAGAAAGAAGAGAGTTGATCCTCAAATCCATTTTATTCAGAAATTTCGGAACGAGTGAAAGATAGAAGAAATCGTTCCTCTGGATGTTCAGATGGATAAAAGCAGAAAACAGAAATAAATTTCTGCGTATGGTCGAATTTCGGATGAGAGTCATCTCGAGTAAAATTGGGGCTGAAATCATGCAAACCCCGATATGCTCGGACTAAAATCTCCACCGATCGATCATTTCAAGTGTTCGGGATGAATACAGGAAGGGGAAAATGTCTACCCGGGATCCGATAAAAGACGTCCGTGAAAGTTATTTATTCAAGAATTTTCAGGATGGGTGGATGAAATGAAAACACTTATGTCTGATTTTTTCTGAATAATTTAAATACAGAAAAAGAGGAATTTCTGTGCACTTCCGGAAAGATGAAGAAAAGTCTCCCCGGCTGACCAAAACAGAAATCAGTCAACCCTATGTGTTCGGTGTGTACGGAATTAGGCCCCATAACGGGCAAAATGGAATCTTAAATCCCGGGATATCCACGGGAGGCGTCCCACGCCCAACGTTCATGTTCAACTTGAGAAAAGTCCAGTCAATACCCATGTCAACAGAAAAGTGATGAAGTGCTGGCCAAGACGGACAAACGGAGCTCCACGTGGTGAAAATGACCCGTGGGAATAGCTTATAAAGAAATCTCCATCGGATGACCCGGTGGGACCCCCATCGGGATTTCCACAAAACAGCCGGTGGGAGTCCCACCGGCCTTGAGCGCCCGGTGGGAGCTCCACCAGTGCTGCGGCACCGGTGGAGGCCCCACCGGGGCCGCCCGCCACCGGTGGTGGCCCCACTAGGCCGCGCGCCGCCGGTGGAGGCCCCATCGGGCCCGTGCGCCACCGGTGGGGCTCCCACCGGGGTCGCGGCTCCCGGTGGCCCCCACCAGGGCCCCACCGGTGCCGCGCCTGTGCACTGCCGGTGGGGGTCCCACCAGCGCACCCTGATGGGGCTTCCCTTTGTGTCTGCGAAAAGAAAAAAAAAACAAAAAAATTTTGATGAACATACCTGGTGGAGGTTCCCCCGGTGGAATGCGCAATATCTTCCGGTGGGATGTCCACCTTCACTCCCAAACTCCTATAAAAAGAGAGGAACTCCAAGAAGTGAAGAGGACTTTTTTTCGGGGAGATTTCTGCCAAGTGCTCAAGCTAAGAGAAAGAGAAGAAGACTACAAGAGAGAAAGGAAAAGGAGGTCGCCCCCTCCCACTCTTGATTTCCTCTTTTCAGATTTTGGAAACCTACTTTGTGTGGATAAATCCATCATGTAATCATATTGTAAATGTGTCTTTATGGGAAAAAAAATGGTTATATAGACAAAAAAATTTATTATGAATGAAATGAAAAATGATGCACATAAATTCTATGTACCAATGATATTTTTTTAAATTACAGAAAAAACCCCGTCCTTTTTTTATTTGTATAAACGGCCAAAATACATGGTCATTTTCGAATTAATCAACTCTCACACCTAAATAAATATTTAAAAATCCATAAAAATTCAGGAATAATATTCCAAAGGAATGTGATCAAAGAAATGTATATACAAAAAAACTCTATCTTATTTTTATTTGTATAAACGATTCAAGGATGTGATTATTTCAGAACTATTAAATTTCACATCTAGACAAGTATCAGAAAAATCATGAAAAATCAGAAATGACATTCCAAAAAGGTAGGAGCCATGCAAAAAATTATGGAATAACCCCTACTCATCAAAAAAAAAAATGATAAGAATACCCTCGTGTTAAGAAAAACTACAAAAAAATATTCCTATGTCAAGGAAAATTGCAGAAAATGACACAATATCTCCATGACAAAGAATTGCAAAGAAAAAAATAGCCTCTGCATAATTTGAAATTTAAAATCGTCCCCTAGAAATAAGGGAAATGATGGATTAATCTTCGATTCACGAAGAGCGAGGCTAATATATCCATAATGTGGATAAATGCATGGGCCGAACAGCCATAGTTCCACGTGTAGAAATGAAACCAATGTAAATGAGATTCTTTTCTCATCCATGATATCTTACTTCTACAATCAATGTCTAGCCATGTCTCAGAGGTATTCGAGCTCTCCTCGATGTAAATAAAACGTCGAATTATCGACGGGGAAAGGTCCAGTACACGATACCCAAATCGCCTGATGAATGAAATTTGTCTGTTTTAACAGACTGGCACGCCCGCAGAATTGATGAACACCAAAAATTAATCTTTTTTCTCCTGAAAGATGAAAAGGATTTTGAACGAAAATTCTTCGCGTGTTTAAACAATATCTTTATTTATATAGGATGTCACTCTTGAAATAGCCCAGACTAGACGTTATCTTTAGCGCCTAAGCGCCGCTTAGGCGGGCGCCTAAGCGCTTAGGCACACAAGGAGCCCAAAAACGCTTTGGTCGCTTTGTTGCCTTGACAACTATGCTTATATCACCGAACTGTGTATTTTTAATATTTCATGTGATTTATTTGAATTATGAAATTTTTAGTTAGGTCAAATTATGAGGAATTAAATAGTCGGCATTTTCATGGAATCACCAAAATCATACTTTTCTTCTTAGATGGGAGAGTTAACTTTTTATTGGTAAGAGATGTTTTTTTATTTTATTTTTTTGGATTCAAATAGGGTACTTCCTTATTTACATGTAATATCTTAAGTAAATAAAATTACAAATTATAACATTTACTTAAATGATATTCAGTTAAATAAAAGGATCTTAGAATCGGCCTGAACTCAGCCTAGGGTCACCTAGGTAAAATTGACTAGGGTGAGGCGCTCTGAGGTCGCCTCGCCTCGCCTCACCTCAGTGCCTAGGCGACTGCCTTAAATGCCTTTGATAACATAGCATAGCTGTACAAGTTAAGTTGGGCATGTATCTGCTTGGCTGGACTCTCTTAAGAAAACACTGCTGCACCTATGGGTGATCCTTGAAAATTTCTCTTCTTTTCTCTGGCTTGTCTATGATTTTAGGGACATGCTGAAACCATGGTTCAAAAACTCGGCCGGATCGGGATCGGATCGGCCGAGTTGGCTCGGTTTTGGGCCTCCCGATCCGAGCCGGGGTAACCTAGCCGGTCCTTGAACGCGGATCGGACCGGCTCGGCTGGGCTCGGCCGGCTCGCCGAGCCCGGCCCGATCCGCCTCGGATCGGCCCGAGCCGGGCCGATCCTGTTCAACCTTGTCATGGGCTGAGTCCAGGCCAATCCCAGGCTGAGTTCAGGCTGGGTCCACTGCGATTTCAGGCCTTATTTACCTGAATATCATTTAAGTAAATGTTATTATTTGTAGTTTCATTTACTTAAGATATTACATGTAAATAAGGAAGTACCCCCCATTTGAATCCAATAAAAATATCAAAAAAATCATATCTCTTACCAATAAAAAGTCAACTCTCCCACCGAAGAAGAAAATCGCGATTTCGTTGATTTTAGCGAAATGTTAACTTTCTAATCTCTCATAATTTAGCTTATCTAAAAATTTGATAATTCAAATAAACCATTTGGAACACTAAAAATCTAAAGTCCGGTAAAAAAAATCAAACGTGCATATGACTTCTCCAAGGGAGCCACTCTCCTACTGACAGCACTTAGTCTGCTTGAGACCTCTCAGGATTTGGTCAAACCTAAGCTATCATTATCTAAACTCATGAGATTTTTCACTTTTTAATTGAAAAGAAATTAGAAAGTGACAATTCTCATGACTTTGAGTGATGATAGTTTAAGTTTGACCAAATCCTGAGAGGTCTCAAGCAGACTAAGTGTTGTCAGTAGGAGAGTGGCTTCCTTGGAGAAGTCATATGCACGTTTGACTTTTTTTACCGGACTTTGGATTTTTAGTGTTCCATATGGTTTATTTGAATTATCAAATTTTTAGATATGCTAAATTATGAGAGATTAAAAAGTTAGCATTTCGCTAAAATCAACGAAATCACGATTTTCTTCTTCGGTGGGAGAGTTGACTTTTTATTGGTAAGAGATATGATTTTTTTGATATTTTTATTGGATTCAAATGGGGGGTACTTCCTTATTTACATGTAATATCTTAAGTAAATGAAACTACAAATAATAACATTTACTTAAATGATATTCAGGTAAATAAGACCTGAAATCGCAGTGGACTCGGCCTGAACTCAGCCTGTATAAGATATACACCAGTATAATGGGCCGATCCACCCACCCCTGGCTCAGCCGGGCTCGGCCCGGCTCGGCCGAGCCGGGGTCGGGATCGCCGGGTCGGATCGGTTTTGGGCCGACCGATCCGATCCCGATCCCCGGGTTTTTGAACCTTGGCTGAAACTACAAACCAGCACAGGAATACTGGTGTTCAAGGCCCACTAGCTTTCTATTGAGGCAGTATAGTATGTGCTTTTTGCCTTCTTCATTTATTTGTGCCAACATATCCCCTAATGAAGCATCCATGGTGGTAATGTAGAGTATGAGAGGTTCCTTTCATTGACGCCCTTAAGATGGGAGAAGAAAGGAGATACTCTTTGATTTGCGCGTTCTGACATTCTTGGTCCTACATGAACGACACACCCTTCATCAACTTGCTGAAGGGTGCACCTCTCCTCGAGATATTGGATATAACTGCCTGATATAAACTAACCTTCTATGGGGTGACCTTAACTTGGTTAGGTTCCTGGGAGGTGACAACTCCCTATTTGTCTTGATTTTGTTAAAGGTTATTTTCTATCCCCTGATATCTAACCATGAATCCAAGAAATTTGTTGATTGAGATGCCAAAAGCGAACTTCATCATATTTGTTTTCAGTTGATGTTGGCAGAGCCTTTCAAAAACCCGATGTAAGTCAAAAAGGTGATTTTTCTGTCTTTCGGTTTGACGACCAAGTCTTCAATATAGCACTAAACCAAGTTGTGGAGCATTTCATTAAAGATCTTGGTCATGACCCTTTGGTAGGTGGTACTAGCATTTTTTAGGCCGAAGGGCATTCCTTTGTAGTTGAATCTCTTTGGGAGATCGGAAGGTAGTATGATCCTTGTCCTTAACAGCCATGTGGATTTGGTTGTAGCCTGATGATTCATCCACGAAGGATAATGCTTCATGTCCTATAGTCATGCCCATCATTGTTTTAGTGATTGGGATGAGAAAATCATCATTCTGACAAGTCTTATTCAAGTCCCTGTAGTCGGTACAAACTTGGATCTGGCCGTTCTTTTTCTTCACGGGTATTATGTTGGCGAGCTAAGTTGGGTACATGCATGGCTCTGTGAAGTCCAAGCTTGTCAACTTCGACATTCACTCTAAGTTTTAGTTCGTGGCGCATGCGTCTTGGAGTTTGCTTGACTGGTTTGGCTATAGGGAGTATTGATAGCCCATGTTCGGCCACAGATGGATCTAGCCTGGGCATCTCTTTGTAAGTCCAGGCAAAGCAATCCTTAAAACTCCAACAGGAGTGGTTTGTACAATTGCCTTTTTTTTTAATCAACGAGGGCATTGATGAAAATTGGTTGGGGGTCGTCCAACTCTCTGAGATTGAGCTCAATCTTATATAAGATAATTGGCTTAACCACCTCAATTTTCATCTCTTTTTTTTTTCTCTGATGTGTGACGATAAACGTCTTTAATTGCTCGACTTTATGTTCCTTCCTTTGAAAGGACAATTGCATGCATGCTGGAGGTGCTTTTATCGATGGTTCGACTGATGTCATTTGCTTCAAAATCAATCTTTTGCTTCTCTGGCCTAGTTGACTTGGATTCAATAGTACTAATTTGGAGACTAAATTGATGGATGTTGACGAGGTCTTCATTTATGGTGAAGAGCTCCTCCTTATCTTCATCTTCTTCCACGTTAACTTTCTGCTTTTCCTTGTCTTTTATCTTAGTGGGAGGCTCAATAGATGGCTCGCCAAAATATAATTGGGCATTTATTTCATTTGGACGAAATGGAGCCCGATCAACAAAGACCGTATGTTCTCCTCCTTTTGCATACTTTATGCATTGATGAAGTGTTGAAGGGATGACCCAATGTTCATGCAATTAGGGTCTTTCTAGCAAAGCTTTGTACAACATGTTTGTGTTGATGATATAGAATATGATTTTGTGGTGAAATCATTCAGGATCAGTTCCACCTCTACTTTGCCAGGGCACTTTTTGAATTTTGATCGAACTCAATAACCCTCACATTATTCACCCTCTGTAAGTAGGGCACAAGGTATAAGGACTTGACCGTCTTGAGCGGGATTACATTGACAGACATATCGAGATCAATTAGGATCCAATTTAATTCACGTCCATAAATTTTTCCTTGCATGTACAGAGGGTAGTTGTGGGCCTTGTGGCAGGGCGAGGACAACAACATGTCTTCTTGCGAAAAAGTGACATTCGCTGCGAATGCCTCATAAGCTTGGGTTTGGAGTTCATCGACATGGCTCTTATAGACCTCAAGCTCTTGAAGTATTTTCACGAGGGCTTCCCTTAATCCTGTACTCCAAATGGTAGCCTCCCAAATGTTGATAGTGGGAAACCGCTTCATATGTTGGATGATTTTGTGGTCAGCCCTAGCACGGGCCTGATCCAATGGTGGGATTAGTTTAGCTGAGACTTTGGCTGTCCCTTGGGTTTGCTGCCTTGTTTTGCTTTTGATTGTTCATCTGGCTTTTCTTCAAACAATGGGGATAACGAATCTTCCTCCAAATGCGGCGTGCCATCATTGTCTTTACCAGAGGGGCCTAGTTGAACTTGACCAGCGGGTTTCTCTTTTGGAACTTGGCTTAATGGATCTTCCTCCTCATTTGAAGGGTCAAAAATAAAGAAATTTACCCGTATCTATACTTCAGGGATAGGGCCTGGCTCTTCTTCTTGGAAGATACCTTGTTGGGGTTTAATGAGTCAACACTTGGGTTGGGATTCCTTCCGCGCCCTCGGCCCCAGCCTTTGCCTCGATCGCGGCTTTTCTGTTTAGCATTACGGCATCGATACATCGCCATGGTAATTCTGCCTCCGAACTCGGGTGCGGTGATGTCGACTCTGCCTGATGATTGCAAATTCTCGGGTGGCGGTAATAACATCATGTTGCATGAGAAGCTTTTCGACATTTCTTCCAACTTGTCTGTGGTGATTTTTTCATCTTTGTAGAAGATAGTGAGCTCTTAGGAAAGAGGAAGCTTCTCGCCCTCTTGCACCTGTTGATGCATTTGAGAAGCCAACTCTTAAGTCGAGTCTTTCGCTCCTACTCCTCTCACAGGATATACTTAACTAGGGGAACAACTTTTGTGGGCTTGGAGAGAATATATTTTTCCAACTCATCAATCAACTTTTGTAAAAGAGTTAGTTATTTAGGAGCCAATATGGTGGCAGCTTGTTCAGTCTACTTCTTTGGCCTTCTTTTCATATTTTTCTTCTTATTCTTCTCTTGCTTCTTAGCTCTTACCAATTCAGTTAGAGAAGGGACTTCTGCTCTTGCAGACAGTTGAGAGGCACTTGCAGAGTTGAAGTTGTTATGTGGAGCTTTCTTCTTGAGAGGTTTGGGTTGAGAATGTTTCTTTGGGGCCATAGTGACCCGATTAGTCTTTTATTGCTACAGTTGAAAGGTGGCATTGATTGCCTACTCAATTATTTTATGCGGCGTTTCTTGAAACTAGGCCATATAAAGGTCAGAGTGTTGAGGAGTTGACTTTATTACGGGCTTCTTGCCTGCTTGTTCTTTGGTTTACTGATTACTGGGTTTGAGGCACTCTTTCTGGGTTTTGCCTTTCTAGCTTTGCTTATGGTTAAACTTGGCACCTTTGTCTTAGTGTTACCTTTCTAGTTTTGCCCAAAGTTTACTTTGACATTTTGCTCTCGAGTATTGCTTTTTTGGCTTTGCTCGAGATTCAATTTGATCTTTTTCTACAGAAATTTACCTTCTTGGCTATCTGAAGATTTCATTTAACTTTTTGCTGTTTAGATCTACTTTTTTGGCTTCGCTCTTGAGTCTTGCTTTTCTAGCTTTGCTCAACATTTGATTTAACATTTGGCTGCGAGAGGTTTTTTGACTTTGTTCTGAACTTGATTTTGAGTTTGGCTTCTTTGCTCTACCTTTTTGATTGTGTAGGAACTTGCCCTAAGTTTTGTTTGGTTTGATTTTGGCCTGGTTTTTGGACTCAACCTGAGATTTAATTTGTGGCATTGGCCATTATTTGTCATAAATAGATAGATCTTCTCTAATCATGAATTCTGTGAAGTTATTTTGGTCCATTAATTGTTAAGCATCCTCTCTAACTTTCTTCATAATTATGGAGTTCCCTTGGGCATCAATTTTCCCTTCTCTGATGAGAATTTCAATCTAGTCTTGGACTTTTGGGCGTTCGCCGGTAAGGTGTGATGCCCTAGCATGGAATTCGCAATATAAAGATGACTCTTCTTGGCTTCTGCATAAGTTGACAGTGGATTATGCACCAATATTTGACCCCTCTTTGAGAAGAATATCAAATATTTTCTTGGTATCCTTCTTCGGAAAAGAGCATTGGTGACCTGCAAGTCTGGGTCCCATAGAACAAGTTTAGTTTGGCTATAACCAACTTCTTTCGTCCCTAGGGTGGGGAATGTGAAGGTCGTTGCCATATGGATCACATTGATTGAGTTGTGGAGATTGTTGGCTGATTTGTCGGGCCGATCCCAAGCATGGGGTTGTGGAGGATTGACCAAGCCGCAATACATTGTGATGAGGAGACTTTGGATCAATTTTTCTACCCTTGAAGATGTAGCAATCTTCAATAGTGCGTCCTAACATGCGGTGATACACACAGTAGTTGGGCTTGCTCGTCTTATTAACTTTTGTTGGCTTCTTTGGATCTGGGAGAGTTATCAAACCATTTTTTGTACAGAGGTTAAAGAGCTTCTTAGTGTGCTCCTTGAAGGAAATACACTTGGCCAGTATGGTGGTAGGCATGTTTCCTTCAGACTTTTTTGTCAGAACTGCCTGAGGTTGCTCCACCATTGCCCCCAATTGTGTTGGGAGAAGTCCATTGCATTTACCTTTTTTTTTCCCCCAATGGTAGTACGCTCTTTGTTGGGCTGACGCTTAGAGGGGAGGAATATTGGATTATCAATGAAGAATATTTTGATCTCCGCAACGACTAAGTTAAGCTAGTCAAAACCCTTGATATTAGTGCCAAGGAGCTTATAGTTGACCTTTCTGACAAGCCTGCCAACATATGGTTATGGCATCCTCTTGAGTGGGAGGGTTGTCACATCTCATGCTGAAATCCATCTAACGTTTGATGAAATCCGGAGTTGTCTCCCCATTTTTTACCTTGGAGAATATAGCTTAGCCAGAGAGACCTTCCTTTCGGCCGTTTGGAATCGATTGATAAACTTCTTTTGCATATTGGCCCAATCGGTGACTAAATTGAATTGCAGCCTTGAGTACCATTGGAAGCATGGATGGGGGTGTAGTTCAGTACGTGTCGATATCGGACAACACGTATCGGTATCGAAACCCCTCGATACGAAATCGGATCGAAACACTGTTCCGCTCTGATAACTTAAAAGAAAATAGTTTTTTAATGGTTTTGGGTGACACCTGAAATCATTTCACCCGGTGTCAGCCCGAAAAGGCCGACACCAGGCGAAACTGGACACAAACTTTCGCAAACTCCCCCTCAAATCGGGAGTTTGCATCTGTGACCCCTCAAATCTCAGATCTGAGGCGTTTTGCTGCAGAGGGGGGAGGGGGACTGCCGCAGGGGTGCAAGGAGGGTGGAAACCGGCTTTGGAGGGAGGATTTCACCGCCGGATCCTTGCTTCTTGCTATCGCCGTCGGTACTTGCAGAGCATAGACGTCGTTTTCTCATCCTTTGCATTGAAGAAACTTGTATGTATTATGTATTTCTTTACTTCTTCCATAGATTTGCATGCTATATGTAACTTTGTATGCTACATAAGTACATATAGCTATTTTGCACTTTATTTAGGGGAAAATCCCAAATTAAAACTTATTTAGTGATGTAAAATTGGGGTTTTGGTATAGTTAGATAAGTTTAACATGATTAAAAGGTCAATTAAGGTTCATAGATGGCAGTTTAGTGGGAGCATGGCGAGTTTTTTTATGTATTAGGGTAAATCTCCTAATTAGATTTAAATTAGGGTTTGCAAATTGGGGCTTTTGTGTAATTAGGGTTTGTTAAGGGGAAAATCCCAAATTAAAACTTATTTAGTGATGTAAATTTGGGGTTTTGGTATAGTTAGATAAGTTTAACATGATTAAAAGGTCAATTAAGGTTCATAGATGGCAGTTTAGTGGGAGCATGGCGAGTCTTTTTTATGTATTAGGGTAAATCTCCTAATTAGATTTAAATTAGGGTTTGCAAATTGGGGCTTTTGTGTAATTAGGGTTTGTTAAGGGGAAAATCCCAAATTAAAACTTATTTAGTGATGTAAATTTGGGGTTTTGGTATAGTTAGATAAGTTTAACATGATTAAAAGGTCAATTAAGGTTCATAGATGGCAGTTTAGTGGGAGCATGGCGAGTCTTTTTTATGTATTAGGGTAAATCTCCTAATTAGATTTAAATTAGGGTTTGCAAATTGGGGCTTTTGTGTAATTAGGGTTTGTTAATGTCAATTGAAGATTAAATAAACTTCATTCAATGGTTTCAGGTTTCAACATGTTGTTAATTGCAGAATGTCATATTTTGAGGCTAAATATCCTAATTAGGAGGTAATTAACTATTAAAAATTGGGGCTTTTGTATTATTAGTTATGTTTAGGGTCAATTGAATGTTAATAATGCTTCATTGACTGTTTTAGGTTCCAAGCATGCTTTTAATTGTCTTTATGACATGTAATTAGGTCAAAATTAGGTATTAAAAATTAGGGCATTTATATAATTAGGTGTGTTTAAGGTCTATTGAAGCTTGATTAAGGTTGAACACAATTTTTCCAATAGGAAGATGCTTGGTTGTATTTTTCATTCTACTTGCAACTTTTCATGCTTGATTTCTTATTGTAGGACAATGGCTAGAGGAGAGCAGAGTTAGGGATTGGATGATCCGGGGTGGGCTCATCTCACATTAGTTGATGCAAAAAAGAGGAAAGTAAAATGCAATTATTATGGGAAAGACATACATGGAGGAATTACTGGAGCAAAAAACATCTAGTAGGGGTAAGAGGAGAGGTAAAGTAATGTGATATAGCTCCTCGAGAGGTGAGGGAGGAGATGCATCAGTGTCTTATGGGCTAGAGAGGGGGTAGGCAAAGAAGGGATGAAATGAAGTTGAAATTAGTCTGGAGTTTTCAGGCAAAATGAGTAGAAGGGTTACGAGAGATGATGGTGAGCCCAATTCTGAGGATTCAGATCCTGAGTTAACAGAGGCAGTAGAGCGTGAGCGTAGGAGCAACGTAGGCACAACCTTGCAAAGAGCAGACCCCATGGATAGCTATGTACTTAGAAGGCAGAGTTTCTCACAACCTCTAAAATCAAGCAGACATTGAGAGGTGTCAAGAAATCAGCAGAATCTGCAGGGCACACATTTAAAAGTATTTGCAAGTGATTCTTTCATGCTGGTGTACTTGCCCATGCAGCCCAATTAGAGTATTTTCAGCCTATGATTGATGTTATACCCGACATTAGGGTTGGTTTCAAGGCTCCGTCACATTATGAGATATACGGGCGTGGCCTTGAGGCTGAGGTTGAGGAGCTTCATTAGTGGGTTGAAAGCTTCAAGTATATATGGATGGAGAGAGGTTGCATTATTATGTGTGATGGTTGGATTAGTACTATGAATAAGTCCATGATTAATTTTCTTGTTTATTATATTGAAGTTACAAATTTTTTAAAGTTATTGATGCATCAAAGCATGAGAAGAATGCGAACTACTTGTTTCATTTGATGGATGGCATGGTGGCAAAAATTGGAGAGGAAAATGTTGTGTAGGTAGTTACTGATAATGAAGCCAATTATAAGGCTGCATGCTAAAAGTTGATGCAAAAAGGGCAACACATGTGCAGCACATTGTATTGATCTGATACTTGAGGATATCGAAAAAGATAAAAAATGTGAAGATTACAGTTGAGAGGGCACAAGTAGTGACACATTACATATATGGTCATCCCAGGATCCTTAATATGTTCAAGGAGAGTTAGCAAGTGGAGGCCGAGACATCATTCGTGTAGGGCCAACAAGATTTGGTTCTAATTTCATTTCTTTGGAGTCATTGCATAAATTTAAGAATGAGTTGAAGTCTTTCATGTATCACAAAATCCTGCGGGCGTATTTAGACAAAGGCAGTGCTAAAAGTCAGATGGATTATTTGGAATGTTGCCATGTTATAGAAGAAAAAGATTTCTAGGACAGGGTAGCATGTTATTTAAAAATTGTCACTCCTCTTGTAAAGGTGCTTAGAATGGTGGTTGACAATGATAAAAATGACATGGGATATTTATATGAAGCCATGGACCGTGCGAAGATGGAGTTGCGGCAATCCCTCCCCAAAGGCTATAAAAAATGGTGGAAAATTATTGATCACAGATGGGAGAACACATTACATCACGATTTGCATCCAGATGGTGAGTGATGAATCATTTTATCATTTATTTCCTATTGGAGTATTCTACATCTTACATTCACTTAATTATACATAAATGTAGGTTATTTTCTCAGTCCTCGATTGATGTATGCTAACAATGCATATGTTGATAGTGAGGTGCTCCATGGCACTTTAAATGTCATTGGTCGTTTATCCATGACACTAGAGAAAAGGTTGGAGGTTGAGCTTCAAGTTGTTCTTCACTTTTTTTTATACATTTTTATCAATAAGAGGGAATGTTTGCGAGGAAGTTCATGATGTTAAACTGAAAGTGTCTTTTTATAGATGGATGCATATAGAATGAGGATTGGGACATATTATGACTCCCAATTGCAATATGTTGTAGGCCAAGTCAGTTCAGGTATACAATATTTTCCCAGCACGTATACATATATTATGATGAGTTGATCTCTATAAAATCTATCTAACATTCATTTAATTTATGATCGGTGGACAGTTGAACGGTATATTATGGTCCAAAACAGAGATTTGGGTAGTAATGCATCGGTTGTTATTGTTATTCGGGTGCTTAGTCAAATAACATCAGCTAGCCAATGTGAAAGGAATTGGAGTACATTCAGCCTTATACACTTAAAGGTTCGCAATTGGCTGAAGGCAGAATGATTAGAGAAATTAGTTTACTGTCATTGCAATCTTGGGTTGAGATATAAGAGGATATTGATGACCCTATTTTTATCCTACTGATACAACATGGGCTGAAGGAATATTAGATGGACATGAACCAAGGGATCCAAAATTCAAACTACTAGCAAAAAGACCAAGAGAATCATCATCAAAAGGAAAGCAGCCTGAGACTGCTGAGGACACTGAGGAGCAGTTTGAGCCTGCTCGATATTCAGAATCAGATAGCAGGCCTATCACTCAGAATGGTGAAGCCACCTCCATCATTAAGGAGAACTGTATTAGGGATATATATGATTGAGAGGGCTAATGCTGCTCGAGATGGCCCAACAATTGAGAAGATGAAGCAAATTTATGTGAGACAAATACCAAGGGAAAAAGGACTCCATACAAAGATGCAAGAGGTGGTCCAACCAAGTGAACCAACAGAAAAGAAAAAAGAGTCAAAAACTGCAAGAAGGCGTTTGGTTTCTTATACTTCTAATGACGACGACGATGATGATCCTAGTGCAGGTGCAGGTGCTACTATTGGCGGTGGCATATATACACAACCACACACAGTCACATGGTGATTATGGACATGATTCACAAGATGACTATGGACATAGTTCACAAGGACAAGGTTACTATGGACATGATTCACAGGGGCACCATGGACATGACTCACAGGGGCACTATGGACATGATTTAGGTTATGGTCCCTCTGAAGTTGGCCAACAGGGCACAAGAAGGTTTGGGTGGACTCGTGAACCTAAATTTCAATTTCAACCACTTCTAGCCAGTAACAGTTATGGCTCAGTATCCTCTTCTCATGCTTGGGTTCATCTTCTTATTTTGATTCTGGATTCCAATCAACCCAACAACCTCACTCCAAGAGGGATCCAAAGAGGGATGAATGAGTTGGCTGCATCTTTGTTTGGTTATAGTGAATATTCGGAGTATAAGAACCCTCTTTATGGGTTTCAAGGACAGCAACCATACGATGAAGGAGAAGGTTCTTCCAGCTATTATCCATCTTAATGCATTGAAATGTTTGGGTATGAAAATTTATTTTATGCAACATTTTATTGTGTTTGTAATATTTATGGTAGTGCAAGATTACAAAGTCACTCCATGTTTATTGTTTAACTATTTAATATGCATCTAATATTTCATTAACATGTCACACATCTATCTATCACTTCCTCCAATTTCTTTTCAATGTTAAATGCATGTCCACTATTTTTTTTCGGTTCTGATAATTATATATATATATATATATTTATTATTATTATTTTTTTGCATTTTTTAACAGCCCTTTTCAGGGTTCGGCCGAATCCGAAACCGATACCGATTTGATTTCGATATCAGAAACCCTCCCCCCCTCCGAAACCGAAACCAAAATCAACACCCCCATTGTTGCTTGGAAGGCGGTACCTATGAGGGAAGTTGCGAAGTAGTAGAGGAGATAAAACTCCTCGAGTGCCAACTCTCTCATGACCGTTATATAATAGGTCAAATGTTTCATGTGGAGAGCCATGCCCATCAAATTTTTGTAGTTTAGGTGCTTTGGGGCAATCTGACAGCAATTTCTTAAATTGGTGGTGAATGGGTATGACACACTGTATAGATCAACAATGATGGTACCCTCTCCGTGTTAGGCGAATTTGTCTTCCACAATCTTTTCTATCATTCACCGTTGAGCGACAATGTCTTCAACAACTAAAGTTCGAAGTGACTGGGAATTTGGGTCACAAGATGACTATAATCTTGCTTCAGCAATGAAGTCATTTGACACAATTGTTTGTTGGTGGACCACAGAAGGATTTCCTAGTTGTTGTTCACCCTGCGTTTTTTGGTTAAATATCGGCCTTGTGGGCGGTTGACCATTTGTACTCATCTACCATTTCATCTCAAGCATGAGATTGGTCATTTCTATGTGCCAACGTTGCATTATTTTATACTTAGCATCGTCAGACACGTAGACAAGGAGTTTCCCCCTAGTCTATCAAAGACCAAAACACATGGTGTTGGGGCCTTGGTGCAGCTTCTTTCTCCGCCTCAGATTGGTTCCGATGATCTTTCAGAGATGAAATTAAGTTTATGATAAATCCCTTTTCTCTTTTGTCTTTGAGGATGCAGAGGTTTGACATCGAGAGCTATTGATGATTCATCTTGGTATTGTTGTTGATCTTCAACGGGCTTGTTTGCCCTCTCTCTTCGAATTGCTCGAGCCTCCTCCTTGGTGGCCCATGCTTGTTTCATCTTGCGGGCTGTTCTAGGATTGCCTTGTCCCCATTCCTAGAGTTGGACTTCTTCTGTTTTGTTTTATTTCATCTCTTGGAGGAGTGCAAAATGGTTGGAGGTCGGAATTGTCGGGACATGACCGTCCCTAGGCATAATCGGCTCGCCCCCATCAAGCCGAATGTGGAGGTCTCCGACAATTACAGTCTTGCTAGAATTGGAAGTTGCAGCTGTAGGCTTCTTGCCTTTGCGGCATAATCATTGACGATGCTTCTTCTTCACAGGAGCAACATTGGGAGAAATAGTATTAATCGAGAAGACTCGGCCTTGTGAGGGACAGGGCTTGATGCCCCCAATCGTAGTAGACACAACAATAGCGACCAGCGCCTTTATGGTTGTAGGGACTACTCCCAAGAAGAACGGGGATCCAACCTCTGTGGGAAAATCTTCAAAGACTATCGGAGTGGTCAAATAACCATAATGAGTGTGGTTGACCACGACCTTTTATAAGAGACTGATGCCATTTGCGATTTTTGTTGAGGTGATTGCCTTTTCCTCCCTGTGATAGGAAGACAATAGACGTCACAACTTCGTAAAGACGAAGTCTTAACATGGATATGCATGCAATTATATATTGTTCTTGGTATAACTGCAATTCGCCATCTCATAAATGACTTAGCAAAGAAAATATCCATGAAATTGACTTAACGTCCCTGTCTCTTTCTATTTATAACATCAAACAGTCAAATTACAGACATGGACCTTCCTGAGGACCTTTATGTAGGATTTTCTTTAGTCTTTAAAAGTCTGAGTCCTTTGAGGACTTTTACATAAAAAGCCAGGAAGCCAGCAGGAGTCCAGAGCTGCGACTTCTCTCTCTTTTTACAACAAACACAACAGACTGACAGAGGCTTCTTCTGCTCCTTGCTTGCTTGCATGGCTGCTACTTGGTTTCTCCAAGTTGAAGAGCTCCAAAAGTTTCTCCTTGCTTTGTGCGCTGGGTTCCTTTTTAGTGGTTGGCAGAGAAGGGAGACCCCAGTGGCTTGCTACAAAGGAATCTCCCGGAGGCTGTTTGAAGCACCTCTCCCGTTGAGTGTTTGCATTTATTGTATATTTTTTATTTTCTGTTTCTTATTTTTCTCTCTTTCTTTTTTTCTTTTTTTTTTTCTGAAGAAGACTAAAGGGTCACCATCCCAGTCAACATGGCCAGGGAGCACCCTTCCCTATCAGCACGTGAACGGGAGGAGTCCCTTCCGGTCAGTGCAAGACTGGGAGGGGACCTCCCGGTCAGCGTGTGACTGGGAGGAGCCCCCTGGTCAGTGCAGCAACCGGGAGGCCCTCCCAATTTCCCCTGGGAGGATGCTGTCCCAGTTGTGACCGGGAGAGTGTCTCCTACCCACGCACATTTTGGTTTTTACTGTGTACACTTGGGTTTGCTTGGCTCCTTTTTCTGGAGTTGTGTGTTTGACTCCAGGAGTCGTTGTTGTGTTAGCTTTGACCAAACCTGCCTAGTTGCGTTGACTTGGTATGCGATTTTACACCAAAAAAACCAAATAATCGTCGTGTCTGGTAGATGGTTATCCACCGGAATTCCTGGGCGTTTGACATTGTATATTGTGTGGCCAAGGTTTTGTACCGCCACTCTTTTAAAAATAGAAATTTTCTGTTTTATTCATTCTGAAAATATCTAGAATAAATAATTTTAACTTGATAAATTTTGGGGTTCAACAGGAATGCATGTGCAATGCAAGTAAAGATTCTTATTCAGGATGTCAACAGGTTGTATTCGACAGATACAGAATGGATGCCATATTCTATAGCAAAAGGCTTTTTAACTTTTTGGTGCCATATTTGGAATTCAAAATGATTTTGTCATCAGTAACTACCGAAGGATATTTGATTTTCAAAGTAAAAAAAGAGAGGTCTCCGTGTGTCATCTGACATTCCTTAGGTGTTTCTAGTGCCTAGTTTGTAAGTTCGATATTATATTTTACATTTAACAGGAAAAAGGCCTGCATGATGCCATAGAATCATATAGTATTGTTGCCTCCCCTCAAACTGTATGTTATTGCCATGTTCATTAAGGATGTTGCTTTGATTACTACACCTGAAATCTGAACCAAAGCCATGGAGTAGTTGTCAAGCCGTACTACACAAAATTTATAATCTTTGATTATGATAGTCTGTTGCCCTCTTGACCTCTTTTTCCAAAGTTTCATATGCCTAAAGATTGTTTCCATATTGATGTTCCATACCCATGTTATGCTATAATTCTTCTTGTTAGCAATTTGATATCCAACCCCACTTGTGATGGCATGAGTACAGTTTGCCAATTTTTGGGCATGGGGGAGAACCCTGTGACTAACTACATACTTGGCAATAGCTGAATGAGAGGTAGAGAAGTTAGAGAAGTTCTGGGGTAACCTGTGGCTGGATTGAATCCTGAGGGATGGAAATGCCCTTGCCTTTTGGGGGCCCCAGGAAGAGGAAGAGGCAGATAGAGCAAAGCAAAGGAAGGTCTCCTCTTTCTCGGTCTGCAAGAGTGCACAATCAAAGGCATGAAGCCATTTCTCATCAACGTAGTGTCATGTTAGGACACAGCTGACCAGACATCATACCTGCCTGTTAGTTTAATATAATTCCATATTTGTAGCTTGAGACCCAGCTGAGGCCAAGACGGTTCCAGTCAATGGTGCTGGAAACTTCCAGGTAATGCTGTTCTGGCTAGAGTTTTCTACTCGGGCAATAATTAGAGAATAAACAGCCAAAAAGAAGTGGGTTTCTAGTTTCATTTGATTTATGTGGCAGTCTGCTTCTGTCTAGGTATCTTAAACTTTGCCTGTAAGAGAGCTACGTTGATCACACTTTAGAGGCAGTTTGTTACCGTTTGGCCCATAGAATAGGTGCCTTCGCATCAGCATTTTTTTGAATCTTAATGTCATGTATGTGCCATGTAATTTGTAGGTGAGTACTCAAGGAGTGGCCTACTGGTTAGCCCTCCATCACCATGTACACCAGAAGCAGGTTTGTGAGGAATTTATAAAGGATGATGTAATAGGCCAGTTAAGGGCATACCTAGTGCATGAGACTCCTCCAACGTGGGTCTGAGGAAGGCCTAAAATGAGATGATATGATGTTATTATTATGGACAGTGGCTTGGGTTTAAATAAGAATATAGCATTTGATAGAAATCTTTGGAGGAAGGGGATTCATGTAGCCCACCCCAAATAATGGGATAAGATTCCCTTTGTCTCTCCAATTTGTAATTGCAGTCCTCTTATGAAACATGTTGTCTCTGAAGAGATAATTCTTATTTGGTTCATCTTTTGAGGTGGACGCAACAGGATGATGGCAACCGTCATGAACTCTGTACTGCTTCAAGCATCTCTTGAGAAGATTGGTGTGCAGACACGTGTACAGACATCATTTATAATGCAAGAGATTGCAGAACCATACATCAGGCGAAAAGCTATCCGTCATCTTGAGAAAGGAAGAGTTGTCATATTTGGTGGCATTGGTGCGGGAGCAGGGACCCCTTTTTTCAACACCGACACAGCTGCTGCTCTGAGAGCTTCAGAACGTAAGCCACTTTTGCTGTAATATCATAGAAGCATTTAGTTTCTTTGCCCAACATTTTTATTTATTTATTTCATGAGTGCAGAACCTGTGTAAATTTAACTTACTTTGGCAGTTGGTGCTGATGCTATCCTTAAAGGAATAACTGTTGACAGCATTTTTGACTGTCATCAGAGAAGCAACAATGGTATCACGTTTGAACACATTTCGTTCAGGGAACTGCTTTCAAGAAATTTTTCGGCAATGGATGCGACAGCTATCACATTCTGTGAAGAAAATAACATTCCCGGTTAGTAATGTGGCCACCTTGCCCCTGATCACTTTCATTGATGTTTGACTGGGCCGTTAACAAAAACTTTGTTTTTGCAGTTGTGATTTTTAATCTACTAGAAACTGGGAACATTTCCAGGGCACTCTGTGGAGACCAAGTGGGCACCCTCATCGACCAGTCAGGAAGGATTGGTTGATGTGGTTGGTGTGTAATGTAGCTCTTGGGTAATCCTTGATTCCAGTGATGGAAACTTGAACTCATCACATGGATGTCCGGAGATACAATATCTCTGGCGAGGACCCTCATGCTTGATTCTACGCTTCTAGGACAGTGCGGATATTACAGATATGTACATGGCGAAGGCCAAACGATGATGCTTATACGGAACTGGGTGTAAATGAAACTAGTGGCCGATGCACAAATATTTCCTGAAGCTGCATGGCATTGGTGAACCTGGGAAAGCAGAGCCAGGAGAAAAGCTCATCGGAATGCATCTCATCATTTTTGCTTTATTTCTCCTTTGAAAATTGAGTACCCAAATTGACGTCAAAATAAATGCTCCGTACGTCCTCTTGTATAGTCAACGTAATTGCGTGTAAAAATATTTATTGTGTACCTTTATTATTTTCTTGTGAAAGAAATTGCATTGAGCATTTTCCTAGCATGCCCATCTTTTTCTCCTAGGATCTTTTACTTGCTTGTGCTATTCTCATTTCTGAAGCCCATAAGAATTTGAAAATTCTTTTCCTTTAGAAAGACAATGATGATCTCCCACCGTTGGATCTTCACGTGCTCTTCAAATTGATGATGAATAGAATACTGTTTGCACTTGCGAACAAAGATACGAGGTTAGAGGGAGTCTCTTGGGGTGGACTGCAGTGGGATAACTTTCTGATAAGTTAGGAAAGGTAGTCGGAATGTAGAGAGAGAGAGAGAGAGAGAGAGAGAGAGAGAGAGAGAGAGAGAGAGAGAGAGAGAGAGAGAGAGAGAGAGAGGGTCTTTTCCTTTGAAGCGGGCTAACCTACATGCCTTTCTGTGGTCTGTTGGACATCTGTGAAAGTCCCCAAAGTTTTGGAGTTGTCCACTCTCCTCCTTCCATTGTTGGTAGCCTCTTTTAAGCATGTGTCAGGGGTCCTCTTGCCACATCATCTCCATCACAGCTATACAGATGAGTCATGAAGAATAGTTGGGTGTGCCCTTGATGGGAGTGGTCCCAGGAGTACGTCGGTGAGCCAACGTGCACTGTTCTTACTACATGGGTGATGTAGATGTTGTTGACCTCTTTGAGATAGAGAAGGGGTGTGTTGGGTTGGAAGGAAAGCCATTCCTTGTTGTAGGCACATGTTGTGTGACTTTCGAATTGTGCCTTCGCTTGGCAGAGATAGGTCTGACAGTGGGTCTCCTACGCCTTGTAGAGAGGATCCTTGAGGTGGCTCAAGGGACTGTACTCACCCTTGACAAGTGTTAGACCGACGACCCCATAAGTGAAGGAAATGAAGCTCTGGTGGGCCAGCCCACATCCATCCTTCTGCATGGGCTACTATTGAAGAGTGGGGTGATGGTTGGGCTCAAGTTTGTCCTCTTGCTTTATTGGGCCAGACTAGTTTTACCCCACTTCACATGCCCCCTTCTTTGTGCTCGGAAGTAACTTGGAGAGGACAATAGTTGTTGCCCTAGGGCTTGGCGATGATTCATTTGCTTATGCATGTCGTGATTGATTAACGGTCAAGGGCCACCGTCACCACTCCTCCATCCCTTGAGGAAGCGAAGATTGTAGATAGTCGTTTCAATGGGGTTTGGTGCTAGGTGACCATTAGTCGAGGGCAATGGGCAACGAATTGACGGATTGAAAAATGCCCTGCTTCAGGTCATGATGACAAGGAGAGTTGAAGAGGCATCTTCAAGACGTGGGAATGACACCTCCACTCTAAGCCTCCATAAATTGAGGCCATAGGGGTGTTCATGTGCACATTCCCTACCTTTCGTCCTCGTCTACCTGCTCTGCCCCCCTCATTGCTCGAGGGTGAGTCTTCTTCTGGTAAGTCTTCTTTGAGCCTGCGTATCTAAATGATGGCGAAGAAGGGTAAAGCCATCATGTTCAACTGTTCTTCTTCTTTTGCTACTTCTCCTACTCCTCTGAGCATTGCTAGGGTTGTTGCACCTTCCTCCAAACCTCGATGAGGTTCGACCCCCTAGTTGATGTCATAACAAGTCATTGAGGGCCCCACAAGGTCTATCATATCCTCCAATCCTTAGGTATCATCTTTCCCCACCATACTCGAAGTGTCCTCTACCCTATTCATGGATGATTCACTTTGTCATTGGATCATTTGACAGTGGCCTTCTATCTTCCAATGTTGGGCATAATTGTCTGACTTCTCTGATCCTACCAACTCACTCTTGCATAGCTTTCACTTGAACTCATGGTGAGTACTATTCTACTACTTCATTGCCCAGTTCGATGACTTCAGAATCACAACCTGTAGATATCTTCTGAAACTTGTTCATGATGCAATCCATGAGTAGTGGCGAGTGTTACTACTTCAAGACTTGTTCCTCCAAGAGCTTTCTAAACTTCTCCCCCCGCTTCTCTAAAATCAAAGACTAGGGGGAGAAATTCATGATTATTGCTCATGCAAATAATAGTCAAGAATGGGATTTCCCCGACTTTCTCAAGACATGCATATTCTCTAGTGACATGACCCCTTGGTTGAATCCTGACGATTAAGACTCTACCTTTCATCTCGCGAGCTGCCCAGTGGATTATGTTGAGTCCCTCCTCATGCCAAAACGGCTAAGGCAACTTAGACTCAGCCCTTCTATCTAGCTAGGTAGGTGTCTAGATCTACTTCTAGTGTTCAATCTTCTTATCTTTGTAATCTGACTCTATTGATGGATCCTATAGGCCACCTAGTGCATCCCATGAGCAGTCTTAGGTTCAAGAGTAGAGTGTTGCCCAAAGCTATGACTAACTCAGAGAAGGTGAATGGGTTTTTAAAATCAAATTGCAAATCTTTTGGAATAAAGATGATCTTGACTGGTTATGCAAGGACTTGAATCTACCGACAACTCTAATGAGATCCTAGATGACTTAAGGTGTGTGTATGCAATGCAATGGAAAGGTTAGAGTCCTTGGACTCTCAAAATATGTAAATTATGTATGAACAAATAAATGCAATCACACACACAAAAAGAACACTAGATTTATCCTAGTTCGGTGTTGACCAATTCGACTTTACATTTAGTCTCCAGAACCACCTATTCTAGGATTATCCATTAACACTGAAAACTATTGGCCTTCTTCTATTACGAATTCGAAAGTGACTCACTTTGTCATGCCCCGTCAATTTAGCAGCGGAATAAATTAAGGAGGCATGAACAACGTGTATAGTAATGTAAATTGCGCATACATTCGCAAATATCAGAGCAACTAATGAACAGTAATTGTAATAAACTCTTTATTTTATCGATAAATCACATAACTATTACAACTACTAATTCTGAGCCGAAACATAGGGCTCAATAACACCATTACATTGGGAAAAGATAATTAAGCAAACATCTAACTATGCTCTAAGGTACTAAGGACACTCCATCACTATGACTCCGGGTCGCTCATCACTCCAGTCCATTCCCATTGGTGTGCGTAGGGTCATCACTTGACTTACCTGGAACACATACAACAAAAGCGCAGGGTGAGCGATAACGCTCAGTAGGACTTAATATCTCGTGTAAACAAGCATACTTTAAGTGATTAATGTCTTGTAACGCAGGTTAACTAGAGAGAACGATCATGTATAGTCAAGAGAGTAATAGAACATGATGGCAAAGGAATGATAAAACTTTCAACATGGATATTGTAAAACTAGTATGATAAATGATTGACTATGTAAAGAGATAGTGTATATGGTTGCACTACGGTGCACTAGTAGAGATAGCACCTCTGGTCGAGCATCTTGTCAACCCAGAGAACGATAGCATAGTGATTGATATATTGATTGTCATAAATTAATCTAGATAGTAAACTGGCGCTGGATGCATGCCGTACACATCCTGATCATGTAACCCTTGCAAGGAACTAGCACTCTTCGAGAGCTCCTCCTAGGACCAGACCGGGCCCTATTGCTTTGGCATATAGTACTTGCTTGTTTAATTTAGACAATTAGAAATAGATGAAAGTAGTAGAGAGAACGTGAACAGATAAGAGGATATGGACATTAGATGAGATAGGGACAATTTCGTAAAATAACGATAAACACACGATAGTAACGGTTGCACAGCACCAGGTCGGGTGCCGGCAGTCTGGTAGAAGTCACAGCCGCCCCTTAGCCGTGCTGTGTACACGGGTCAGGTGGTCCGGTGTGAACTCAAGACGAGAAGGAACACTAAGGCTTGGATCGTATTGATCCCTAAGAGTGTAACGGGTTTTGGGGTACAACCAGCTCGTTGACTAAGGACGTGCGCCAAAGTCAAGAAGACTTACGGAGGTCTTGACAAGGAGTCCCTGGTCCAATCGAGAGTATTCCCGGTGAAGAGGTGGTCCATGTCAAGGGAAAGTGTGTAAAAAACGGGTCCGTCGTGCCTCGAGTGCTCGTAGGCCGAGGAAAAACAGTAACAATAGATAAAATGTGCGAGTAAAACGGAAACAATTGTATTTAACAAAATAGGGTAATTTAGTCATTTATTTCGATAATTTATCGAATACATTATTACATAATTGATCGGGGTCACATGGCATTTAATAATGTTGCGTGTGTGTAAGTGTAAAGAAATCTTGAGGATTTGACAAGTCGTGCAAATGTCATTTTAAATAATTAAATTTATATCATTAATGCCATTTATTAATTTACCAAGTCGAATTAACTATAACATGAGTTAATCATGGCTAATTAATGGTATAAAGCTTAAACAACAGGGTATATGCACAATTTTCCATTCTAGTCGGATTCATAAAAACGCGGCAGACTCACCCGTCGCGGTTCAAGTCGCGACGGGGCGGTCGGGCGCGACACGGGCCTGGCCGGTCTGGCCCGGACCAGGGTGAATCGCGGCGTCAAAGGCCACCGCATTATTAACGCGACGTTAATGGCCGGCGCGACCTCACTGATATCGCGGCGGATCGCGCCGTCGCGATAACAGGTGAGATTGCCCTTTTTCCCTTTTTCCCAGGGTGAGTCCTCTGTGATACAAGGATGTTTTAAATTCCATATAAAATAGCACGGTGATCCAAAAAGTACGAAACCAATTTTAAACGAAAGTAGACATGTATATCTATCAACATGCACAATTAATTTGAAAATAGACAAGGTTTAGACATGCATTGATCAGGTTGATTTTCGGTGATCTAAACAGGCGCAGTCAGAGTCAACGAATTAATTAGAGATGTATACATATGAAAAATTACGAAACCAGAGGCGTTCGAAAGCTAACTCGAAGTAGTATTTTATAAATTTTTCTCATGATATGGGATCAAGTATACACGAAGTTTAAAGGTAAACTTGAAGAGTCGGGTACAAGCAATAGACAGAGATTCAAAGATTTAATTCTCCCTCATGGGAGATCAAAATCGAGCAAGACCAAGGGCGTTTGAAAGATAATATGATGCAGTATATACGAGAATTTTATTATGGCACGAGAGCAAGTACATGTGGAGAATTAGAGAAAACATGAGATTTCGGTTCATAGTGACAGCAGGTTTTCACGAATTAAATTCGCCCAAATGGAGGAACGGAATACAACGAAACAATAGGGTTTTGAAGAGGTACATGAAGGCTACCTAGGATAATTATTTCACGATTTTATCTTGAGAGATTGCCTAGCTTTTTCGTGGAGTAAGAAAACCCTAGTTTGTAGTTGAAAATCTGAGGAAGAAAGCCAAGCTCTAGCCCCTTCTTCTCCAAGTTCTTCCTCTAGATCGCCTCCTACTCGTCTCCAAAGCTCCAGCCACGATTTGGGGTGGGATGAGACGAAACTTGGAGTGTTTTAATGCTTATTAGAGTCCTTAATCACCTTAAACTCTTTCCTTTTCATTTAATTTCGAATTTCCATAATTATCACATTTTTTTTCTTGCTATTATCTATCTAATTGGGTAAGAGACTCTTATTTGAGATAAACATAACTTATTTAGTGTTTATCTTAGCCTTTTACTATTTACTAATTAATTAACTCCGAATTTATTATTTATCTCCCCCTTTACTATCATTATTCCACCTATTTGGCTTGGGGAGAACTTAAATATCGGGGCTAATGTATTTGAGTATGTCTAGGATTCTTTTAAGATAAATAGGGGTCATATTGATGTTTTAATGATCCCTTTTTAATTAAGAGATATTAAAATTACGAATTTCCCTATTTAATATAGGTCTTCTATTTTTTATCCATATTTCCTCTTATCTAAATTCCCTTTTTAGATTAGGATAGAGTCCTATTGAGTTAGGCTAGGGTTAGGACTCTTTTTAAGATAATTTAGGAGTTAAAATAATTATTATCTTACCCCTTTTTATTTATTAGTATTTTTAGGTACGAATTTAGGCTTAATTAATCTCCCATCCAAATTGGGCTCTCCACATTTGGGCCCATCATTCCATACTTGGACCACTTATACAACCCATACTTAATTTTGTCTTAATGGCTTTTTAAGTACTTCGAATTATTCACCATGTATTCTAATTTAAATCCATTTATCATATTCATTCAATTGATTTCTTATTTTAATTCAATTTAATATTACTTATCCCAATATTGATAACCTTCATCCATCATTTGGCATCTTGCTTTTGGCCAAATAACTTATGTATAACTTAATTGTACAACCAATATACTTAATTTACTTAATGTGTTAATTATCCTTTCGTTAGTGAATTTATTCATGTGCCAAGATTGTCCATTGGTCCAAATATCATAATGGGCTATCAACCCATATTATTTAAAGTCTACCCACATGGTTATTTTAGTTTATAACCCACTATGGCTCATAAAACAATGGGTTCTCTGACTTATTCCTTAATTATGATAATAAGTCGCATAAATTCTTAAACTTAGTCCAAATGATTTTTATATGTTCCAATTCAATGATGGGTCATTAGAGAGTATTATTTAAGGTATAAATATTATTTTTACGGAATTTTTATATGGGTTTATATGCATGTGATAATAATGCGTACCTTTTTAATTGATTGAATTTATTTATTGATAAAATTTTAATTTATCCATAATTTTTAATTAATGAATTTTCCGGAGTACTATACATTTTTTTATGAGTGAGAATCACACTCATTGGATAACACTCCAACAAGTCTTCTTCTATTTACGAATAAGAAGATATCTTGCTTCTCTTACAAGTGAGATGTACACTCACTGCCTACCCCAACAAGCCTTTCCTATTATGAGCTAGGGTAGATGCTCTCTGGTACAAACCCCAGTCCATCACCCTTCGGGTTCTACACCAACTTATATAATACCTCTATATAGGTTGACTGTCGCTACAATGAATGCTTGGAAGTTTCAATACAAATCAAAAGTAAATAGGAATTAATGAGAAAGTGGATAATTGTGTTAATTTGGTTTGTTTTAGAAGATAAATTCTAAGGTATTTTATGCTCATTATGTTTTATTTTAAATTATTTTAGGAGGAACTCACTCAAGTGAATCTCAAGATTAGGACTGTACTAGGTGGGATGATAGCTGAGAAGAACCCATTCACCAACCTTGGCTTTACTTTTCTCTCTTAAATATTGTTGATCTTCCTTTGTGGGCCAAAGATTTCTGTAGTGAGCCTTTTCATGGCTCTATTAGCCTGTGTAATCAGTCTATAGTGTAACTTTGATAACGTAAGGATGTCTAAAAAGAGTATGTAAATAAACTTGTCCTTTATTATCATGAACTATCCTAGCAACATAACTATTTTACTTCTTAGATTCCATCATGTTAGTTTATTTATAGATCTCCCATCTCTCAATGTCCATGCAATTGAGGCATGACAATTTTTCAGGCTTTACAAATAGTAGTCAATGCTCGGACACCAATTAGTCCCTTATTCTCTCTCACTTGCTTCACCCTATAAGGTTCTGAAGTTGAGTAGGGGCCGAAGGCACAAGCTGATGCTTAGCCAGTCACAATTTTTACCAATGTGCGGTGTAGCCTTCTTTTCCCTCACTCTTGGAGTGGGAAGTAGTTAGGCGTGTAGGCAATACTCAAGATTTGAGATGTCAGTGGATGCACTAATGATGAGACTAGTTGTAATATTGTGGCCATTCGGATCTTGGTTTGGTAGTTTTTGGGGCAGCGCGTGGCTCTTCAATTGTGTTTTGGGCTTCAGCAGGTCGTGTGGGCATTGTGGGTTGGATTTTGGGCCCAAACTGCCCACTGGTTCTCTATCTAAGAATGCAACGGGGGAGGGCATTGCGTTAGAATGTGTCCCCTACCCACGTCGTGACCTCAACACTGCATGCTTTAGTGTTTGGCTGCATGTGCAACGCGTGGCACACCTTTGGTTTCCACATGGCATCAGGTTCTTGAACACGATGGCTAGATGCCTCGCGTTTTGAACACGATAGCCACCTACGTCGTGTTCTCAGTGCTAAAGAGTTAAGTTGTTGTTGGTCAGCAAAATAGAGGAGCAAGCTCTATTCGGATGAGGGAGGAGTTCCTAAAATGGTTTGTGGTGATTTTGATCTGGAGGATCAAGTTTAGGCATGTTTTCGACACGAGGTTTTTTGGAGCACGGGAAATGCCATTTGAGCGCCTTCACATAGGTAGGGAGTTTCTCTCTCATTCTCATATGGATTGCGTGGTTTGTTGCATGAGAAGGTTCTTTTATAGTTGTAGCATGCCATGGTAATGAAAAGACTCTTTATAGTTAAGTTATGGTTGTGAAAATGTGAGTTTTGTGCGATTTCCAGATGAAGGTTTATGGTTGGGAGTTTTGTCTGTGAATGCGACGGGCTTGAGGGTCACGTTCTTAACACGACGTATCATCCCGACGCATTCACATGCAAAATGGGGTGTATTGGGTTATCACGTTCTTAATGCGACAACAGACTCCGTCGCGTTCTGGTACCGAGGCTAAAAACGTTTCTATTTGGAATGTGGGTCCTCTAGACCACATTTTAAGAGGTTTGTTGATTAATTAAGCCCGTGCAATTGTCTTTAGAGGCTTGTGATTGTGTTTAAATGTTAATGGATATCGTGATTACGAGACTTGTATGTGTGGCCAAGCTTAGTGGCTCGACACTTTCTGTGGTTGCCTCTCTAGTTGGGTACCCCAGGTTCTCTTTGAGCCAGTCACGTTAGTGCTCGGTGTTTGCTCCAGTACTGTGTATACCGTAGATATCTGTGTCATCTTCCCGAACACCCTCACTAGTTTGGCGAATTATACATCCTGATGAGGGAAAGATGATAGTAGGACAATGACTTGTGGTGTGGTTGACTTTCTATTTAGTTGCTTATAGCATGCTCGTGGTTGAGGGATAGACACCAGTAGATGTACTGGTCCCCAGCTAGTCCCGTGTTTCACAACCTCACTCTAGGGACTCTGAAATCCCTAGAGGCATACCAAGCGTAGGTCTACAACTTGGTTGTATGCAGGTGGTGTTGCTTCGACTCCACATTTCTTGTAGTTGTAGGGGTTGAACCGTAGTTGAACCTTCTATCTGGGACTGCGAGAGTGAGAGGTAATCCTATGTGATTTGTCCGAGTCAGTTGCTAGTGTCGCAAACCAAGCTTCGTGACCCAAGTGTTACATCGTACCCCGATTTCTCATACAACTGTGCATGACTTTCCGTTTAATTCATTTACTTATGGTACCTACAACATAGTACTCGCAATTTATTTACTTTCAGCACTTAATTCCTTGTACAATTATTTTTTTTAATAGTTAAGTTGTTAGTTGTGCACTCCTAGTACTCGTGTTACCTTTGTGGCTTCAAATTTTGGAGGGTTTTCTTGTTGAGCCAGTGACTTATGAGGCACACACCCCTACTTCCGCCTTTCAGGTGAAGGAGAGTAGGAGAGTTCCCGTCCCTCTTCTAGCTCTAAGCTACGTTATAGCAGAGGCCGGCCCACTCCACCAACAGTGTATTTTTCTTTTTCTGATCTTCACCTCGGGTTATGCCCCAAAATGTTGTATTTTTATTTCATGTCAACTTATGTTGAGATATGGCTATGTAACCTTCATGTAAATATGCATGAGACTATGTAAATATGTGCAATCCTATGCATGTTGAAGCGTTATTTTTATGTTCTCATGAACATATGTAATAGTATCCCTTGCGAGGATTTGGCCTGTTCGCAGGAGGCGGAGTCAGATTAAACTCATTATGAAGTTAACGGGTTCAAATGATGAGGACCACTACAGTTGGTATCAGAGTGTAGCTAATAACGAGCCCGATCCGATTCCGCCTCTCGTGAACAGGCTGAAGCCTTGCAAATGATATAATTACACGAGTCTGTGAGAACATAAGAGGAACATTAAAATACATCTAAGATTGCACATATTTATACCTTCTCATATATATTTACATGAAGTTTACATAGTCACATCTCAACTGAAGTCAACAGAAAAGTAAAGGTACAACATCTTGGGGCATACCCCGAGGTGAGAATAGAAAAGAAAATTACACTGCTAGTAGAGTGGGTCCACCTCTGCTATGATGCAGCTCAAAACTAGAAGAGGGACATGAAATCTTCTGCTCTCTTTCACCTTAAAGGGGTGGAAGTAGGGGGTGAGTCTCACAAGTCACTGGCTCAGCAGGAAAACTCTCTTAAAATCGAAACCACAAAGATAATACAAGAAGCAAGAGTGCACTACTAACAAGTATTGATAACAACATTAAATGAACATGTTGTTAAATGGTTTAAATAAATAATCTGCAAGTTCTAAACTGCAAATTTTGGAAATAAGTAAATAAATAAACGACAAGTCAAGGACAAGTGTGGGAGTTAACAAGGAACAACACTGAACTCAGGTTACAAAAGCCTAGTTTGCGACACCAGTAATAGACCTGAACAAACTACACATGACTACCTCTCAGTCTCATAGCTATGGACGAAAGATCCAACTGCGACTGCACCTCTATAAGTACAAAGAACTGCGAAGTCCAACTGTGGATGTGGACTTTCGTCCCACAAAGAAAAGATGAAAGATATAAAAGATAATAAGTGGGGAGAATAACTCTGGAATCTGATCGTGATTGCCAGAGATACGAGGCTCTCAAAGGAGTAAAATAACAATGAACAATAAAGGGAGATGATTACGAAGAATACCGTTTTAGAGGGAAGATCATGGAGACGGGTTCGTTCCTTCTTATACACGCGATCGACTGTAGTAGAAGGCTTTGTTGCCCAGCTAGGAAGCCCAGAGAGGGGGGGGGTGAATGTGATTCTAAAAATTTGAATACCTAAACCTGTCCACAAAAATGTTCACACCATAGACACTTTGATGATTGTTAGTGTTAGTAAAAAGAAAGCAACAAACACAAAGCAAGCAATCACACTACACAAGATTTTATCCTGGTTCAGACCTCCTCTTCACAGGAGTCCTACGTCTAGTCCCTGAGCAACAACTCATGATTCTACTACCCAAGAGTACAGTCCCCCTCAAGGACACTTACACACCCAGCCGCAGCTGGTATTCTATTCACAAATCGAAGAGGAATACACCACCGTGGAGCCCTCCATGTCTTCCTTTAACACGAAGGGAAAAACTAACACAAAAAGGTGTTCAAGGGATGATACGCCCTTGGACCAAGCTAGTGGCACAATGCTTGATCCGAAGCGAAGACTGAGAGGAAAAAGATCTACAACAAAGACCACTCTCAGTACACAAAAGCTCTCTCAAGGTTCTACACTAGACATAGAGAGCTAGAGCTACAACAGCTATGGAGTGAGGCTTGTGCTCTTTCTAACGCTAGCAAAATTCTCTATTGGAAGCTCTTGATCGCAAAAGATGTATCCAAAGAATTATTCTCTTTAGATTATTCTTGCTAGAGTCTTTGGTCTTCAATATATATCTTCTTTTTGAAAAAGAGTCGTTGAAGTATCCGTTATTTCTAAACTTTGGTAGACGTTAGACTGCATGGCACTGTAGAGCTTCCAATCAACAGTCTTTTGCTTTCTATGCACGCAAAGAGAGACTATCTTATTTGATAACCTTCGGCTTCTATTATGTCCAACGTTGTATGAAGATGTGTTGTTAGAGACCTGCAATATTAAGAGCTTAAACGATAGACAGCTAAGCTGTCTCTTGTTGTCAGTCAACATTAGAAAGATTTTATACTGAAATAGAAATTCCATTCTGTTCTTCTAAAAAGACGTTTCTAATATAAGCATAATAATAGAAGATATCTGAGCATGCATTGTAGTGATATGTTCAGTCATAATAAATGTATGGATGTGAGAGAAAAAGCGAGGGAAGACTTTTGACTTTCAAACTATTCCAAAATAAGTTTGAATATCAAGTCGTCATGGTCCATGAAATCGATAAAAGCATGACTTATGAAATCGTTGTGTGAATGAGTCGTTGTTCATGTGAATCGTTGCTTATTCATAAACAAATCGTTGTACGCACAAATCGTTATACATCCATAACCAAATCGTTTGGATAAAAACTGTTATGACACTATAAGCAAATCGTTATGAGCAAGTCATTATAACCAAATCGTTATAAGCGACTCATTGTGATCAAATCATTATAATCAAATCGATGTGAGCAAATCATTTTTTCACTTATCGAGTCGATGTTGTGAACAAATCGTTGTTTCACTTATCAAGTCGATGTTGTGAGCAAATCGTTGTTTCGCTTATCGAGTCAATGTTGTGAGCAAATCGTTGTTTCACTAATCGAGTCGATGTTGTGAGCAAATCGTTGTTGGACGAAATCGTTGCGATCTCTTAGAGAATCGTTATGAGATGAAATCGTTGCGATCTCTTAGCGAATCGTTATGAGATGAAATCGTTGTGATCTCTTAGCGAATCGTTCTGAGATCGAAATCGATGCGATCACTTAGCGAATCGTTCTGAGATTGAAATCGATGCGATCACTTAGCTAATTGTTCTGAGATCAAAATCAATGAGATTACTTAGCGAATCGTTCTGAGATCGAAATCGATGCGATCACTTAACGAATCGTTCTGAGATTGAAATCGATGCGATCACTTAACGAATTGTTCTGAACCAAAAATCAATATGAATGAGAAAATCATTATGATTCTAATGAAATCGTTGTATCATATAGAAAGTCAATGTGTACTTAGATAAATTACATGCTTTGAACTTAAATTGCTACAGTATGAAGAATACTTACCAGTTTAGCTTATTTTTCCTTGATTTATTTCCTGTGCTCAAATCTCATAGGAAACATGTTAGAGTTACACATTGTCTTAGTTTTGTTAATCACAAAAATAGATATGTAATTCATTTAAATTACATGGGGATAATCTGATCATCAATCTCCTCCTTTTTGGTGATGACAAAACATAGCAAATAATCATGGATATTCTGAAATAAATCTAAGTAAAGTTGCAAAAATAACATGAGAGAATATCATAAGAGATATTTTTTAGAAATACTATATTTCTCCCCTTTTGTCATTAAGCAAAAAGATATACTATGAGACAAAGAAGAAAGGAGAGAAAAAAGGTATAATATTATTCTTGAGGAGGTACAGGGAGGTAGACAGCAGGAGACAGAAGAGAGGCATGCCGGGAAATGATTTCCCAAGCCTTAAGCTCCTGGTCTTCAAAAAGTTGCTGAAAAATCCCAGTTTCGATGGAATAGGAGGATCCCATATCAGGAATCATGCGCTTGATATAAAGCTGCCGCTGATCTTCTAAGAAGCGCACATAATGATCCCGATCAAGAGTGAATCTGTAGTAATTACGTTTTCCAAAATTGGCACGCTGAAGGAATTGATCAATAGAAACTGGATAGAAAATTTGATTGTCCTTCAGTTCATTTCTCAAGGAGATAAAGACTTTGTAGCACTCTACCCACTGAAGATAGGGTTCTTGAACTAGATTGATAGAATTTAAATCCAAGAAAGCTTCAGCTGTGAGAGTAGGGTGGCCGGCTTTGAATAAAGAACTGTTCAGAGTTTACAACTGAAGAGCAGATTGATGGTAATGCTTTTCCCAGTCAGTGGGAGAAAGCCTTTCACATTATGATAGCAGAGGGGCAAGAACCTCAAATGAGATACGGCCCTAATGAAATTCTCTGTAGAGGAATTTGGGGAAGGAAGGGAGGTGACCCTGTTGAGCTGAGATTCTTCCCATTACACGAGCAAATCTCTCAAAGATAATAGGACTAACTGAGGAGTCCATGACCAAGGAGTGCAACTTAGGAAGAAATACAATTTCTGGCATTTTTCGGATAGCAAAGTCCACCTTGAAGGAGCAATTAACTAGATTTTCAATTTTTATCAAAGTAATGGCTCCCTGGAATTGACCCAACTGCACTTCAGGTAACTTGTGGAGATAACGATAATCATTGTAAAGCTAGAAGTACAGAGTGAGTCTAATTTATGTTAGGATAAAGGGTTCCCAGATTGCTTGGTGATGAATCATAAACCACTTAGACAGAGTGAGTGGATGGTCCCGAGGTGGAAATTGATCTGACTTTGCAAGTAGAAACTTTATGTAGAGAGCCTTATGCCCTTTAGCCCACTGATCTTCAAACTTACATTCAAACATTTGGAAAATTTTAGATTGATCAGCTTTGGAGATGTGGCAATAGAGAAGGACAACATTGATGTGATCAGTTAAATTGAGATAAGGAAGACCACAAATGGCGGCAATGATACACTTTTGGAGATATTCACGATAGATTGGTTTTCTTTTATTTTCAATAGTGAGGGAAAACCAAAGAGGAGGAAATTTGGGTTCAGAGGGAAGAGCAAGAGTGGTTGAGAGTTCTCTTTTTAGGGATAGGACTAGGAGAACCAGTCCTGTGGACATGAGAGGCAACTGCCAAGACTGAAGTGAGTGTGTTGCGCTCCAATTCATCCTCAAATTTATTGAGAAATGCACTAGCAAGTTGTGCACTTTCAGGTATAAAGGTGATAAAGGAGGGAGGAGAATGAGGATGAAGGAATGACGAACGAGTATGAGGAGAAATGGTGGATGGTTTAACTGATGAAGGACCAGAAGAAGATGAGACTCCAGCTGATGATGAGGTTGGAGGGTTTTCAATGACAGGAGGAGGTGGAGGAATGGACAAGGAGGTGGTAGGTGATGAGATAGATTGAGAGGGAAATGGAGTTGGGGAAGAGATGGTGCGAGACATTGGTTGTTTGAAGGTGATAGGTGCTGTGGAGGAAGATGGTGGTGAAGGAGGGGCTGAAGTTGCAAGAGATGAAGGATCAGGGGCTTCTGGAGCTACAACTGGTTCTTCTACTCTTGGAGTCATACCCTCGGAAACCACTGGCCCGGTTGGCCCAACAACATCCTCTGATGGCCCTGGTGGCCCAGTCTTCACAGCTTCAACATTATCCTGCACTATAGTTGCTACCTTTTCAACAACCTGTGGCCCGGATGGCCCTGCTAGTTCTTCTGAAATTGGCCCTGATGGCCCTGCTGCTTGTTGCATGGCCTCTGAAGGCCCAGAACTGTTGACAGGTTCGACAGGAGAATGAGCAGGAGGGGCAGAACTGGATTGCTCCCTCGAAGGAACAGAAATGTCAGCAATTAGCTTCTTGATGTTGCCAAACTCACTTCTCATCCATCTAAGGGCTTGCTTGATCATTCCAAATTCATTTTTCAAACTATGTATCTTAGAGGTCAAGGCTCCAATTTCCTTTGCTGCAGTATTCTGGCTAATGAAAATTGACCCAATATCTGATTGCACAGAGCACATAATCTTCCCTTGTTCATCCATTCTGTCAATAAGAGGCTTCAAATTGATCTTTAGATGTTTCGTCTTTGCCCTTCGATGGGGCTTCCATGTGAGGAGGGGAATCTCCGGAGCTACTTGTTTCCCTTTTTTGCTTGCCCTTGCAACGGGATCCACAAGATCATCATTTTCATCATCTGAGACACTCTCCACAATGCCTTCTTGAAATTCATCTACAGGGGCACTGGTAGTGTGCTCCCTCTGGGTTTGTGCTTCCTTTTCAACAGTTTGCTCCCCCTGAATAGGAGCTTCTTCCATGACAACATCTCCAATGTGGTCTGATGCCACAACCTCTGGAACATTTTCTTGCTCCCCTTAGCTGGGAGCATCCTCCATAACTGCATCTTCAGTGTGGCCTGGTGCCACAGCTTCAGGGATGACTGCAACCTCTTGCACACTTTGAGTGCTTGGAATAGAGTCTAGCACTCTTCTGAGGACTGACCCTACCACAGATGATAGAGGGGCAATCACTTGCAATTGCTCTACAGGGTCGAGGTGCTCTAGAGGAATGTCCTCTATCCTTCTTTCACTGGTGCCAATATCCTCAACGGTTCTTGAATAGTTGTTGCTGCTTGTTCTTCATGAATCTCTGCCACAATTTCCCTGATAACTTCTTGGATGTCTGTTACTGCTGCTTGCACTACAGGTGCTGCTGCTGTTGCTGGTTCCTCTTGAACCAATGGTACTACTGCTTGTGGTTCTTGGACAACTCCTTCCTGAATTTCCTAGCCTTTATCTTCCTGGGCTTCTAAGGCTTCTCCAATAATGGCCTCGCCTTCTACTGCTGAAGTTTTGGTCCATACTCCAGCCACCAATGAGAAGCCACTCTTCTTCAGGTTTCTGCTCCGAATAGCTTGGCCCATCATTTCAGATACTGCTCCAGCAACACTGATGCCAAAATGCTAAAATACCTTGGTGAGCAAATGTGCATATGGAAGGAACACATTTAGCTTACTCTTCTTGTCCCAAATCTGAGCGGATGCAAATTTCATCCTTTCCAGAATCATTCTGCCATATTTATACTCCGGTTCTGGATAGCACAGAACATCATATCTAAGTCCGCCTTTGTACAAGTAGAGAAGGTGGCACCCCTGGGGACTAATATCTGACAAACTATGAAATGCAAAATACGATTGAATGCATTTAACTGGTTAATATATATCTTCCCGTCTTTCAACTTGAACTCGGGACCAACAATCCCCAAAACCCTTTGCCTGAATGTCAACAGTGTACTCCACTGTGACCGGTGGTGCAAACTCCAAACAAAGATACCAATAAAGCATATGTGATCATAATCTGGGTTCCTTTGACGGTGGATGTCAAGGACCCGTCCTCCTCAGTCTTCAAGCAAACATAAAATGCCTTTACCAGGTCTGGATAACTCACCTCTGATAGGGTTGCCAACTTCGTCCACTTCATTCTTTCCATCGCTGCTATGATGTTGTGCATCCCATTCTTCTCTAGATCCATAACATCCACTGCTTTGTTGCCACAGACCTTGATCTTCACACTGGTAAACCTCTCTTGCTGCTTGGCGGTAAGAAACGCAGCTCCATAGCCCCGACGGTGCTGGAAATTCCAGAAGCGGCCATGGATTTGAATGGAGTAAGCTTCTGGATGATTGGAATGAGGATTGGAGCAGAAGCCCTCAAGAAATTTCTCATGGGAAAGAGGTGGAAGCTTTGAAATCATAGGGAGTCGATGATGGAGAAAGTTTTTGGATGATTGGAATGAGGATTGGAGCAGAAGCCCTCAAGAAATTTCTCGCGGAAAAGAGGTGGAAGCTTTGAAATCATAGGGAGTCGATGCTGGAGTCGATAGGGTATCGTCTCAGGTGAGTCGAAAGAGATGAAGGCGAAAGGTGAATCGTTGTAACACAAATTTTGATATATATAGGGTAAGGATAAAGTGACTTTTTGAGATGCTGACGTCATAAAGGCAGAAAACAACAAATAGAAATGATTTCGAGACGAATAAATACTTTTAAAAATAAACAAACTTTCTTAGATAAATACGAAACAAGCAGTCCTTTTAAAGAAATTTTGCTTAACTACAAGGGAGAGAAAATTTGATTATTCTGAAATAATTGATATTTCAATTTTATACAGATAAATCTTTCACAATTTACACATGCCTACTTCCTTTCTAAGAGATGTAAATCTCTCTTTAGGTAAAACTTTTCTGAAGATGTCTGCTAACTGATTTTGTGTATCAACAAAAGAAATATCTATATTACCATTAGCTACATGATCACGAATAAAATGATACCTAACCTCTATATGTTTTGTCCTTGAGTTCTGGACTGGATTCTTGGTAAGATTTATCACACTTGTGTTGTCGCACAACAATAGAATTGTTTTGATATGAAGTCCATAATCCTCAAGTTGTTGTTTAATCTACAAGAGTTGTGTACAACAACTTCCAGCAGCCACGTACTCAGCTTCATCTGTTGACAGAGCTACTGAATTTTGTTTCTTTGAGGACATGAAATCAAATATCCTGCAAGAAATTGACAACATCCACTGGTGCTTTTCCTATCTACCTTGCATCCAGCGTAGTCAACATCTGAATATCCTACTAAATTAATTTCACATGAATTTTGGTACCATAGTCCTAGATCATGAGTTTTAGCTAAGTATCTAAAGATCATTTTAATACAAATTAAATGAGACTCTTTAGGATCTTCCTGGTACCTAGTACACATACATACGCTAAACAATATATCAGGTCTACTTGCTATTAAATAGAGTAATGAACCTATCATATCTCTGTAAAGTTTTTGATCTACTTTCTTACCATTTGTCACTGTCTAGGCTTGTTGATGTGCTCATTAGTGTTGACAGTGGCTTGGCGTTTTCAAATCCAAACTTCTTTAGTAATTCTTTGGTGTACTTGGCTTGACAAATATGTTATCCTTCATTTCCTTGTTTGATTTGCAATCCGAGAAAGTAGTTGAGCTCCCCCATCATGCTCATTTCAAATTCTCCCAGCATAAGCTTTTCAAAATACTTGCAAAGATTCATCAGTAGAGCCAAATATTATATCATCAACATATATTTGAACAAGTAACACATTTTTGAGTTTAGACTTAATGAATAATGTGCTATCTAATTTTCCTCTAATAAAACCATGATTTAACAAAAATGAACTAAGCCTTTCATATCAAGCTCTAGGTGCTTGCTTTAATCCATACAAGGCTTTATGCAACTTAAATGCATGATTTGGAAAATCTATGTCGTCAAAACCAGACAATTGTTCTACATAAACCTCTTCCTTTATAAAACCATTCAGAAAAATAGATTTTACATCCATTTGAAAGAGTTTTAAATTTAATGCAGAAGCATATGCAAGTAAAATCCTAATTGCCTCAAGTCTGGCTACTGGTGCATAGGTTTCATCGAAATCTATGTCTTCCTCTTGGGAATAGCCTTGAGCTACCAATCTGGCCTTGTTTCTTATGATCACACCAGCTTCATCCAATTTGTTTCTGAACACCCATTTGGTGCCAATCACAGGATGATCTGATGGTCTCGAAACAAGGGATCATACTTGGTTTCTCTTGAACTGATTCAGTTCATCTTGCATGACTAATATCCAAGATTCCTCAGTTAATGCTTCATTGACTGTCTTAGGCTCTATTTGTGAGACAAAAGCTAGATAATCACAAGGAATTACATTACCTCTTGTCCTTACCCCTACAGATGGATCTTCAATAATATTTTCCAATGGATGATCTTTCTTATACCTCCATTCCTTTGGAAGATTGTCGTGTGATGTATCCTTTTGTTGTAGATATTCCAGGGGTGGATCTTCCTTGTCCTCAATAGATGTGTTCTTTAGCTTCTTGGATAATTCATCTGTATCATCGACATCACTCTCTACTTCCTTTCTCAAGGAAGGGTTAGTTTTATAAAAAATAATATGCACCGATTGTTCAATTAATAAAGTTCATTTGTTAAATACTCTATATCCTTTGGGTTTGGAAGCATACCCCATAAATATACCTTCATCTGATTTGGAGTCTAGCTTACCAATATCTCTTTTACTGTTGTTGTGGATGAAGCATGAACATCCAAATGTCCTAAAATGGTTGATTTTTTGCTTCTTCTGCTTATATAACTCATATGAAGTCTTCTTTAGAATTGGCCTGATCATCACTTGGTTGATTATGTAATATGCTGTGTTGATGGCTTCGGCCCAAAAATACCTTGGCAAATCATATTCTGATAGCATTGTCCTTGCCATATCCAATAGGGTTCTATTCTTTCTTTCAGCAACTCCATTTGGCTGTGGTGTCCTTGGTGCTGAGAAGTTATGTTCAATCCCTTGGTTATCACAGAATTTTGCAAAGCTCTCATTCTGAAATTCTTCTCCATGATCTGATCGGATACTAATAATGCTATACTTCTTATCCTTTTGAACATTCTTGCTGAAACTAACAAAACTCTCAAAAGTATCATCCTTGTGTTCTAGGAAAGAAACACATGTAAACCTGGAGTAGTCATCTACTATAACAAATCCAAAGTTCTTTCCTCCGAGACTTGTGGTTCTCATTGGCCCAAATAGATTTATATGAAGGAGTTCTAAGGGTTTGGAGGTTGTTACCACAGTCTTTGACTTGAAGGATGACTTGGTGTGCTTACCTTTTGCACACGGCCCACAGACACCATTCATTCTTGTACTTACTTTGGGTAGGCCTTCCACCAAGCTTCTCTTAATCAACTTTCTCATGCCATCCAAGCTGCAGTGGCCCAGTCTTCGGTGCCAGAGATCTATTGACTGCTCTTTATTTGCTGCCAGACATATGTCCTGATCCTTTAGTTCTTCTAGATAAAGTACAAGCAGGTTCTTTTCTCTATTAGCTTCAAAAATGACTGCACCATCCTTTATAATACTGCACTTTGACTCTTGAAATCTGATCTGATGTCCTTTATCGCACAGCTGGATGATATTGATAAGATCGTGCTTTAGTCCTTTGATGCATAGCACATCTTTGATAACAGTTGTCTTTACTGCCTACTGATCCATTGCATATCACAGTTCCTTTTCCATTGTCTCCATACATGACTGTTCCTTCTTCAGCTTTTAGATGGGAAAATAGCTTTCTGTTCCCTGACATGTGCCTTGAGCATCCGCTATCCAGGTACTATTTGAATGCTCGAATATTTCCCTGCATTAAAAACACTAAGCTTTAGGCACCCAAGTTCTTTTAGGTCCTGATTGGTTAGTATCATCAAATTTCTTTTTAATTATTCATCTTTTATGTTTGGTTGGACATGTTATTTTAATGTGATCTAACTCGTTGCAATGGCTACAACAAGATATTTTAGTTACTCTTTCAGTTGGAATGTATTTAAAATTTGACTTATATGCAGTGTCTTGTTCAGGTATAAACTTAGGAGTTGGATATATTTTAGGATATACTATTTGATGCCGGTCGTTGTCAACCGACGAGTTAGATGCCAACGAACCGACAACTAGGTTGTCGGGCATCGTCGTCGCAGGCAAGGATCACGGCCGAGAACCAATTTAACCAAGCACTATATCCGGACGCTCCTGGCTGGCGCCAGATCACACTCGCCCAAGAAAAGGATGAGTCCCGTAAATCACGATCCCCCAGCTGGCCCGTACCCGCTTTGGGCAGGTGGCTATCAAGGTGGGATTCCCGAAGCCCCAGCTGGTGAGGATTCACTAAATGGCGCCCTTGCCTCACGGAGGCTCGTCCGCCACCATCCTTTTCTATCCAAAGGACCAAGCCCTTATAAAAGGCACGGATACCCTCATGAAAAAAGGTACGCTACTCATAGCACAAGAACTCTCACTCTCTCTTCTTCTCTTTACAACTCTTTGCAACTCTTGCTAACTTGACCGTCGGAGTGCCCGACCACCGAGGAGTCTCGGTGGTTCTTTGCAGGTCAGATTCTCTTCGCCGACGACAGGGCGACGCGGCCAATCCCTTGGGGCCCACTCAGCTCGGCTCCGGCTGACAATCCTTGCTGATTTTTCCCAGCAACATTTGGCGCCGTCTGTGGGACCCTGATACGAAAAGCTGTTCCCAATGGCACCCAAGGGAAAGGCAGCAGTTCGCCCGTCGGAGGAGGAAGTCGCCCTCGTTAGTATTGCGGAAGAAGTAGCTGGGGGAGCCTCCGGCGCAGGGGAGCAAGATTCGACGACCTTGTCGCGGCTCGATTGCGTCGAGCGAACATTGGAAAACCTTCAGCAGATCCTGATGAGGATGGAGCAGAATCAACAGGCGTACCCTGCACGAGGCGAGGGCTCGGTTCGCCAGGTAGGGCAAATCCAAAGTAATCAGGATGATGCAGAAGTTCTCAATCGGCAGCGTGCGCCTCCGGCAATGTCGGCAAGTCACGTCGACGCGCCGCCGACGATGGTTGGGACTCTCGCGCCAGCGGTTAACTAAGCGGACAACATCCTCCCCGTCATTCCAGTGGCGGCCGTAGGAAATGCGGCAAGGGCCGACCCAGCCGACCACTTTATGGCAGAATCCACCCCCGTCACCATCAACGAGTCTCCGTTCGGCCCACGGTGGAAGGACGACCTGTGAGAGATGAATAGAAAGATAGAAGCTCTGCAGCTCGGCACCCGCGCTCCGTCCGTGGCAACGCTCCTCACCTCCTCGCCGTTCATATAAGAAATTACGTCGGCCCCAGTTCCACCGAAGTTCCAGCTGCCGAAATTCCGACGCTACAATGGGACCACCAACCCAGTCCACCACCTCGACCATTTCCAAGGACAGGTGGAAATGATGAATGTAACTGACGCTCTGAAATGCAGGGCTTTCATGTCCACTCTAGATGATGCAGCACTACAGTGGTTCAAGGCGCTCCACGCTCGATCGATCTCTTGCTTCTCCGACCTGGCCCAGAGGTTCCTTGACCACTTCTTCAACACGGTGCAACATTCGTTGTGCACCGACGACCTATGGCTGGTATCCCAGAAAGAGAGCGAGATGTTTTGAGACTACGTGAAACGCTTCCAGATCGAGGCGATGAAAGTGGTGGACCTGGACTTAAGAACAGCAGTCAACATTCTCACAAGGGTGTGCACTGATGTGGCGTTTGTGGCATCAATCGCTAAAAAACCACCGGTAAGCCTCTCTGACCTCCTCTCTCGGATGCAGAAGTACGTCAGGCTGGAATCAACCCTTGGAGCCGCTGGGCGACTTAAGCGGCCGCTGGAGAGGGGGAGCGCGAGCTCGGAGACGAGCGAAAAGAGGCCGAGGAGGGAGGAAACGCACAGAGACAGGCGGCGAGACTCGGAGGGCCGGCGGATGTCTGACCGACGACCCGACGAATATCGTCGCGTCAGGGATCTCCCCCGGTTCGGGAGGCCACCGTCAGAGATCCTCCCCATCATTAAGAAGCTGACGGAGTTCAGGCGACCGGAACCCATCGCGAGGCCTCCATCAGGGCGGGGGGCCAAACTATACTGTGAGTACCATAAAGGTTTTGGTCACCTGACGGACCAGTGCAGGAGCCTGAAGATGGAAATATCGGAGATGTTGTGCTGAGGGATAATCGGAAAGGACGTCGTCGACGGTAAACCAAAAAATCGCGAACCGGAAGGGGATCGCGAGCGCGAGGGGAAAGGTGTTGTCCTAGTCCTCGCCGGCGGATCGGCGGGTGGCGGCGACAGCGCCAGGAAGAGAAAAGCATATGCGTCGGCCATCGTCCTCGGGGTGAAACAACCAACATCAAGCTTGCAGATGATCACCTTTTCCGCCGAAGACGCAGTTGGGATAAGCTTCCCCCACGACGACGCACTCGTCATCCACGCCGACATCGACGGGTACACCATGCATCGCATCCTCGTCGACAACAGAGCAGCGCCCGATGTTCTTTTCTATGACTGCTTCCTGAAGATGACGAACCTGAGCACGGAGCTCAAACCACTCGCCACACCTCTATTCGGGTTCAGCGGAACGCCGGTCACCGCCGAGGGATCCATCAGGCTCAAAGTGACGCTGGGTACCCGTCCTCGACGTGTAACGGTTGAGGTCGACTTCCTGATTGTGAAAGTGAAGTCGGCCTACAACGTGATTTTTGGACGCGGATTGCTCGGGAAGCTTGGGGGGGGGTGCCGTCAACATACCACCAGAAACTGAAGTTTCCAACTCCTAGCGGGGTGGGGGAAGTTGTCGGGAGTCAGGCCGAGGCGCGCCTGTGTTATGTCAACTCCATCAAAGCAAAAGAACTAGCTGTTTCTGAGTACGTGCCAACTGTAGATGACGCCCCAAAACACGAGCCAGCAGAACTAACTAAACAAGTAAAAATCAAGAGCGGACTTCTAACCATCGGGACCGAACTCAAAGAGTTGGAAAATGACGTCGCCACATTCCTCGGCCAAAGTGGCGACGTATTCGCTTGGTCTGACGATGACCTTCCAGGAATAGACCCAAGCGTTATTCAACATCACTTAAACGTGAATCCCGAGGCCCGGCCTATCCGACAAAAGAAGATACCCTTGTCAGCCAAACAGCAAGAAGTGGTTGAAAACCAGTTGACAAAATATTTGTATGTAGGTATCGTTAGGAATTCATTTTACCCAAACTGGGTCGCCAACGTCGTCCTGGTGCGAAAGGCAAATGGCAAGTGGCGAATGTGTGTTGACTTCACCAACCTAAACAAAGCCTGCCCAAAGGACAGCTTCCCATTGCCCCGGATCGACCAGCTAGTCGACTCAACTGCCGGACACGAGCTCTTAAGCTTCCTCGATGCCTATTCAGGCTATCACCAAATAAGGATGGCCTCAGAGGACAAGGAAAAGACATCTTTCACCACTGAGAGAGGTTTGTATTGTTTTACTCGTATGCCATTCCGACTAAAAAATGCAGGAGCAACATACCAAAGACTGGTCAACAAAATGTTCGAGAAACAGATCGGCAAGACCATGGAAATATACGTCGACGACATGTTGGTGAAAAGCCGACGAGCCGAGGACCACATCAAGGATTTAGCCGAAGCTTTTGAAGTGTTAAAACTCTACGGGATGAAGCTGAACCCAGAGAAGTGCGTCTTCGGCGTCCGAGCAGGAAAATTCTTAGGGTACCTGGTCTCCCAACGAGGCATTGACGTCAACCCTGACAAAGTTCAGGCTATCCTCGGCATGACGGCTCCGAGAACAGTAAAATAGGTACAAAGACTTAACGGCATGGTAACAGCTCTAAGCAGGTTTATGTCCAGGTCAGCAGAGCGGTGCAGACTATTTTCGAGGTGCTAAGGAAGGGCCGCTTCGAGTGGACCGAGGATTGCCAAAAAGCTTTCGACGAGCTAAAAGAACACCTGGCGAGCGTACCGACGCTAAGCAAGCCGAAGGAGGGGGAAGAGCTGCTATTGTATTTGTCCACGACAAGTTACTCCGTCAGCTCGGTGCTCGTCCGAGAGGAAGACCGAACCCACCTCCCGGTATACTACACGAGCAAGGCATTATGAGGAGCCGAGCAACGCTACACCAACCTTGAAAAGGTCGGGTACGCTCTCGTCATGGCCGCACGGCGATTGCGTCCATACTTTCAATCACATAAGATCATCGTCCTCACCGACACACCTATCCGACAAGTTCTCGAGCGACCCGAGTCCTCGGGGAGGTTGGCCAAGTGGGCCGTGGAGCTCGGGGAGTTCGACATTGAGTTCAGGCCCTGGGTCGCTATCAAAGCTCAAGCGCTTGGGGATTTCATTTCCGAAGGGACCGCCCGAGCAGCAGCGGAAGAAGAATCCGATGGAAGATGGGAGGTTTTCGTCGACGGAGCCTCAAACTCCCAGGGTAGCGGAGCAGGGGTGGTCATGCGCTCGCCCGAAGACATCGACTTAAGGTACGCGGTTCATTTCGGTTTTAAAGCATCTAACAACGTAGCGGAGTACGAAGCTGTGATGTCAGGGCTGAAGATGGCGAGGTCTCTAGGGGCCAAAAGGGTGCGCATTTACAGCGACTCCCAACTGGTCGTCAGCCAAGTCTCAGGAGAGTTTGAGGCGAAGGAAGCCAGACTAGCGTCTTACAAGATCGAGGTCCAAAAGCTTATGGCTAATTTCGAGTTCGCCGAGATCATCAAAATACTGAGGACTGAGAATGATCAAGCAGACGCACTATCCAAGGTCGCATCAACGTTAGTCGAATCGCCACCCGCCATGCTTATAGAAGAACTCCGTGAACCGTCTATCGCAACGACGGAATTGATGGTTGTCGACGCCAGAGTGACATGGATGACCCCATTGATTAATTTCATCAAAAACGGAACACTCTCGGAAGATAAGGAAGAGGCCGAGAAGACAAGGCGATGAGCGCAAAAGTTCTTCATCGTCGGCGACAAGCTATACCAAAAGGGATTCAGCTACCCAAGCCTCCGTTGCGTAGAGCCCAACCAAGTTGAGGTAATCGTCGGCGAGATACATGAAGGTACATGTGGATGTCATGCAGGTCCTCGCTCTTTAGTGCGAAGAATAACTCGACAAGGTTATTGGTGGCCTACAATGCTCAAAGACGCCGAAAACTACGTGAAGAGCTGCCACCAGTGCCAGCTCTTCAGTAAAATTGATCGGCGCCCCCCTTCAGAGCTCACGAACATAACATCGCTCTGGCCGTTCGCGCAATGGGGAATGGACATCCTCGGGCCTTTCCCACCGGCGTCTGGCCAGAGAAAGTTCGTCATTGTCGGCGTCGACTATTTCACCAAGTGGGTAGAAGCCGAGCCGCTGGCGAAAATAACCGACGCCAATGCCTGGAACTTTGTCTGGACGAATATCGTTTGCAATGGGCAATCATCACCGACAACGGGCGTCAGTTCGACAACATCTGTAACACCCTCCTCCGACATCACACAAACACATACGTAACCTTTGATCGGAAGAGGGGTTACGCTGACAAACTTTCGTTATGGGTAGATATATCCGTGCAATGCACAAATCTGGCAAACCATTCCATAAAGGTATCTTCGAACACATTATAATATACAAAGTGACAAAGTAGCAACACTCATTATTTACAAAAGCTAAGTTTCTCTCTCTCTCTAACTTAATACATTATCAACTAAAAGAAACTACTAAAACTACATTATTTTTCTTCATCTCTTCATCGTCCGCAGCGGAATTAGGATTCACATGTAGCTGAGATTATACACACCTTCAATCTGAAAGGGTTGGAGGAAACAAAGGCATGAGTCGAAAGGACTCAGTAGGTATCAGTAAACATAGCGTAGGAGTTTCATTTGCAGAGCTGAATGAATATTCAAATAGTGCATATGTGGATCAAAACATAATTGCTCATGAATTTCATACTTAACAGAAACATATAGCCCAAATTAATTTCATAATGAGCTTCATCAAATCACAGAATAAAAGTCATATTTGTCTTTTAGAATTCAGACCATAACTTAATTTGGAAACAAATTCGACAGGCATCACTGCTCTCAAGAGGTTACTATATAGACGTAATTTACCATCCTCAGTGCCTAGGCGATTCCAGCACCTTAGATCTTGTTCATTGCGCAAGAACGGGGTTTATTACCCACCATCGTCAGTCCATTGACTTGGATTTACCTACAAACTGTCGCCCTCAGCTGATCACAAGTAGCGGGTGCTACTACAAGTGATCCTAAACCCTCTTTTGAAGAGAACACTGTCTTCATATCATAAATTTCTTTTCATGAGCATAACAAAGATTGGAAATCCAAAGGTGGTTTTGATTGAGAATAAATATAGATATCTTGGTGACAAAGTTGTTCGGAGTTCAATAATATAAGAAAGACAATTGGTTGAGACCGGGTTATGACTCAAGTCAATAACTTCAGAAGATTTGAATCATATAGGAATCCAAAAGAAGATGAAGATTCATAATGGTCATCACAAATTATTCACATCTCATGATGTGTTCAAACATATGAACTCTCAAGTGGTCAAGTTTTATAACCTCAGTTACCGAATACCGAAGAATAGACTCAATCGGAGGACTATTCGTAATTGTCAACTTTAAGAATAACTCAAGGGAGGTTAAGGTACATAATGTGGGTAAACTTTGAGGTAGTATGACAATAAATACCAAGGTAAATGAGAGGGTAACTTACATGGCTTTTAGGATGAAGTTCTAACATGGATTCAGGCATGAAAGAGTGTAGAAATTTGAATCAGCACTGCATCTGTCGACAGGCAGGAAGGGGCTGTCGATAGATGAGAGCAGACAGAGCTCAGGTTGTCTGGCTCTGTGTGTATCTGTCGACAGATGCAAGGGATCTGTCGACAGATCCACACAGTCCAGAAACCTGAAGTTCTGTCAGACGTGCGTCTGTCGACAGATTTGGGCTGTCTGTCGACAACCGCTTATTTCTTACTCATAAATGACTTAGAATGTACTCTAAACATGCTGACAATGGAACCTATGAATCAAGGCATGATGTATATCAAATAGAAGAGTCTAATTATAGTCCTCACAGTGGTTTATAAACCGAACAAGTGAGATGAAACAAGAGGTTTGCAATTCAAGCTTGTTTAGCTAGGAACTAGACATAGTATATTGTTGGAAGTGTGGTCTTGATAGCAATGGTTTATTGGGATTCTACTACAAGATGAACACTAAAACACATGGTATTAAGTGTTCCTAATCAAGGTTTGAAGTACAAACATCCGAATGGAAAGAATCACAATGTTCTAAGATATCGAAATTTCTAGCAAAACTCTATAGCATAAACATGGATCATGGGTGGTATAAGAAGTTAGAAATCTACTTAAATTATAATGGGAGTGAAGAAGCTCCTTGATAATTATATGATTCCAGAGGTAATAGGAAAAATCAAACGAAAGATTCTGAAAGTACAATCTCGTACACAGACTTAACGAAGACCGGTTAATGAGCTTGAAGGCAACTCATGTAAGGTTATGATCTTTCTAACTAGAGCAGTGGGTAGAAGTATGAGGAGAAGATAGAAATCTACTTTTCCTCAAGGTAAACAAAATCCTTGAATACCTATAATCAAAAGTGAACCAAAATGAGAAGAACTCTACAGATCATGGTACAAACAAGAGACATGGTTTCTACGAATGAGGAAACCATGAGCATGTACATAGGAAACTGAGAAGGATTCATGGTATGACACCTACCTGATCTGAAAGAGATCAAAAGGTTCTTATTCTTCTTCCTCTTAACGTAGAGATCAACACAGCAACAAAGTGAGGACGTAAAAAGACTGCTGAAACAGGGACTTCAGCAGCTACACCTCCAACAAAAATGGCTCCAACGCATACAGCCCCAACAGCAATTCACCAACACCAGGCTTGTAACCACAGCAACAGCAGGACTAGGAAGAACAAAAGTGTTGGAAAGATGTATACGATGGGTGTTGGGAGGTTTATATAAGTTCCCAAGTTCCCTTACAAACTGGGCACGTTGGCCATGGACGTGTCAAGGTGTAAGCCCCTTAAACCATGTAAGGCCACCTATCTCATGCATACATCCTCTTGGTTACACGCAGGTAACCTTAATGATGGCCCAACTTATGGATAAGCCTTATCCTAATGTGTGTTGGCTTCTCCTAAGCCTTACACGTAAGCATTTGAATTTCCCAGAAAAATCCCTGCCGTAAATAGCCCATAAATCAGCTGGGCCAAAGATCTTCATGCTTAGGTGTCCTAATGATGTCCATTTAACTTGAAATTTCAACCATAGCCTAATATGATGGTTTTACAAATTGTCATGATTTTTATTAAATTTTTAGAATTTATTTTACACTGGGTGAAAAATCATTCCAAAAATAGTTGCGTCGACTTAATCTCAAAATCTGTGCGTCAAAAATTCCAAATAATTGCATTTTTAATATCTCCATAATTTTCTAAGAATTATGGTGTTCTTAGATTTTATTTTCGTTACAGTTTTCCGGTGTCGCCCTGTCGGGGTGCGCACGACCGAAAGTAGTACCGGGGTATGATAAAGTATCTTAAACATACCCTTAATCCTAAATATCACAATTTAAACCTAATCGGTTTGCATAAACAAGAATTTCTAAGTAAAACATGGTATTTAAAATCTGGGGGTATTACAACATCAAGTTTCGGCGGAATTGCGACTCTCTCGGCATCGATCACAGATTTTCCTCGGTCGCTCATCCCCAGTCGAACGGGATGGCCGAGGTCACCAACATGACGATTTTAGATGGGTTGAAGAAAAGACTCCAAAGCCATAAGGGCGCTTGGGCCGACCAGCTCCTGCATGTCCTCTGGGCCTACAGGAGCACACCAAGAGAACCAACGCGGGAGTCGCCTTTCGCATTGGCTTTTGGCATGGAGGCGGTCTCGCCCGTAGAATTCCTCGTCCCATCATCAAGGATCGTTGGATTCGATGAACGACTAAACAACCTTGCCTTACGCGTAGAATTAGATCTGATCGAGGAAAGGCGGGAAAACGCGTCGTCAAAGATGGAGATCTACCAACGGAAGATCAAGAAGAGCTTTGACAGGAAGGTCAAACCGAGGAAATTCGTTGTTGGAAGCCTCGTCCTCAGGAAACTCTCGGTCTTGGATCCGAAGTCAGCCATTGGCAAGTTGTCAGCCAATTGGGAGGGACCCTATCGCATCATAGAGATCCTCGGCCATGGTGCATACCGGTTAGCAGAACTGAATGGAGCGTTTATACCGAGAACCTGGAATGCCGAGCATCTTCGAGGGTACTTCCCCTAAGTCAACGAGGTCGCTTAGTCACTCTCCCATCAACGAGGTCGCTTCGACACTCTCTTATCGACGAGGTCACTTCGGCACTCCCTTACCGACGAAGTCGCCTCGACACTCTCTTGCCAACGAGGTCGCTTAGGCACTCTCCTATCAACGAGGTCGCTTCGGCACTCTCTTACTGACGAGGTCGCTTCGGCACTCTCTTACCGACGAGGTCGCTCAGGCACTCTCTTACCGACGAGGTCGCTTCGGCACTCACCCGTCGACGAGGTCGTTTGTGCATTCGTAAGCAATGAATGGGCAACAATCGTCGGCTAAAGCAAAAGTGTGTCCAAGAAAATATTTTCATTAAGGGAGGAATACAGGGTACATGGACGAGGTCAACTACGCCTTGTTCACCACAACATCAGCGGCCTGATCAAGGGAACGATCAATGGCCGTCTCCATGGCCTCGTCCACCACCATGGCGACCTCTTCGTCTCGGCCTCCGACAACTCGGTCCTCATCGCCTTCGCCAGGAAGAGTCGCACCCGACAAATCAAGGTCGGGATACAGCCCCTTCACCTTTGAAAGACAGTCATTGTATCCCTCCTTGAAGAGGTCGGCGATCTCATCCTGGAGTTCGTCGGAGTCGCGATATTATTCTATCGCCTTGTCCCTTTCCTCAGCAACGAGGCGCGAGAAGCTCTTCTTCGTTTCTTCGTGGGCAGCTATCTCGTTGTATTGAGCCTTCTTCACGGCCTCGAGCGTTTTTTGCGCCCCCCTCTCGGACGCGAGGGCCGCCTGGAGGTCACTTTCCCTCTTCTTCGCCTCCTCCTCCAACTGGAGACAACGGGCCTTCTCGGAGGCCACGAGCTCCTCAGCCTCGGCGACGCGCTTGTCGCAAGCCAATCTCTTCACCTCGGACCGATGCACAAACACATCAAATGCGGCCAACTGGCTCAGCATACCATGGTAATATTCGTGTATGAGCCGACGTGCAGGGTGGCCAAGCGTTTCGGCCTTAACTTCGAGTGGCAGAGCTTGTCGCCCCCACTCAATCGGGTCTAGGGAGAAGCGCGCCTGGGTCGGTGCCGAGACCGCAGGTGCCGGGGACGACGACGGCGGAACGGGACGCTTCGTCAGCCTATCCTCAGCCGACGGGACAGCGGCCGAGCTCTGACCAGGCGCCGAGGCCGACGGCGGCACAATCTCGGCCTCGCGCCGATGCTTCTCAGGACGAGAAGCCACCTTCTTCTCCCTTGAATGAACCCGGCTCTTGGCCTTCTCGGCAAGTGACGGCCCCCTGCGCGTCGAGGGCGCGGAGTCATTCTTGTCGGCCATAGCTGCAAGCACGCAGATCCGTTAGATGGGAAAATCATGGATAGATCAGGAATACAACTACGGGGTTGGCAACCTTTTGTGCCCTCGTCAATCAGCCGAAATAATTCCTCGGAGATATCAATCAGGTTGGGGGGCTCCACCTCCTTCAGACATTTGAGGTCGACGAGCTCGGATGCAGTAAGCCTCGGCGATCCAAAAGCTTTGCACTGGACGTCGATGGCCGACCACGTGGTCGGGAACGGCCAACCCGAGGGGCTGTAGATGAAAACAAAATTCCTCTTCCATCCGTGGAGCGAGGACGACAGTCTACCAAGGATGTGTCGACCATTCCTCGCCGCAAAGTAAAACCAGTCCCCAAACGGTTTAATGGAAAAAAGGTAGAAGAAAAGGCGCAAGGTCGGAGGGACCCCCGCCGAATAACACATGGACAAGAAGCCGACGATTACGTGCCAGGCGTTCGGTGCCAATTGAGAAGGAGCCACCCCGAGCTCCAGAAGAAGAAAAATAATAAAGGGGTGGAAAGGGAAACAAAGGCCTGCCCAAACCGCCTCGGAGTAAACCGAGAACCCCCGTTCATGACATAATGAGACCTAAAGTCTCTATCGGCAAACATGACAGCGTCAGCCGGAAGGACAAACCTAGGATGCTTCCGCAACCACTTAAAGGTACCAGGGGAGGTCTCACAACGAGCTTCGGCCACATTGTCGGCTCGACGACGAGTGCCGGAAGTATGGGCCGAAGGTTCTTTGGGAACGTAGGTTCCATGGATCAGTTCAAGGACAAAGGAATCATCGACAGGTCCCCAGACCTGGGTTTCTACGGACGCTGACCCTATCCCGAGGTTTTCAAAAACGGAGTCGGAAATGTCAGCCGAAGCAGGAGGGTCCCTAGGTTTCGTAGAGGATGACGACGAGGAAGCCTCAGAAGAGGTGGAGGAGGAAGAATGACTCATCGCTTACCTCAGAAGGAAGCAAGCGAGGATTTTCGAGTGACCTCAGACAGGCGAGCACAATCGTCGGGTCGTCGGTAGACGTCGGGCCAGCAATTTGTAAGGCTCACGCGCGAAGTAAAGGAACGTCCATTCCGCACCGAACCTTGGCTATTTATATAGCCTTAACGCCAAGGCGATCGAACGGTCCAAAAATCATGCACAACCAGGATTCCGCCACGTGTCGGAAGCCCGACAGCCGGAAGACGTTCACCCGGATCCACTGTGCGCGCCCCGAAACCGAGCGGCGTCATCATGTACGCAGGATCCAGGGCATAGTACCTGACAAGCCGTCGCCAGCAGCACCATCATTATGACAGGACCACGGCTCTCATTATGGCAGGAGCAGAATGCCCCCGACTCAGGCGCGCGGAATGCGAGGCGGCGGCGTACACCCATACGAATTCCTGAGGGCAATAAATGGCTTCTCTCCGAGCCGAGAACTCATCTCGAAGAGAACCCGGGGGGCTAGTGATGCCGGTCGTTGTCAACCGACGAGTTAGACGCCAACGAACCGACAACTAGGTTGTCGGGCATCGTCGTCGCAGGCAAGGATCACGGCCGAGAACCAATTTAACCAAGCACTATATCTGGACGCTCCTGGCTGGCGCCAGATCACACTCGCCCAAGAAAAGGATGAGTCCCGTAAATCACAATCCCCCAGCTGGCCCGTACCCGCTTTGGGCAGGTGGCTATCAAGGTGGGATTCCCGAAGCCCCAGCTAGCGAGGATTCACTAAATGGCGTCCTTGCCTCACGGAGGCTCGTCCGCTACCATCCTTTTCTATCCAAAGGACCAAGCCCTTATAAAAGGCACGAATACCCTCATGAAAAAAGGTACGCTACTCGTAGCACAAGAACTCTCACTCTCTCTTCTTCTCTTTACAACTCTTTGCAACTCTTGCTAACTTGACCGTCGAAGTGCCCGACCACCGAGGAGTCTCGGTGGTTCTTTGCAGGTCAGATTCTCTTCGCCGACGACTGCGCGACGCGGCCAATCCCTTGGGGCCCACTCAGCTCGGCTCCGGCCGACAATCCTTGCTGTTTTTTCCCAGCAACAGTTATGATTATGAGCCTTTAGACATAGATCTTTTACGAGTTCGAATCTCACAACCGCCGTATAAATTTTAACTTTTGGTTCACCTACCGTCAAGGGCGGATCTAAGTAAGGTCTAGTGGGGTCACATGGCCTCACTAGATTCTCAAAACTTTTAAAATTTTTTATTAAATTAATATTATTGAAAATTTTTAATAAAAATAATTCTACTAAATTATAAAATAAAATCTATAGATACATTCTAATCTTAAAAGTGACCCCACTAAATTAAATTCTTAAATCTGCCACTACACTACCTGACGTGAGGGGATCGGTTCAAATCCAATCTATACTAATATAATAATTCTCAGTCTTGGTGCTGCCACGTGACAACACCAGGACACTCCTATTCCTGCCTAAATCTTTTCGATATAAAAAATAAAAAAATATCACAAGACAATTTCTCCATTTTTTAAAAACTTTCCTTCATTTTTTAAAACCTTCCAGATATATATATATGAAAAGAAGATATAAGGAAAGAGAGGATATCAAACTTATAAACCTTCCTCTATCTATTTTCCTAATATAAAAGTAGAAAAATTCTATTTTTCAAAAACTTTCCTCCATTTTTTAAAACTTCCCAATATCAGAAATCTATATTATACTAATACAAACAGAAATTGCCTGCAAAATTTGGCATGATTGTACTGCGCCAAAACCTCACCTTTCTATTAAAATACACTTATTAATAATCACCTTCAAAACTTGATATGATTGTACTATGCCAAAAATTTTTAAAATTTAAAAAACTCTGCAAAATATGGCAGGACTATACAAACTGAATTAAACACGACAAACAAATTTTTTTGGGGTACTTTTCTTCTTCTCCTTCAACAGTACTGCAACATCGTAGATTCATCAACCACGGTAGTCCAACGAGTTCTTGCCTGCAGGCCATCGTCAACTACTCTGTAAGTGAATCATCCATCGCCGCTGTCTTCATTTAGGTATCTTAAACACATCTGCGTAATACCTGCATCTTCTTCCTCTCTCTTTCTTCCACCCTGCACGCTCTCTGCATCATCCTGCTGCCGTGAGGGCAGAGTTGGACACTGCCGGCAACGTACCCTGCTCACACCTACTCCCCCACACCTTCCACCTCCGTCCACGCCCACCACTCGCATAACTCTGCTGCGAGGGATATAACGTAAACCCCCACACGTACAATCGCCATGAAACTGGCATTATGTATGCCTCCCCACATCCACCTTCAACACATCCTGCTTTTAAGCAGAAGCCGCTGGGACCTTCTGCTTACGAGCCATGGTTGACTGGGCGCCAAGGACGGCCAGAGTCGACCTGCGTCCTGACCTGCCTGCATAAGCATGATCCGAAAGTCCATACTGACGGCGACGATGACGGTGACGGGGACGTCATGGTTGCCTTCCTGTACAGCATAGCGGTCGGTATGCCCCTGCTCGCGCTTGCCACTGTGGCCTCCAACTTTGGCCACTCACATCTCTCTCTCTCTAACCATTGGTACAAGAAACCGGTGTAGCATGTCCTCTTTCCGTGCGTTCTTAGACACCTCTCTGCCATGCACTCTCATGCTCTCTCCCTAGCACGGCTCTCTCTCTCTCTCTCTCTCTCTCTCCTGCACCTCCTCTCCCCCTCCACCATTGCCTCCCTCTCCCCTGCACGTCGACCGCCCTACTTCCCCGATCTCTCTTTCTACTGCGTGCTCTGTCTCTATCTCTCTTCCTGTATATTCCATATCCCTGCGCCTCCTCCCCCCCTCCGCCAGTCCCCATCTCTTCTTCTGCACCTTGGCGCCCCAGTTCACAGCTAGGAAGGGCAGGGCGAGGGAGGGTGGCATCGACGCATGGCCCCCACTGGCGGCTTCTCCCTCACCACGATATATCTCATGAGAGAAAAATTTTGTATTAGATGTTTTGTCTCTTCTCTTCCGTTTCCTGGCTGCATGGCCCCCACTGGCGGCTTCTTATCGGTGAAGTAGTTGTATGTTTCCTTTGTTTCCACCAAAGACCAGTTAGCTGATATCCTTACCAAAGGTTTAACCAAGCATCGTTTTAGCTGGCTTCGCACCCCCACTGGCCTAACCACATCTACCTGCATCCCCAGAGCTTGGGGAGGTCACCACACCCCATGATTGATGGCACGGAAAACAGTTCTCTGTCCCCTTCTTCTGAATCCCATCCAGTGATCGTTGAAATCGACAAGGAAACACAAGATAAACAGAGCAACGAATCAGATACTTTTGCTGTGGATATCGTGCCCAATACCCTCTCTCTCTCTCTCTCTCTCTCTCTCTCTCTCTCTCTCTCTCTCTCTCTCTCTCTCTCTCTCTCTCTCTCTCTATAACTAACTGAGTTGCAGTGGCCTTCTCCCTCCTCCATCTCCTTCCAATCCACATCCTGCCATCCAAGCCGTTGGGATAGCAACGGACGTGCAAGTCCCAGCCACCGTTGTCTGGCATATATCACACACACATGCACACACCACAGAATGTAGAAGATACTGTAGCGCTACAATAATTTACTGTAGTGCTACAGTAAATTACTATTCATTCAACGTTTTCCCTTTTTCTGTGTTAGTTTGAATTGTTTTAAAAATATCTGATTGGTTAATCTTAGTTGTTTTGATTTATAGTTTTTTTTTTAAAATATAAAATGTATATATAAAAAATATATATTTTTAGAAGTAGCAGATACTGTAGCGCTACAGTAACTTACTGTAGCGCTGCAAAACTCATTCCTGAACATTTATCTTTTAACTTACTGAGTAATGGTAGTTTTTTTAAAATATAAAAATAATATAATGGTACTTTATTTTAGAAATTATTTTAGATTATATATATGGCTGTGTTTTTACATATTTATATATTTTCACATATTTATGTATTTATGCGTAATATTATCATTTTTTCACCTCATTCACCGTTAATTTTTCTCAATTTGTAGGCTCACATATGAGCAACTACTTTTCGACAGTGCATCGTAGGCAGCGTTACAAAGCAACAGGTAAACTACAATTTTTGAATATGTCTGCATACATACCTTCACTATCATATTCACAGTATGCATATCTTATTTTTGATAAGCATATTTTTTTTATCAGCATCCTTCTCGCCCACTGTAGCATCACAGGCATATATAAGCTGTCAACAGTGCATCTAGAGCGGTGTTGCAAAGCAAAAAATAAGGTAAGTACGTGTTACCTCATGTATGTATACATATATTCATTATCATATTCAGATATATATATCATATGTAGAGGCCGCCGGCTCTCTCTCTCTCTCTCTCTCTCTCTCTCTCTCTCTCTCTCTCTCTCTCTCTCTATTTTCATATCAATATCTGTATGTAAATATTTACTATCATATTCACACCATGCATATTCACTATATAAGTTTCCACCAAAGACCAGGTAGCCGATATCCTAACTAAAGGGTTAACCAAGCATATCGCTTTAGCTGGCTTCGCACTAAGCTCAATCTCAAAGACTCGGTTGGCTTGAGGGGGCGTGTGAACGCATGCAACGTCCAGTTACATAACCCAACCGGCTTCCATGCAGTTACGTAAATGACATTCGTATATATCTGATCTCTATGCTTATCCTGTTATTGTACCATCCTATTAAAGTTTCCCAAAAATTATCTAATCGTTCAAAAAACTCTCAACCTCACTCTCACCCTTCTTGCTAATATAATTTTCCTCTATTTTCTTTCCCATTAAATATGTCATCATTGATTCAAAAGAGAAGGATTTTGTCTTATTATTGTCAGAAACTTTCAAAATAAACATGGAAAAATAAGATACGCTTTCAGTACATGGGAAAATAAAGAAAAATGTACCTTGAATTTTTCTTTCAACATGTTATAGTTTACTATTCATGTGCTCTTTTCTGATAATCTAATTAGAATGCATTTTAATTTAAAGGAATGGGTGATCAACAAGCTAGCATGGGTCATACGAGTCAAGGAAAAAATGTGATTATAAAACTACATGAATTTTTGAACGACGGATTCTCCCGTGCGATATATGAAGATTGGAGAAGGGACTGATTATTGTCAACTCAAAAATAATGAAGATAAAGAAGATATATATTAAGTGCAGCCGACCGTCGTCAAATGGAAGAGAAAAAAGGATTCGTCATTGTAGTACAAGATGTTAAGGGTCGAAGATATTTTACACAAGCACTTATTGCATATTTTCTTTTCATATTTGCTAGTCTTTAATATTTTTAGAAGTTAGTTGAGAATATTGAATTGGATGACAACATCAAACAAAGTGAACAAATTACAAATGTGGATAATGTAAGTAAAATTGAAATATATTTTAGACCTTTTTATGTCTAAAAGATAATAAGATGGATGTATTAATAATTTTCAAAATGAATAGGAAGTGTCATATTAATGAATTTTTTTTTATGATACATGATTCATTTTCAATTACATGTTCTTCAAGTAGCATCACTCCGTTGAAGATGATTATTTCAGGCAATGATCGTACGGAAGACCTATCTGGTGATGCTATTCCTGCACAACATTCGTGCAGCAAGAAGAAGAAAATTAAAGTTGAAAAGAAAGATATTGAAATTTGATAATTTCTTTGATGTTTATGACTGTTATTTATAAACTTACGCTTCATCATATGAACCAATCTTTCATGTGGACTTCTTTTAATGACATTATTTACTTTAACACTATATATTTTTTATGTATCTTATGATATTCTTAGATAAGTTATGATATATATATTTTTTATGTATCTTATTTTAATTATGTAAACAAAATATTGCTAAAATATATATTTTTAAAAATATCATTATATATATTTTAAGATATATAAATACATATTAAATATTTATATTTAACAACTTTCGGTGCATAACAGGGGGCATAGAACTAGTTAAGTAAAAAATAGGGGTGAACTAACTCCGGTCTCAACACGATCAACAGATTGCGCGCCACCACCGCCAAATTTTGTAGCACACCGTATATGCGGCTCACTCTCTAGTCTCTACATACCTGCGTGTCACTGATATGATAAAATATTATTATTACACACGGAAGGACCTGGGCGGGGTCACAGGAGTCGCGCAAGAAAGGAGAGTGCATGGTAACTGCAGGGGACGTGTCGTCGTCGTCGTTCGCCTGTAATCAGCAAATTCTCAGCATAATTAATTAGCAGCTCAACCGACCACCGTCGGGGTCTGTCGTAACGACCGAAGGGGAGAAGGAAGCGCGGGAGGAGTCGTCGTCGTCGGGACGGTGGGGGTCGTCCTCGACCAGTGGGGAAATATCCACGTGGACGTTCCCGAGCATCTTCACCACCTCGTCCATCCTGGGCCTCTCCTCCGGCTGCGTCGCCACGCATGCCATCGCCACGTGGAGCATCGCCACCATCTCCTCCTCGATGTTCTTGTATCGCATCAGCTCCCCGTCGAACACCTCCGCCGTCCACTCCTCCCTCACCACCGACCGCACCCACTCCGGCAGGTTGATGCCCGGCCCCACCGTGGCTGCGTCTCCTCCTGCTGCCCCCGCCGCCGGCCCCTTGGGAGCGGGGAGGTGGTACTGGGACGGGGCCCTCCCCGTGAGCACCTCCAGGAGCAGCACCCCGAACCCGTACACGTCCGCCTCCTGCGACAGCGTCTTGGTCTCCGCCTGCTCCGGGGCCCTGTACCCACCCAGCCTCGCCGTGGCGTGCGCCGAGTTAAGGAGCAGCGCCAACCCGAAGTCGGAGATGCAGGCGCCGCCGTTCTTGTCCAGCAGGATGTTGGAGGATTTTATGTTGCCGTGGGGGATCCTCGCCGCACTGTACTGCTCGTGGATGCGGGCCAGGCCGCGTGCGGCGCCCATCACCAGGCTAACCCTCGTTGTCCAGTCCAATGGCGTCCTTCTCGGCCGGCCCCGGCTCCCTGCAGCGCGCATGCAGTTGTGTACGTGTATGTTGTGTCTCTCGCCATTAATTAATAACATCGTGCAGTTGAATTGTGTGTGTGTATGCAGCGTATGCGAGAATGACGTCTATAAATATATATATATATAGAAAATAATTTAGTAATATTCTGGTAACACACCTTTTAACATACTAATTAGATGCATCACAATTTTTTTATTTAGACAAAAATTTATTGTACTTGTTGATTGAATTTTAAGTATAATATGACTAAATAATAACTCATGTGACACCTTTCACATGAAAAATGATAAAATATAAATCTAATTATTATATGCCACATGAATTTATTGTCTAGTCACATTGAACTGTGCAATTATAATAAGACTTTCTCTTTTATTTATTTACGAGGTGTTTTTATTTTTTCTTAACAATTATTGATGTGACATATTTTTAATAATATTATTATTTTAATATGTTACTAAATGATCGATGTTACAAAACTATTTCTCTACATAAACATGCACGCATGCGAGAGAGAGAGAGCGCTCACCGTGGAGGAGGGAGAAGAGGGTGCCGTTGGGGAGGTAGTCGTAGACCAGGAGCTTCTCCTGCTTGGCGTAGTAGTAGGCGCGAAGGCGGACGAGGTTTGGGTGGCGAAGGCAGCCTACTACGTCCATGTACCCCTCGAACTCCTTCCGACCGCAGGGGTTGGCGTCTTTGAGTCGCTTCACTGCCACCACGCACCCGTCTTCCAGCACCGCCCGGTACACCGTCCCCAGGCTTCCCTTGCCCAGCATCTCCGCTGATGCCCGTAGCAGATCCTCCAGCTCGAACCACCTCCGCCTCTGGCCGAAGAACACCAGACTGCTGTCGGCGCTGCCGCCGCCGTCGGCAGCCGATTCAGAGTAGTTGTAGCAGTATCGCTGGCCGCCGTCGCCAGTAGTACAATCTCTCTTATTCTGCTTCTTCCCCTCAATCATCCTACGAGAACTCTGCTGGTTTCTTTCCTTGTCCTCCCCGGCCTTCTGGGCCGGTGGCCTTCTGCAGCAGTAATAAGTTAAGAAGAAGGATGTCACCACCAGGAAGAGCATCGCGGCCCCAACGGCTATCCCCGCCACGGTTCCGGGGCTCAGCTGCCGCGTACCACCGTCTCCAACCTTTCCGTTTGGCTGTCGACCGCCATTTTTCTCCCGGTCGCCCGCTCCCATAGAAGAGACGGTGGAGCTGGGTGTCGAAGGCACAATGGGAGAGACGGAGGGGGAAGAACGCGGCGGCATCCCTTGTGCCCTGACAGAGGACGAGCAGGACCCGCAGAGCCCGGCATTGCCGGCGTAAGATGCATATCCGAACTTGGTCCGGACGGCGTCGGGTACCTTGCCGGAGAGCTCGTTGTTAGAGACGTTGAAGTCCTTGAGTTTTGGAAGCATCGTCACCACGTCGGGTATCTCGCCGGAAAGGAGGTTGTCCTGAAGGCGGAGGGTGAGGACCCTGCCTAGGTTGGCGAGGGCGTCGGCGCCGGGGACGGGGCCGGCGAGGCTGTTGTCGGAGAGGTCCAGACGGACGAGGCGGCGGAGACGTGCGAGTCCGGCGGCGGGAATCTCGCCGGAGAGATCGTTGCGCGACAGATAGAGAAGCTTGAGGTTGAGGAGGAGGGGGATGGCGGGGGCCAGGGTGCCGTTGAGGCGGTTGCCGCGCAGGTCAAGGGCGCGGAGCTGGTCGAGGTGGGCGAGAGGGTCAAGCGGGCCGCGGAGATCGAGGGTGGGGAGGGAGAGGGAGGTCACTCGGCCTGAGACGAGGGAGCAGGCGACGCCGCGCCACCGGCCGGAGCAGGCGTCGGGGGTGGACCAGTTGTGGGCGAGGATGCCGTGGGTGTCGGCCTTGAGGCGGAAGATGGTGAGGGCGTCGGTATCGCTGGGCTTGCGGGGTGCCGCTGTGACGGCCGCGGCCACGAAAGAAGAGTAGTGGGGGACGAGGAGGAGGAGGACGAGGAGATGTTGTAAAGTGCTGCTAGTGCACAAGGCTAACGGTGGTGGCGGGAGCAGCATCGAAGCCAACAGCGGGTGGGAGGGCGCCATGATGTGAGGAGAGGAACGCGGAGAGGAAGGTGCGAGGTGGAAGACGGGGGACTGAGGAGGTGCAGGAGGATTCCTTCCGGTTGTTGTGTTTCTTTTGGCGTGAGAAAGGTGCCACGTGATTTGAGGTGTTTTTTGACTAATCATTATAAATAGGGATAATTGCATAGAAAACTATCTTAAAAGTCTAATTACATGATAATTTATCTTAAAATTATATTTTTATATATATCCTTCATACACTATGAAATTGTTATCATGAGCCATACTCACTTGCCGTGATGGAATGGTTGAAGTCAGTTGATGGATGAACATCTCTAGTGAGTTACTTTTTGTGTGAAATAACAAAAAAATCCCTCTCTCTATCTCTCTCTAAAGATGGTCACCACATCAAGTTCATTCGTCAAAACTCTAGTTCTACTTCTTACCTCTCCTTATGCTACCCTAAGTACCCTTCCTCTTCACCGCTACTTTTGCGTTTTTGCATGGATCTAAAAGGAGAGAGATATATATATATTTATTAAAAAATTATAAAAATAGAGGGAGATAATTAAGAAATGGCGGTTGACAGATGACAATCATTTTATCACGACATGTGATGGTAGTATCTATGGTGACACTTTTATCGCGTAAAAAGAGTATATAAAATAGTGTAGTTTTAAGAAAGATTATCATAAGATTAGACTTTTAAAAAGGTTTTTTGTGCAATTATCTCTTATAATATAAAACATGAAGGAAAGAAAGGAAGCAGACGGAGGGGGGGCCCTTAGGGAGCAGAGCGTGCCGTGATTTGTGGGATGGGTGGGGATTTTTCTTTCAAAGATAGCCTAATCACATCAACTCTTAATAAGTTTTGCACAAATTTATTGTATGTGGTATTTGAACTCTTGATTTCATAATTTTGATGTATGTGATAGCTAATCATTTATAGTCCTCTATATCAATACGCATGGGTTGGGGATGTTGAATCGCGACTGTGGAGTTGGGAAGTGGGGGCGGGTTGTCTCACGGCGGGAAGAGGCAAAATATTCAACTTTCAAAAATGGAGAAAGCGGGGAGAGAGAGAGAGAGGAAAAATGATAATTCCAACGCGATGGCGGGGGCCGGCACCTTTTACTTTTTCAATGTGGTGTTGGTCCTGTTGGAGAGGCAAACGGCAGACCGGCACCGGCGCTGCACCGCAGCCGATATGCCTCCCATCGGGGAATATGAAATATAGTATTATTATTATTATTTTTAACAAATAATGCAATTGACCACCACGTCATCATCGGATATAATAATATAGTATAATTATTATTAACAACCTTCTTCACCATCGTCATCATAACGAATCGGTATTATGCCTATTGATAATGTCGCGACCGGAAAAGATGGAATTAGGGAGCGCGCACGCGCGAGAACACTGTCTGGAGCAGAGAGGCTCCAGCTCCAGCTCCAGCTCCAGCTCCGTCGTCGTGTGTGTGTGTGAGAGAGAGAGAGAAAAAGAGAAAAAGAGAGACTGTGTGTAGTGTGTACGTGTGTTTGAAAAATGGACGGTTGTGAACCAAATGCATGCAAGTTTTAGGTTTAAGCCTATGGATATCATCCCCAATCGATCTAAAGATAGCTAGCCTCTTAAATAAGAAAAGAAAGCTGCTGCTTTTGCTTGCTACTCATTTCGCTGGGGGCAGGGATGATATCCCAAAACTAAAGATAGCAAAAAGCTCACATATTGAGCCAAACCCTCCAAGATTGTGCATCATGCGGCGTGGGCGCCTGTAAAAATGGAAAGGTCTGGTAAAGAGGTGCAGCTGCGTTTGGGGCCCACGTTGGCTTCTTTTTCCTTCTCTGCACTGCGCGTCTGACTCTGCGTTGTGGAGGACCTGTGCCCCCTCCCCCCCCCCCCCCCCCACCCCACACACAGGGCTCCTTGGGCCGGCTTTCTTTTTGCGTTCCCCAACGATGCAGTGTAGTAATACAACACGCGTATACGTATGTAGTAGCAGTAGTCTAGTAACCCACGAGGGGGAGTGTGGGGGAAAGGTGCCCCACCGGGTCCAGGGGTGAACATGGTTCCTCCTTTTTTATTTTTTTTGGCAAACGAAACTAACTCAAGATTTTGGCAAAACCAATCCAATGGAAATCATAATTCATCGTATGGCGTGAATCGATTGTGTTGCATTTTTCGTAACACGATACGATATAATATCACCGGTGGAGTTAGAAATATTTAGAAGATGAGGTAATTAATAAGATTAATTATTCATGAATACTCAAAATAAGGGGGGGGCAATTAATAAAGTTAAAAAAATCTTCACAAGTCTATCAATTTAATTCACTCAAGAAATTAAGGAAAAAATTTATACAAAAAATTAGTAAGGGGGGTAATTGCCCCCCCTTGCCCCCCTAGCTCCGCCACTGTATGATATCATATTGTATCACTAAAATACGGTAGAAAAGGATCAGTTTGATTTTGAGACTTGAACAATATTTAAAATGAGTAAATTAAAAAAAAAAAACATAAGAACATCAAATAAAGATGTTGAAAAATATAAGTCATCTTATTCTGACATGTTTGTGCGCACTTCGATATTATTATATTCAGTTCTAAAAATAAAGTTAAATTTAAAATTATCATAATTATTAAAATATATTAATTCTAAAATATAAATATATAAAATTATTGATGTATAGATATTGAGATTAAGTTGACTTAATAATTTTTGAGATAATTTCACTTGACCAAAAAATAATTTTAAATTTTAAATTAAAATCATCATAATTTGTATCATCTCTTAATTAGCTTATATTAAAAATTTTATCTCATTTAGACATATTTTAGATCTCTTAGATGTGTTAGATGTGGAAAGGGAAAATTAAAAAATAAAAAGAGAATCGACTATGGCACAGTATGGGTCGGCCATACCGTCGTGGTATGCAACAATACGGGTCAGCTATAATGCCATGGCACGCGACGCTACAATCAACTCTGATTCGGACACGACTTTGATTGTGCGTACTTTGATAGGACGACATCTAGTTCTAAAAATAAAATTAAATATGAAATCATCATAATTATAAAAAAAATTATACTGATTCTAAAAATATAAATATCAAAATTTATTGATGTATAGATATTGAGATTAAATAGTCCTAATAATTTTTTGGGATAATTTTTATTGGAAAAAATTAATTTAAAAATTAAATTAAAATTATCATAATTTGTATAATCTGTTAATTAACTTATGTTTAAATATTTATCTCAATTAAATATCATTTAGACCCCTTAGATATATCAAATGTGGGGAAATAAAATTTAAAAAAAGGGGGGAGAACCGCAAGATCCATGGCAACGTCAGAGTTGATCTGCAGCAGTACGGTTAATTGAGATTGAAATATAAAAATAAATAGATTCATATAATACTAATTATATATATATATTCAGTTTAGTTTGATTTCACAATAAAAAATCAAACTAAATAGATAAATTCTTCAAACTAGCTAGGGCTCTAGTGGATATCCGTTTATTATTATTATTATTTATTTTGACTATTTTTAGTGGATGCGGAAACAATCATTTCCGCATACATTTTTTTCCATTTTTGATAATATATAAATTTATTTTATTTACAAAATATGTACTCTTAAAATTTTATTTCTTAATATTGAGAAATTGTAGATTAAATTTTTAACTTCTCCTTAATCAATTTTTAGCTTCTCCTAGTATTTATTATACTTATTATTATCAAAGATATGTCTTTTGTTACTACCCTTAATACCACACACGTCTATTCTTTGATCGTAGCAAATGTTTTTGATATTTTTTCGTTTCAGATTTGTTTTCAATTTTTTTTATAAAAAATAGATGTAAAAATATTATTTTCATTTCAGATTCTAACTCATTAACAGCCCTGCTACTTCAAACTGAATAGAAACCATCGCCCAGTAGTAACAGTGCTCTTGACAACGCGTTCAAGCTATTATGACAGGGCATTCTACTGTGGTATTCCAGAGCAACAAAAAAGTTGAGAAGTAATATTTAATATACACCATCTAAAGTTGGTGTGCGCACAAACCAAATAATCACCGATTGCCCATCACCTCACATGATGGTGCCAACTAATTATCACGATAAAATTTATGCGAACACCCTTAAATAGAGTGTGCGCCAAATATTACTCAAATCTGAGATGGGAAACTGCTGCTGCCGGCACCGCAAATTAAGCCTCACTTTGGTAATGAGTTAACTCAAAGTTAACTCAGAGTTAACTCAAAGTTAACTCAAAATGGACTTTGGCAACCAAAAAAAGTTAACTCGGTTAGGTTTGAGTTAACTTTGAGTTAACTCAACTTTTTCTAACCCACCCACACCCATGGAACAGAGTTAACTCAAAGTTAACTCAACTTTTTCTAACCCACTCACAAAGCAGAAATTGAGTTAACCTTGAATAACTTTAGCCATGGGTTGGAGTTAACTCAAACTCCAACCCATTACCAAAGTGAGGCTAAGAGACGCTGCTTTTGCAAAAGTATCATCGTGGCTGGCGTGCGTGCCTGCCTCCTCGATCGGGGGCGTCCCCCACCCGGCTGCATGCATGGCTCATCTTCACCATCATATTCCATGATGAGTCCATGCTCGAGCGTGTTATGTAGGGTAGTGATCCGGTCGACCGGGTCCCCTTCTCCATTTGCCAAGGATGATCATGAATATATATTCATTTAATTAGGCAGCACCACGCCCCCCCAATCCACTCCCTCCTCCCTCTAACTGTACATCCAAAACCCACCCCCTCCACTCCAACAAGCAGGATGGTGATAAAATTAACAACTCGCTTGTTATAGCTAGTTACCATTTGACATATAAAATTTATGAATTCATGTCTTACCGATAATGTTATTGGAGAGGAGTCATTTCAAATTTTAGTCCATTATAAATAAAGTCCTAATAGTGGCTCAATCTAGTTAGTTAGCTAGGTCCAACAAGCTAGTGATCACAACTCTCTTGGACCCACTAAAAAGTGTCACGAGCGATCTACTAACCCATATGGGAGGCCCCTTTTTCTATCTAGATTGACAACTTAGGGGACATTTGATTTATGGAATCATATTCCGGAGATGGTATCTCGATCGAAACACGTTAAAATGAGATTTTATCTCGATTCATTCCTTAGTTCATAACCTAGAAAAGTTGAGTGTGGCCCCCCGCTCTTTATCGCAGTCAACTTTATCTATAGAACTCTGAGGGGGAAGTAATTAAAGAGAATTTTTTTGTTGACTTTCCCATTTGATTAAAGGTCATAACCCTTCATTAATACAAAGACCGTTATGTTGGGCAATGTTGGCGATCTAATAGACGTACCCTAAGATTGAAGAATAACCCTCCGTAACCGATCACATTAATGAACGTTAATTATAACGTCAACCTTAATTGCCCACGATCATAACCACATCTATCTTCACCGACAGCAGGACTCTTATGGGAGATGAGACTTATAAAACGTCTAGTTACGTACCCTCCGATCCAAGGTAAGCCCATCTTAGAGGATAGAACTCTGGTGAAAAGTGATCTTAATTTTCTCTTGCTCTTACCAAACCTAATTTAAACGTCAAAGATTTTTCCCTGAAAACTTCTTTCTAAGACTTCTAATTCTTTTTCTATCTTATAGATGGGCTACTCAAGAGGATTTCTAATTAGCCTTCCACTACCAAATCTAAGATCATCCTCTTCGGTGATTATATTTTATACTATTGAATAACAAAACCTTTGTCGGTGACACTGCGTTAACAAACAAAGTGATAAAATTTTAAATTTTCCTTGTTATAACTCATGATTTAGGCGTCAAATTCTTGGTTTAAAAAATTTAACCTAAATGGCAAAATAGTTGTGCATCTATTAGAAATATATCATAAATTTTTTATATAATTTAAAATTTATTTGTTGTAGTTCATATTTGAGATCGTAAATTGTTGAATGTTAAAATTAAAGTTAAACTTACAACGGAATATATAGCAATACCTCTACTGCAACATGTAGTTAACAAGTGATAAATTTCAGAAATTTTCTACTGTAACGCATGCTTGGGACTTCTAATCCAACATAGAAGGTCCCCCTTCTCTGGATATATATCAGGTAAAGTGATAAATTTTCAATAGTTCTTTTTATCAAATTTAGATATACAATTTTAAATTTGCTCACGATAACTCGTGTTTAAGATGTAAAATGAGATTCCCTTGACGTAAAATCTCAAATTTCATATTTAAAGTTACTTTATGACTTGTCATACCCCTGTCACTAACATGTACTTATCAAGCGATAAAACTCAATTATTGTTGATATAATTCACCTTTGATACATAAAATTTTGAATCTTGGATTTAAGCTATACATAGAAGTTCTACGGATATAGATATACATATTGTTGGTCAAATTAACAAAGTAATATTTTAAAAATTACCTATGTAGTTATAAAATTTACAATAAGATTTGAGTATTTATACTGTCGTCCTATGTACTTTTTGAATTTACAACAGCAATTTACAGGTATTGTCACGATGCGTATTTTGAATTTAAGCATGAACTATAATTAGGGATTTCTAAATTCACTACAAGAAAAGTAAAATTTGTCAACGATTTTTTGTTAGAAGCTAAAAACAAACGTTGATTTATAAGATATATGTCAACGGCTACCGAAAGCCGTTGACATATGATGAACATATGTCACCGGCTACGGTGATCCGTTGACATAAATGTAACATATACCAATGGCTATTAGAATCTGTTGACATAAGCATAATATATGTCAACGGCTAACAGTAGCCGTTGACATATATTGATGAAAAAATGGTGGGAAATTTTCCGCCCTTCTTAATATTTGTCAACGGTTGTGGACAGTCATTGACATATGTTATATGTGTGAGCGGCTATAAGAGCCGTTGACAACTACTTCAACTTTTCATCAAAAAAAATAAAAAACCACCCACCCACCTGCCCGCCCTACCCTCTCTCTCTCTCTCTCTCTCTCTCTCTCTCTCTCTCTCTCTCTCTCTCTCCTTCCTTTTTCTTCCCTTGGACGCCCCGAGCAACACCAACACCCCAGTTGGTTGGAGTAGTGTAGAAGAAGGCGTAGTTGTTCTTGATGAACTCATCCTCTGTCATCTTCTTCTTCACCTATTGAGCATGATGAGAGAGAAGCAGAGAATGAACACGGCGTCCTTGCTGCCGAAAATGTCTGCCGATTGTTGGTCGTAAAATTGCTCCGAGAAGGCTTCCAGGATCCACTGTATCTTATGGAACTCACCAGGCAGCCAAAACGTCTCCAGAAATGTCCGAAGGGCCATGTCCAGGATCACACCGGCAAAGGCAAACGCCACCGCAAACTCGTGGAGCACCTGTGTAACGACCCAGAATCCGCATTACCAGTAACCAACCAGTAACCCGAATTCTGACCCGCTAACCCACGAGACAAGCTCGGAAGGGTAAAAAGTGAACGTCTGAGGAGACTATATATATGAAGATACACACCATGTAAAGCTATAAAATTTCACTATACATGAACATAACATGTACAACTCAGAGTCCGAACTAAGTACAGAGTACAGAAGTACAACAAAAAGTACCACTCACTGCAGCTAGGGCGCACCAACACTAGAGTGGCTAGACTCGCCTAGAACGGGAGTCGACGACGACCCACCTGAAAGGGAGGGGAGTGAGTCTCAAGAAAAGAGACCCAGTAGGGAAAAGTAACCCCACCGATAATAGTACTAAAGTGCGGAAAGTAAAAAATGAAAGTAAATACACGTCGCATCACAACTCAAAACTGTAAACCTCGTGGCTCAGTAACACACACTCACACACACACAGTAAGTAGGACTCAGCTAGGGTCTGTGGCTCGGCGTCCCGTCACCACAGAGGCTCTCACCCCAGCCACGTGTGCACACTACGGACGCTCTCTCTCGCGTCTGGTCCACGACCGGTTTTCCCCCTACGCCTGACCCTAGCGGTAGAGAAGGGGCTCCACGGAGACCGGCTCGAAACCACCACAAGGAGTACGCACAGGACAGAGATGCTCTCAACGTCCTGGCTCACCGACGGAGGACCCCCACACGCCGGTCATCTAGACAGAGCGTTGCTCTATGTCCAGGTGACAAACAGAAACAGAAGCACGGTAACTCAACACGAGTACAGACGGTAACACTCTCAACGTCTAAAACACCGTACAATGGATAGACACCTCATGTCTCGTCACGACACAGTTAATTACGCATATGCACAGGCGGAGTCACACTCTAAGCCTGGCAAAATGTGTTAACAGGGCGGACATCACACGTCAATACCTTGAAACACAAAACTGAACCAAAGCCTGCTGAGACACAGGATATTAACGGCAACATCGATTGTCGCCAATATTGATGTAGACGGCACTCACAATGCCGTTAACCCTTAACCAACGGCAATCGACCTTGTCGTTTATATCAACTCTGAAGATCTCAGCGTCAACAAATGTGGACGTTAAGTTCTTCAGTCCCCTAGACCCAGAACAGCGCCGGATCAGTCTAATTGGGTAAAATCACCCAACCAGACACCTACTGATGGAGGGAAATACTTCCTCACATCTTCTAACACTACCAGAACTTCGGAAATAAACGATCCAACACTTAGATCGCCCAAAACACCCAAAATCCCGGCATGGCATAACCCAACCCTAAAATGCAGTTAGCATACTAATCTACACAAATAAGCATGTTGATTTGCTAAGGAGGGTTAAAGGGGTTAAGTCCCTACCTCAGAACGCCTTAAAAACTCCCAAACAGCCACCAATCGCACCGGAACCCCTCGAAGTCTCCGCGCGAATTACACCAAATCTTCGCGTTTCCCGCCCGATCAAGCACCGCCACGCGTACCAGAGCCTTCCCATGAACTCCCATCAACTATCAGAAGCAATGGAAACAAACAAAAGCAGAAGTGGAGGGAAAAAGAGGAAAGGAAGAGAAGAGACTTATGCTCTCGGGCTGCCCTATTTCTACAGGCGCGACCAATAGACGTCCACATCCCTCGCCGCCTACTGAACCACCAATAGGTTGACGTCCAAACTGCTTGCCGTCGAATTCATCGACAAACGTCCATATATCTAGACGTTAACTCCCAGTCAACGGCTAGCCCCTGGCCGTCAACCCCGAGTCAACGACAATGGACCTTGTCGTCAACCACACCCGAACCTTTACAAGACCTAATAAGGAACCACTAAGACCCGAGACCTTACAGCCCTCCTGTGGAAATGGAAAAATTTAATGAATATTTTAAAATCTATTTTAAAAAGTTCTTTTTTATCATGTTGTCTCATGTTCTCATGGATGCACACGTATTGCCAATCCAAATCCCGTCGAACGCCACTTGGGTAAGAGCGACGTGAGATGAATCGGCAATTCGCGCAGCGCGGGCGTGCCAGTCACCAAAGTGACAATCAAGTGGTTTGCCTCCGAGAGTCGGAAGGCTTTAAGTCTATTGTGCGCACCGTTCGACTTCGTCAAACGAAAGTGAAGTGTCGGGTCTTGGACCAAAATCCCGTCGTTGCCTAAACGCAGCGACGTTAATTACATCTCTCTGGGAGGGAAAACCCTTGATTAATCGCCAGAAATTAGAAAGCCTTGTGGCCTTGGTACGGAGACATCCGATGAACAGTGCAAAGCGCAACTGAAAAATTAAGCCGGAGAGATAAACAGACACGATGCCTATTCGAGGTTGCCGGGTCTTTTATTTAGATGTGATTGAATCTTTTTACCCATTTATTCTTTTCATTAACATGAAAACAGTCTTAATTCGGTCTTTTACTCTTTTGAAAACATGAGAGAGTCTTTTATTTGTTTGGAAAAGTTCAATTTGACAGTTTGTTCTTTTATAAAACATGAGATGGCCTTTTGTCATTTGTTGCTTGAGAAATGTTCAATTTGATCTTTTGTTTCTTTTACCATGAAAAAGTTCTTCCGTTCTTTTGAAAACACATTTGCTCTTTTATTACAAAACGGGTTTCATTCGGGTCTTTTGTTCTTTTGAAGATGTGCAATGATCCATTTATTCATTTATTCTAAAAAAAAAGAGTTTAATTTGGTCTTTTGAAAATATGAGGTGGCCCATTTGCTCTTTTGCATTAAATTGGTTTCCTTTTGGTCTTTTGAAAACATGAGATGGCTCATTTGATTATTTTCCCCTTTTTTACTTTTATCATAAAAAAAGATTTTTTTTAATTTGATCTCTCGCTCTTTTAAAACATGTGCAAAGCAAACTATTTGATTTGTCCATTTGCCGCTCCTAATAACGAAGCATTCTCCCCATTGGCTCTCTTATTCTTTTAAAAGGGTGCAACGTGGTTCTATTCGCGATTCGGCGCCACTCCATTAGACTTTGGGGGTTTCTTTTTTAAGAGGGAGAAGGACCCTTGCCGATTCGACCCTCACGGGTAAAATCCGGCAGCATCTCCCCTTATCTTGGTTGATAGGGGGAGAGCACGGTACACACCCACCAAAATGGAGGCAGTACCAAAAAAAAGGGTGTATGTCAAATAACGACATAACCCCAAATGGCACATGGCACCAACCCCCAAGGCAAGCCTTTGGTGGAGGCGGGTATCACCATGACCACAAGAATACCGATCGGTAAATGAAGCATGTGCGGGCCCATATGCCCGGGCATAGACATCACGTTGTCCAACCCGGGTTTAAATGGGCTTCTCATCGGTCCATTGTCCATTTCTTTAGCCCGAACCACGTGAAGCATGGTTTAGCTTCCATGGCCCGACCAAGGGTGGGGGTTGGCTGTCGATTTGGCAGGTCTGTTCAAGGCTGCCGAATCAGAGGGCCACCCACATGGCTGATCAGCTGAGACCCTTCTTTTGTGGGCAAAGAGCCAACATCTTTGAAGTTGGTCTCACCCTTGTGAGGGGCAGTTCTGGGCCCAAAGGCAAGCTTATTGGGCTGTCCATTATAGGTGCTAAGTATGGGGGCATGAGCATTGGGTGCTCAACCCTTGGCTTGCAAATGGACATCCCCTTAAGCATGAAATCCCTTAATGGGCCATCTAGAGCCATAGAAACCAGGAACTTAGGGAGGCCAAAACATGGGTTTGAAGGGTCTCTTGCAAGGGGTTTCTAAGCAAGAAGGCATGAGATTGATTTCTCAACCCCTTGGCTAGCAAAATGGGGACACTTTCAAGGCAAATGGGCACATTTGGGGGGCGGTTTTGACAGTAGAAACCTGCACTTTTAGAGGGCAAAAACAGAGGGTTTAAGGGGATCTATTGTATGCAATGTCAAGCTTTGAGCATGGGCATTAATTGCCCAACTCATTTGCTAGCAAAGGGGCATGCTCCCAAGGTGAAAAACATGCACATTGGGGCTGTTTTAGCAAGGAAAACCTGCACTTTTGGGGGTTCAAAACAGAAAATCTAATGGGCCTTTTACATGGGGTGCTAAGCAAGAAGGCTTGAACATTGATTATTCAACCTCTTGGCTAGCAAAGGGGGGGGGGCATATCCCAAGGTAAAAGGCACAAAAGTGAACTGTTTTGACAGTGAAAACATGGTTCTTTAGGGTGGTTAAAACAGTGAGAAATGGTCTCATTGGGGAGGTCAAACAATGAAGAAAGACCCCCTCTCTTGAAGGCAAACAATGGGCCCATGTGAGCTCCAAGGGAGGGGGCGGCCTAAGCAGTGCAAAGAGGACTGTTAGAAGCCTTAGAACAATAGAAAACTCTCTCTTAAATGTAGCAAAACAGTGAGCAAATCTCATGCATTTAAAGGGCTCTAGCAAGGCCCAATAAGCTCCATTCCCCCTCAAATCTCATTTATTGGGTGTGGGGTGGTATGAAGGCTCACATTTATGTCCTTTGGATTGAGGGAAAACACACCATATGAAGATGTGGTTTCTCCCATCCGATGGGACTCTTCTCATGCAAACAAGGAAAAGAAAAGAGAATAAAGAAGAGAGGGAGAAGCATTAAATGCAATGGAGAGAAGGACAAAAGACACATAAACAAGACATTTCTATTGCTAAAGAAAGAGGAAGAGTACAAAGAAACTTAAAGAAATGGGGGATGAGAGGAGCCCATTGCCACATCCCCCTCACTCTCCTCTCTTCCTCTCTTTACATGATGTGACCACACATAGAAGTGGCACTACCTCTTCTCTCTTTTTCTCTTCCTCCTCACCTTTTTCTTCTTCTTCTCTTGGCCTCCTGGACTCTTCAAAGCTCCCTCTTACCAAGGGAAAAACTTCTTCACGGGATGGCCTCTTGGAAGGGATGAGAAGAGCTCCTCCTCCCTTGGAGCACCACCAGCCCCTCTCCCCTCTCCTTCGTACGCAAGGCCCCTAAGGGGGAGCCCTTTTGGCCTCTTGCAAAAAGTTCTAGAAGCCCCCCAAAAGTAGGCCCTTACACCCTCTTACACATGCTTTTACTTTTTTTCATTTTGGGCAGCACTTTTTGGGAGGTGTTGCATTTGCTTAATCTCACCCCCTTGCATAGGGTGAGATGGGCTTGGGCCAATGGAAACCTTTGGGCTTTAGTAGGTGGGCCACTTAGGTAGGTGCTATTTTCTGTGTTTTTTTTTTGTGGGGTGGAGTTGGGCCAGTCAAGGGAGCAACAGGCCCATTAAAAAAAAAGGGTGTCCACAAATGCCCCCCACTCGCGGGTGGTGCGAGAGGGCACGCGAAGCAACATCCGCGGGTGCACTTTGGCCTCTTGAATCTTAACACTAACATCGGCAGATCTTTGACTTGTTGCCGTGTTAATGGTCTAATGATCTGTTTATGACCTTTTGCTTCTATTCGGTAATATGATCCACGGATGACGGAGGCACGTCGCTCTTGGTCAGCAACTGGGGTTTTCTCACTCTTCAACTTCCTTTTGCTTGAATTGTCGTGATCTGGTGGCATGCTCCCACGAATCGGCACATGGCTCTCACGAGTCGACGGAGCTCAACATGATAAGCTTGATTTGGTGCAGTTGATGAATAAGTATGAAGCTCCCCGAGTCGGTAGGCTCAAAGTGGTAGCCACGATTCGGCGTGGCCCACGCGAGTCGACGGGGGGTCGCGAGTTGATGAACAGACCTGATGGGGTAATGAAGACCATTGAATTGACGACTTGCTGAGTCGGCCAACCATTATGTCAATTGGATTGTGTTGGCCTATTGTATGAGCCAATGGGGCATGCTGGCTTGCCATATGATCTGGCAGCTCTTTCTAGACCCAATAAGTGACGTCGCTGCTTCCTCTCTTCTGAACCGTCTTGCCGACTGGTCTTCTTGAATGCGCACAATCTGAGCATGCAGTAGCGTTGAGGTCTTAATAGGGGGGAGCAGACTACTTCCACCTCATCATTGCTGACTATGATAACCAGACTACCACTTTAGAGATCTTGTAGCCCTCATCAGTGCCGCTTTGCTCATAGCGGGATTAACATGCTCTTGTCTTCCTCTTTGAACTTTGTTGTGTCTGGGTATCAACAGATTTCTTCCAGAAAATTGGTTCTATGGGTGTTGACCAACTTACCATTTGTTGACGCCTGCCCCATGAGGTGTTGACAGATTCAATTGAAGTGCACCATGTGTCGACACTTGCTTTTCTGATTGTCGCCCGACTCTCTCAGAAATTTCCTTTGAGGGGCTTGGAAGTTGTCAGAAATGACCTCTTGTATAATGACATTTCACTTCATTGCATAAGAGATAGAACTCCGATTGGCATGAAGATAAGCTTTGACTGGCAACGACACGAAGGCGAGCTTCGGATGGCGCTGGCATGAAGGCAAGCTTTGACTGGTATGAAGAAGAGCCTCAGCTGGCATTGGCATAAAGGCGAGCTTTGGCTGGTACTAACGTGAAAATAAGCTTTGATTGTCGAGTACCACTTCTGTCAGGATTTCCTTTCTAGAGACTTGAAGCCTGCTTGCCTTTGGTATCTGTCTTTGATTGATTTTTTTTATTTTCACATTATCGAATTGAGCGCCCTTTCGGATTTTCACCCAATCCGACCCCCTCTTGCTTTTGCCTACGCGCCCTTTCGGGTTTTCACGTAGCGGGGTACCCAATTTTGCCCATGGTGCCCTTTCGGGTTTTCACCATGACCGAGTTTTAGCTCTTTTTACCCTTGTCCAGGGGAGACCTAAACAAGTCTAGCGAGGCACCTCTATTTTAAGCCTCTTTTTTTGTTTTCTTTTTTTATACATACATACATATATATATATATTATAAAGAGAGATTCATGAGTGAAATGACTCGACCACTAATCGTACCATGATGTTGGTAGATAGTGCGAGGTTATTTAGGTTGATTGCAAAATGGTAACCTGGAAAACCTATGTGCTGGCTTCAACAAGGGTTCTGCAGGTAACATCTAATGGCCAGCCAAGGCAAGAAGTCAAGGCTGGACTTTATTTGGAATTTGAAAAGGCAGAGGTTATCTAAACCTAGGGTCCTACTTGGCGAGAGCAAGTATATATAAGGATGAGGCATAAATGGCAAGAGACAGCTTGTCTAAGTTTTGAGGTTTCATTTTGACCAGAGAGTGTATAGCTGGATTCAGAGAATGTATAGCAAAAAAAGGGGTTTCTTGAAAGAGCAGGGATGTAACTCCCCCTTCTTGCCATTTTGACATTTTAACTTCATTCATTTTCATTTTTTTTATCACATTACTGACCCAAGTGCCCTTTCGGGTTTTCACCGGAGTCAGCCCCTTCTTGCTTTTGCCTACGCGCCCTTTCGGGTTTTCACGTAGCAGGGTTCCCAATTTTGCCCACGACGCCCTTTCGGGTTTTCATCGTGACCGGGTTTTTCTTGTCCTTTTTACCCCTACTCGACAGTGGAATCCGAGTAGGTCCGACGAGCATCTCTATTTTTAGCCCTCTTGTTTTGTTCATCATTTTTTATCATTTCATTTTTTTTTAATACAGAAACCTCGCAGGATATGCACTGCGAGCATACATTCGATAGTGTACCCCCAGAGTTCTTGAACATGAAAGACTGGGGGGCGTATGTCTTCGAGGCAATGTCGAATTTAGCTCCATGAGTTGTTGGATCCTCCTGACGTTGAAGCATAATGACGCCATCTCGAACCATCGACTATTGTGAAGGTGGCTCCACCATATTGATTTTGGGGATCTTGGGCGTGGAATGGCAAAGCTCAATGTTAAATCCCCCGAACCGCCGCAAAAAAGGATGAGATAATATACGATTCCTGCAAAATGATCTAGTTATATAAACATTAGACCTGGCAACCCGATTTTAACTCTTAAATCCTCGGAGATCTCACGTGGCAATTGTCCCACGGGCTGAGATCGAACTACAATGCTTATCTTGTAGTTGTAGCTCCTCGGAGAATGGTTTGTCTTATATCCCTGGAGACCCCAGATGTGGGAGATATTCCACAAACTGAGAATGGACTACGGAACTTATCCCGCAGTTGCAGCTCCTTTGAGATGGATTCTTATATCCTCGGAGACCTCAAACGCGGAACTAATCCCACGAACTGAGGCTGGACTACGGTATTTATCCCGTAGTTGCAGCTCCTCGAAGATGGATTCTTATATCCTCGGAAACCTCAGACGCGGAACTAATCCCACGAACTGAGGCTGGACCACGGTATTTATCCCGTAGTTGCAGCTCCTTGAAGATGGATTCTTATATCCTCAGAGACCTCAGACGCGGAAATAATCCCACAAACTGAGGCTGGACTACGGTATTTATCCCGTAGTTGCAGCTCCTTAAAGATGGATTCTTATATCCTCGGAGACCTCAGACACGGAAATAATCCCACGAACTGAGGCTGGACTACGGTATTTATCCCGTAGTTGCAGCTCCTTAAAGATGGATTCTTTTATCCTCGGAGACCTCAAACCGGGCAACATTTCATGATCTGAGGCTGGACTACGGTATTTATCCCGCAGTTGCAGCTCCTGGTAAATTGATTAAGAGTTCAAGCACGGTAGCCCAACACGTGGGCAGAGAGGCCCGACTTCTTAAATCAAATGTTCTATTTTCTTTTCATGCATTTCTTTTGTTCTGTTCATTTTCATGATTAATTTTCTCTTTTGTTTTTTCTTTCTTTTATTTCTTCTATTTTTCTTTTCTTTTCCTCTTCTTTTAATGGAATTTCATTCCATCCTCTCTTTTTAATCATTTCATTTTTTCCATTGATCATTTTATTAGTTTCTATTTATTTTGTATCTTTCTTTTTTCTTTTCTTTTTTTAATGTATGTCTTTTAGAGACCTCAAATGTGGTAAACATTCCACAAAAGGAGGCTGGATTACGGTACTTGTCCCACAGTATCTATTTGTAGGAGGTCAATTTTGATTTATATCTTTGGAGATCCCAGATGTGGGAAATACTTCACAACTGAGGATGGACTGCGATATTTGTCTCGCAGTTGCTGCTCATTTGAGGTCAATTTATCTTTTATCCCTGGAGACCCCAGATGTGGAAAATGTTCCACAAATTGAGGATGGACTACGGAACTTATCCCATAGTTGCTGCTCCTTTGGGATCAATTTAATTTTGAATCTTTGGAGACCCAGATGTGGGAAAGTATTCCACAAACTGAGAATGGACTACGGAACTTATCCCGCAGTTGCAGCTCCTTTGAGATTAATTTGTCTTTTAAAGTTCTTTTGCTTTAAATGTCTTTTTAGTCAATTTTGATAATATTGGGCACAAAGACTCGATTTTGAAATCATGAGGGTGTTGAAGCCCGATTTTAAAGCATGTGGGCATAGACCCAATTTGAAAACATGAGGGCAAATAAGCCCGCTTTTAAAATCTATGAGGGCGTAGAGGCCTCGATCTTTTTATTAAACATGCGGGTGCTAAGGTCCCGTTTTGAAAATATGAGGGCGAAAAAGCCCGATTTTAAAACATGTGGACACAGAGGTCCGGTTTGAAGACATGAGGGCGAGGAAGCCCGCTTTTGAAATTGTGAGGACGTGCAAGTCCGATCATTTTATTAAACATGTGGGCGCTAAGGTCCTGTTTGAAAAATATGATTTTGAATTTTGAAACATGAATTTTCAAATATGATTGACGCATCATTATTTCGAAAACTTCGATTTTGTAATTTGACAGGCAAATTGTCACTTTTGAAATATGATTGGCAAATTACCACTTTTGAAATATGTCTCTTGAAACATGACTGACAAATTGCCAATTTTGAAATATGTCTTTTGAAATATGATTGGCAAATAGCCAGTTTTGAAATGTCTTTTGAAACATGATTGACAAATTGCCAGTTTTGAAATATGTCTTTTGAAATATGATTGGCAAATTGCCACTTTTGAAATATGTCTTTTGAAATATGATTGACAAGCTTGCCAATTTGAAAATATGTCTTTTGAAAACATGATTGGCGAGTCACCACTTTTGAAATAGGAGTTCTTTTGAAATATGAATGGCAAGCTTGCTAATTTGAAAACATGACTTTTGAAAATATGATTTGCGAGTCGCCATTTTTTGAAATAGGAGTTCTTTTGAAATCATGAATGACAACTTACCAATTTTAAAGTATGACTTTTGAAAACATGATTGGCGATACGCCACTTTTAAAAATATGAGTCCTTTTGAAATATGAATTCTTTTGAAATTATGAGTGTCAAGCTTGCCAATTTTAAAATATGAGTTTTGAAAATATGATTGGCGAGACGCCACTTTTTTTTAAAAATATGAGTTATTTTGAAATTATGAATGGCAAGCTTGCCAATTTTAAAACATGACTTTTGAAAACATGGTTGGCGACACGCCACTTTTTAAAATATGGGTTCTTTTGAAATCATGAATGGCAAGCTTGCCAATTTTAAAATATGACTTTTGAAAATATGGTGTCAATTTGCCAGTTTTTAAAATATAGGTTCTTTTGAAATCATGAATGGCAAGCTTGCCAATTTTAAAATATGACTTTGAAGACATGGTCGGTGATACGCCACTTTTTTTAAAATATGGGTTCTTTTGAAATCACGAATGGTAAGCTTGCCAATTTTAAAATATGGCTTTTGAAAATATGGTTGGCGAATCACCACTCTTGAAATATGAGTTCTTTTGAAATTATGAGTGGCAAGCTTGCTAGTTTTAAAATATGACTTTTGAAAATATGATTGGCGAGACGCCACTTTTAAAAATATGAGTTCTTTTGAAATCATGAATGACAAGCTTGCCAATTTTAAAATATGACTCTTGAAAATATGATTGATAACTTGCCAGTTTTTTTTAATGCAGATGACATCGGAATAAGGATAACTCCTTCGTCAACTTTATTAGGGATCCGGAAAAAGAATATGCACTCAAAATCCGGTAAGAAAACCCATGTATGCATATGCACATAAGCGGTGAAAGTCCGGTGCAATATGATCATGCGGGCTCATATCATCGCCCTGCAGAAAATATGCAATTTTGTTGAGGTATTATTTGTCTCAGAACCATAGTCCGACTAGCGGTATGGTTGGCCTATTTATTTTTTGCTGCTTGTCATTGACAATAATACCTCAGGTGGCCCTAAAAGAGCCGGTTGAGACCAGTTCAATGACTAAGTCTCATGCTGGGTGGTCGGTGTGACGACCTCCGCAAGCTACTTTCTTTCTCTTCTTTTTTTTTGCTTTTTTTGTCATCATTCTTTTTTTCTTTTTTTTTCTTTTTTGAATGAATATTTACATGTATGGACATTACATATTTGATCTGCATCTGCCCCCAGAATCACTCAATCTTGACGAGCTTGCTCTTATTTATTTGTTGGCTGAAGGTCTTGAAGTTTCCCCGGGGGGGCATAAGCTTCATATGTGCATCGAGCATCTTGGGGTGTTTATGCTCCCCTGGCTTGGATATCATAGGTTGCATTTGCCCCCATATTGGCTGGCCCGCTTGCCGTATGCTCTTCTTTTCTATTGCATTGGAGCCCCATGAGGGCGCGGCGGATCCACTTTATACTCGCCCACCTGCAGTTCTTCTTTTCTTATCAATGCTTCAATTTTATCTTTGAGGACATAGCAGTCCTTTGTAACATGCCCCGGCAGTTGATGATATAAGCAGAACCGGGGATCGTCTTTCTTCTTAATGTCCTCTGGCCTTCTAGACTCGAGTGGGATGATTTTGTTATGTCGACGTGCCCATTCAAAGAGGGTTTGTGTCTTATCTTTTGGAAATGAGTAGGGCTTTTGCATCTTCTCTTGCAACGAACCTCTTTTATTTCGCTTCATCTGTTTGATAATAGGAGAGCCTTCTTCACTCCTTTGTTGCGTAAAGGCCTTGAGGTTCACAGTATGAACATCTGCAGGTGTTGGCCTTTTTCCAAGCAATCTGTTTTCCTGACTTGATGCATCGGCAGGGGGATACCTGGATTGGAATTGTTCGATCTCGGCCACAACTTTATTTAGCCGGTCGAAGGACTTGATCTCAATACCGATCATCTTTTCTAGGACATGCCTGTCCAGGTTTTGCTTGCATATTTGAACGGCGTCTTCCTGATGTGGTGGCCGTCTGCATCTTATGCTGAGGTCTCTCCACCTTTTGACATAGTCTAGAGCCGACTCGTTATCTTGTTGCCTGGTTGCATATAGCTCGACTAGTGTGATTTCTCTTTCAGCAACATAGAATTTTCTATGAACTTCCTTTGCATATCTGGCCAGTCTATAATGGACCCGACTGATAAATTTGAATACCATTCAAAGGCCAGTCCAGTCAGGGAAGATCCGAAGAATTTGAGAAAATATGACTCATCTGTGGCCAAATCTCCCATTACGTTGACATAATGTGCAACATGCTCTTTTGGCGATCCTTGCCCATTGAACTTTTCAAACTTGGGTGGCTTGCTGACGCCAAGAGGTAATCTCTTTGCAGCATGGCAGACAGGATATGGCACCTGGTACACCTGAAATAGGGCTTGATCAGACTTGTCCATTCCAGATAGTTTTGTTTCTATGATCTGTTCCAACATTTGTCTATTCATAGTCGGCATCCGGACCATGTCTGGATGAGGAGAAGCCGACTGCATCTGAGCCATGGTGGCGGGCCCTTGATGTGCTGCTTGGCAGGCTATGGGCTGCTCTGGAGCTGTTGGGTTTGAGGTGCCCCCAGTAAGGCCTGATACCGACTGGGGCATTGTTGGTTGTAATAGGGTGTGGGGCAGGTTGGTGTCGACTTGTGGTGCCCCCATTATGCCCCCTGCTTCTCTTGGTGCAAGAGTCTGGGTGTCTCTTTCTTCAATTTGTCTTTTCAACCTTTCAATCTCATGTTGATATCTTTGTATCAATGCTGCCACAGCATGCTCATATGTATGAGTACTAGGGACATCAGATATCACTTCAATTGGAGCTCCTCCCAGAGGGGTAGGTGACAGATTGCTGATATTATCAGCTGCTATTATATCTTCAGCCTCTTCTTGGGCCGCTGAGACTATTGGGGCTTTGCCCTTGGCTTCTTCCCTCCTGACAGGAGGATTCAGCCCTTCATTGAGCCTTGGCAATTCATCTTGCTCAGGGGGCATATCCCCGCGTTGACCATCCACTACGGTCATATAGCAAGTGTATGTTTGCAGAGCTTTGTCTGTTCTTTTGGCTTCTTTGCATTCTACCTCATCCCTGGGTGTCTGCA